>JAJOZX010003578.1:12500-503994 GCA_023014485.1 Bathynomus jamesi | reverse complement strand
AACATCAACTGGACCTTCCCTTCCATCTGTTCCAGACTCTGTACTGAACGGACGTATTTCCTGAGCTCTCTGATATTGCTTCTACTTTTGCATATTGCTAATAACTACTTTTGGAAAGTTTTTAATTTTATATTCTTGGGTTTATATTCACATTGTTATAGTTAAGTAATTGAATATTAGTGGTTTTTAGCGATTTAGAAGTTTTCATAGCGTGCCGGCTTAATTTAACTTATACTTGTGACGGTTATAAACTAATTTAACTTGCGCGATGCCGTCGCAGAAAGCGTCGGTGTTAGGTGTGGGGTAAACCGGTGGTATACGGATTTTAAAGATTATAACGGCGGTCCTATGGCGATTACCGAGAAATCAGTTTTTTTTTTTGCGATTTAAGGGAGGAAGTAGTTGAGATAAAACGCAGTGTACGAGAGGTAACGGAAAGACTTGCAACGCTTGATGAGGGCAGCGGTAGGGCTACGGTTGACGAAAGCCGAACCAATACTAACGTTGAAGACGTTAGTAATTTGAAGGGTGAAGTGAGTAACCTAGTTTCTAGTTTAGGTAGCTTATCGGGAAGGTTGGATAGAGTTGAGGAAGGGGTTAAGGTTAGTCCGAGATTAGTAGATGGGGAGGGATTTAGAGAAGTTAAGGGTGGAGCTAAGCCGCGTACGTTAGGTGATAGGAATCCCCCCCCCCCATCGAGGTTTCGAACCCTTTCGCCCATTTGGAAAGGGACGTGAATGAGGGGGAAACTATTTTAATTGGGGACTCTTTAGTGCGCCATATGGACACAGAGTTCGTTAAACGGCATACAACCAAGAGGAGGAGGGTCTGTCTCCCAGGGGGCAGGGTTGACAAAGTTAGAGACGAGGTGGACAGGATTGACGTTGCCTCCCGTCACTCGATGTTGGTGACGATGGTAGGGGCAACGACTCGTATAGGCCCGATACGAGTGTGTCTGACCTTTTGGAGAGATATAGGGGGTTAATTAGGTCCCTAAAGGCGAGTTCAGATAGGTCTTTAGTTTTAGGTATTATCCCTAGGCACGGTTTGGGTCTTAGGATTACGTCTAAAACGATATTTTTTAATACTAAATTAGAAGAGATTTGTGCTGAGGAAAATGTACCCTTCGTAAAGCTGTGGTCCGAATTCAGTGATCCTAGCCTTTTTATAAAAGATGAGGTGCATTTTAATGAAATAAAGAATGCTAGGCTAGGTAGGTTAATTGACGAAAACGTACGAAAGCTGTATAGGTCGAAGCCTTCTTTAAACGTTGTGGATCCGGGGAACGCGGGCCCGACGTGAAAAATAGTTTAAAACGCCGGCCCGTGGTAAAAAGTAACTTAAACGTCTTTTATTGTAACGCGCGTAGTATTAGATATAAATTAAAAGAATTTAAGGTGCTAATTTATTCCGGTAACTACGATATAGTTGCTATCACTGAAACGTGGTTAAATACCGTGACTCGGGACTTGTTAGGGGAATTTGATATACCGGGTTTTAAACTCTTTACTAATGATAGGTTACATAGGATTGGTGGCGGCGTTTTGCTGTACGTTTGTAATTCCCTTAGGGCTATCGAGGTTAAGATAGATTTTCCGGCAGCAATTAATGCGATATGCATTGAAGTTAGGGCGCGTAGTATTAGTTTTAATTTTGTTGTTGTTTATAGACCTCCCGTTCAACCCCTCGATAGCGATACTAGATTTTACTCACTTCTTGGTAACTTTATTGACAATCGGAATAGTATAATTGTCGGAGACTTTAACTGCCCTAATGTTAATTAAGAGACTTTTGCTGGTAATGAGCAGGGTTTGAGATTGATTGAGTTTATGGAAGATAATTTTTTACGACAGATAGTTACCGAACCAACGCGCGATGACAATATTTCAGATTTGGTGATGACGAACGGCGAAAATATAGTCGAAGGTTTAGAAGTAGGCGAGAGTTTAGGATGTAGTGATCATCAAATTCTTAGGTTTAAGTTATTGATAGAAAACACTAAGGATAGTAACGTAGGGCCAATTTTGATAGTTTTGCGGATAGGATGAGAGTAGTGGACTGGGATAACTTATTTATGGGTAATGACACAAATTTGCATTGGGAGGCGTTTAAAGAAAGTTTTATGAATATTGAAAGGGAGTTTATTCCTCATAGGCCCAAGCGCGCTAGAAATCATGGTAGGCCCAAGTGGTGGACTAGGGAAATAGGTGAGTTCATAAACGAGCGTAACAGAGCGTATAGACTTAATAAGCGCAATGGCACGGCATCTAACTTTAATAGATATATCGAGCTTAGACGTCAGGTTAAAAGATCAGTTAGGAATGCTAAGCGTAATTTAGAGATACTTATAGCTGCGGATAGTAAACATAATCCAAAAAAGTTTTTGAATACGTCAATAATCGTAGGCCGATAAAAGATAACATAGGCCCTCTAGTGGATGTTAACGGCGCTTTGGCTTCTGACGCTCAGGCGATGGCGGGTATTTTCAATAACTTTTTTGCGACAGTTTTTACCGTAGAAAACGTAAATAATGTCCCCGACTTGGACGATATCGTTCCATTTAATAGCGAGACTATTTTGGATGAAATATCAGGTCATCCCATAAGTAATGTCGTTTTTTAGATCGGAATTTGAAGGACAAAAAAACTCAACTGAAACTTTTTAATCTAGTATATATTTTCCATCGGAATCAATGACACTCTGCCAACGTCCTACAAGCTTTTCAATGCCATGTTTATAAAATTCAGGCGGTTTTGAGGCAAAAACCTACAAAGACTGGTGTGCATGTCATCTAAAGAAGTATACTGTTTCTCGTCAAGATAGTTTTGCAGACTCCTGAAGAGATGATAATCTGAAGGCGCAAGGTCTGGAGGATGTGGAAGTTTTTCCCACCCAAACTCCTCAATTTTTGCAGAAGTGATCCGAGCGGTATGAGGACGTCCGTCGTGGGACTGAAACTGGCGTTACGTGAGTTCCCTGGGTATAGGACCTATGTCCCTATCGGGGAACGACCGGTTTCTCCCCCTCAGCATAGATTTCGAAGCAATTTACGAAGAGGTCCGGGGCTCAGGAGATCCCCCATCCCCCACCGATGTGGGAGGTGTTCTTTTCGGTCACGTGATTGACCAGTGCACTACGTCGATTAGCTGATCATTCCATTTCTAGGGCTAGGAGTCGGGGGGAATCTTCTCCCCTAGCCATTAGCCTATGGATAGGCTGTATTGGGTTCCCGGAGTCAAGGGGACCCGATAAGTCTTTCGGGGTACGACAACACGTGACGACCGTACCTTGCACCACGTCGGTTAGCCTATGATTCCATGAATTTGTGTAAGGCTAGGAGTCGGGGGGAAATCTAATCTAATCTTCTCCCCAGAGCCATAGGCATTATGGATAGGCCTCGTATTGGGTTCCCGGAGTGATGGGATCGCCGATGAGTCTAAACGTGTGCCGGGGACAACCTGGAGAATTTTGCGAATGGAGCTAGTAGCCGCGCAAAGTAGCCTCTGTAGCCGTTCAATTAATTCTCGGTTCACGTCCCCCGGTACCTATCGAAGTTTGACCGTGGCTGAAAGCACCTATGAAATGGTAGATTTCTTTTTGGTCACGTGATTGACGACTGCACTACGTCGATTAGCCGATGATTCCATTTATAGGGCTAGGAGTCGGGGGAAACTTCTCCCCAAGCCATTAGCCTATGGATAGCCTGTATTGGGTTCCTGGAGTCAAGGGGACCCGATAAGTCTTTCGGGGTACGACAACACGTGACGACCGTACCTTGCACTACGTCGGTTAGCCTATGATTCCATGAATTTGTGTAAGGCTAGGAGTCGGGGGGAAATCTAATCTAATCTTCTCCCTAGAGCCATAGGCCTATGGATAGGCCTCGTATTGGGTTCCCGGAGTAATGGGATCGCCGATGAGTCTAAACGTGTGCCGGGGACAACCTGGAGAATTTTGCGAATGCAGCTAGTAGCCGCGCAAAGTAGCCTCTGTAGCCGTTCAATTAATTCTCGGTTCACGTCCCCGGGTACCTATCGAAGTTTGACCGTGGCTGAAAGCACCTATGAAAAGGTAGGGCCGGGGTGATCCCAGCCCGACCGTACAACGCTCTATAACCCACTCGTTGACTTATAAGTAGCGCGTCATATGGCCTATGACTTCGGGCAAAATTTTCCATCAATCGCGCGCCCATCGCCTCGGCTCGTCGGAGCAACTGTCTCCCCGGTGCCTATGGCGGCCCATAGGGCTAGCGATCGGCAATAAGTAGAAGATGGAAGGTCGCAGATTGGGCTCTGAAGGCGCCCAAAATCTTGTGAGTTTCAACAGGTAGGTAACATCTATGCAAGGGGTGAGATTGTGAGTTTTAGTCCATGCCTTCTCACGTATCTACCAGTTGAATTAATTCCCGTAGCAATGTGACGTAGGATGCTGCCTAATCGAAATTCTCACAACTTACCCAATGGGTGTTGTAGACCGTTGTCGTGGTGGAACACGATTCCTTTCCGATTCACCAAAGAAGGTCTCTTTTCTTTTAGTGCAGTGTTCAATCGATCCAGTTGTTGACAGTAGGCTTGAGCGGTGATTGTTTGGTTGTGTGGTAAGGTTTCAAAGTGTATTACACCACCTTTATCCCACCAAACACTAAGCAACACCTTCCGAGGGTGAAGATTTGGTTTTGGCTGTGGTTGTTAGAAAATCTAGAAGAGGAAGAACCATTGTTGTCCCAAGGCGATATGATGACTAAGCTGATTGATGCAGCATTGCTTGTATATATTAAGTTAAGGTGTATATATATCCATCTCATAATTGTAAGGTTAGTGAAAAATTAACTTAATTTAGAGCTAGCATTTTTGAGCTCTTGTGGCATCATTGTTTGGTCACACTGTTGGCATCATTTTGGGGGGCTGCGCGTTCTTTCTACTCGTTTGTGGGATGTCGTACGTACAGGGTGTGGTCTTGTAGAGAGCTCTCTTGCAATTCAGTTTGGTTGTTTAGATACAAGATTGTTGCACTGTGCAATAGTCCAGGTTGCGTTGTTGTTGCAAGGTTGAGAAAGAAGACCATAAATAGTACCCTTTTTGTTTACATTAAAATTCATGTAACAAAGGTCTAAGTAGGCCCGCATCGAGTCAGCAACCCTGAGGTTACCCTGAGGTAGGACCTAATAGGATCTCAAATCCGTAAGTTTTAATTTAGCTTAACTTGGGCTTCAGATAGAACTGGCCCTTTAGAATTTGGCCGTTCACGGCTCAGCTGGGATTTTGAACCCGACAAATAAATAAAATAACATGGTCCTTCAGAACCGGATTCTACCCCAAGACTGAGTCAGTGACTATTTTTCGGCAAAGTTCTGATTGTGCAAATTGTAGCCTAAGTTAGGCCTAGACGGGTTGAGTATTATTGAATTAAGGTCCCAGGGTAGAAAGTTTGGTAGCCCAATTGCGAAACTTGGCCAGTTGTCTGTCGTTGTTTTGGCCTACATTTTACGGTTTGGTTAATTTTGGGTTATTATTGAATTAAGGTCCCAGGGTAAAAAGTTTGGTCGCCCAATTGCGAAACTTGGCCAGTCGTCTGTCGTTGTTTTGGCCTACATTTTACCGGTTTGGTTAATTTTGGGTTATTATTGAATTAAGGTCCCAGGGTAGAAAGTTTGGTAGCCCAATTGCGAAACTTGGCCAGTCGTCTGTCGTTGTTTTGGCCTACATTTTACCGGTTTGGTTAATTTTGGGTTATTATTGAATTAAGGTCCCAGGGTAAAAAGTTTGGTCGCCCAATTGCGAAACTTGGCCAGTCGTCTGTCGTTGTTTTGGCCTACATTTTACCGGTTTGGTTAATTTTGGGTTATTATTGAATTAAGGTCCCAGGGTAAAAGTTTGGTAGCCCAATTGCGAAACTTGGCCAGTCGTCTGTCGTTGTTTTGGCCTACATTTTACCGGTTTGGTTAATTTTGGGTTATTATTGAATTAAGGTCCCAGGGTAAAAGTTTGGTCGCCCAATTGCGAAACTTGGCCAGTCGTCTGTCGTTGTTTTGGCCTACATTTTACCGGTTTGGTTAATTTGGGTTATTATTGAATTAAGGTCCCAGGGTAGAAAGTTTGGTTGCCCAATTGCGAAACTTGGCCAGTCGTCTGTCGTTGTTTTGGCCTACATTTTACCGGTTTGGTTAATTTGGGTTATTATTGAATTAAGGTCCCAGGGTAAAAGTTTGGTTGCCCAATTGCGAAACTTGGCCAGTCGTCTGTCGTTGTTTTGGCCTACATTTTACCGGTTTGGTTAATTTTGGGTTATTATTGAATTAAGGTCCCAGGGTAGAAAGTTTGGTTGCCCAATTGCGAAACTTGGCCACTTCTCTGTCGTTGTTTTTGGCCTACATTTACCAGTTTGGTTAATTTGGTTTATTATTCGTAGGCGAAGGTTGCAGACCAGTGCGCCAGTTACTTGGGTGGAAAAATTGGTATTCCATACTGGTGTTGGTTAGTACCCCACCTAGCAATTCAGTTTATTTGAAAGTAAAATTTACGTTTGATCAGTTCGGTTAAGTATTTCTGCCAATTCAGCTTATTTGGCATTGAGCCCAATTGTTGTTTGCATTGAAGATGAGTGCATCTGAATTGAACAAATTTATAAAAAGGAGAAGCGCCTACAAAGGTCTAATTACAAAGGTCATTGCCACTATAGATTCTGCCATAGAGCAAGAGGATTTACGCTTAGTGACTGCGCAGCTTTCCATATTAGAAACTAAAAAGGTTGCTCTAAGTGAGGTAAATGTTAAAATTGAGGCTCTTATAGAAGAGGATGAAATAGAAAATAACATAATTTACTTTGAAGAGATTATTGATGATATAATTAACGTAGGCCTCCGGGCAAAAGAGTTTAGTAGCTCAGTACATTAACAAATGATGTTTGTGAAGTTAAGGTTAACAGATCTGTAGTTCAATTACCGAGGCTTGTACTCAAAACATTTTCTGGGAGTATTCAGGAATGGCAAGGATGGGCAGACAGTTTTCAATCAGCAGTTCATTCTAGTCAAGTGTTAAGTGCCGTGGAGAAGTTTAATTATTTGCGGTCCCTCTTGGAAGGGGAGGCAGCAAAGACTATAGCAGGATTAGCATTAACAGAGGCTAATTATAATGTGGCTTGGGATATATTAAAGAAACGGTTTGGTAAGCCAGAGATCTTAATTAAAAGCCACCTCCGTGCACTTTTAGCTATACCTCCTGTTAATAATCCTAATAGTGTCAAGGAGTTACGGCAGTTATATGATGAATTTGAAATTAGAACTAGGTCCCAGGACAACTTGGTGTAGGATGGAAAAGTATGGTATAATGTTGGTTCCTACACTGGAGTCTAAATTGCCTAGCTCAATTTTGCTTGAATTAAGTAGGGGACACTCTGCAGAACATGTGTACATCCCCCTTCAGCAGATGTTAAGTCTTTTAGGCACAGAATTAGCAAGACGAGAGGGAGTTGAGTTTGCACAGTGGGATGGTAAACAAGGGGACAAAGGCAGGCACAGCACCAAAGTTTCCACAAAAAGGAATAGCCCAGGTACAGTGTCAGCTCTACATGCCTCCTCTGAGAATAAATTAAAGGGAATCAAGGAATGCATATTTTGCGAAGGCAACCACAAGTCATATAAATGTGAGGTGGCTGAGGCCTTACCCTTTGAGGAGAGAAAGGACAGGGTAACTAAGTCCACAGCATGTTTTAAATGTTTTTTGAAAGGTCATAGAGCAAGGTTTTGTAAGTTTAAAATTTTGTGTAAAAAATGTCATGGTAGGCATCAGCCATTATTGTGTGAAAACACTCTTAGTAGGCCTACCCCAGAAGTAGAGACATCAGTGGCACATGCCACTGCTATGCAAGGGAGTAAAGGTAAAGGGGGATTATTGCAAACAACTGCAGCCTTATTAATTGGGAATGAGGGAGAAGCTACTGTAAGAGTGTTGTTTGATAGTGGTAGCCAGTGTAGTTTTATTAAGACCAGAATTTCCAGAAAATTGAAGTTTAAAGAACTTAAGAGGGAAAATTTAAGAATTTCTGGGTTTGGGGGTTCCGTTCAAAACCGAACCAAATTTAAGAAGGTAGAAGTTCTGGTTAAAGGGTTGTTACCGCAAAGTCCCACTATCAAGGTCCAAGCTGTAGAGATTGAGGAACTTTGTGCTCCAGTCACTACTTGTTTAGATATGGCATGTGTCCAAGAATTGCAAGTTAAAGGAATTAATTTGGGCAATAATAAGTTTGAGGGAACAGAAGATATTAGTCTTTTGATTGGAGCTGACTATTATTGGGACTTCATCACTGGTAATATTGTCCGTACATCTCAAGGCCCGGTAGCTATTGAAAGTAAGCTAGGCTGGATGCTACATGGTAGTTATTGCAATGAAATGGAAGTTAAGGCTCTTTTGTTAAGATTGAGGAGAACAGCCATGGTCTGGAAAGGCATTTGAAAGCGTTTTGGGAACTTGAATCTATTGGCATAAAGGACAACCAGGCAAGTACAGTGAACAATGATGTTTTAGAGCAATTTGAAAAAGGGATTGGGTTTAGAGATGGTTGCTATGAAGTTGGTCTACCATGGAAGGATTCTTGCAAACCCGGTTCAAACCTTCAGCTAGCTAATCGGAGGTTGGAGACTTCATTGTACAGGCTAAGAAAAAATGAGGAGTTGTTAATTGAATACGATGAGGCCATCCTAAGTTATGTAAGGGAGGGCTATGCTGAAAGGGTGCAAGGTGAGCTGGTGAGCCAGGAGGCACATTATCTGCCACACCATGCAGTGGTACGGCGAGACAAAACTACCACCAAACTGAGGGTAGTTTTTGATGGCTCAGCCAAGGACAAAGGTGGTGTGTCCTTGAATGACTGTTTGGATGCTGGGCCAAATTTAAATGCAGATTTATTTTCCTTGTTACTGAGATTCAGGTTTGGTAGAGTAGCATTGACTGCAGATGTGAAGCAAGCCTTTTTGCGGATAAAGTTAAAACCAGAGGACAGAGATGCAGTAAGGTATCTGTGGGTGGATACGAAAGACTTGTTGGAAAATGAACCTAAGGTTCAAGCATATAGAATGAAGTCAGTGTTGTTTGGCCTCAGCTCTAGTCCATTTCTGTTGGCAGCTACTATGCAGTACCATTTTAAGAAATATTCTGAAGTCTATCCTAACACTATTGAACACACAAGGAAAAATTTTTATGTTGATGATTTGCTGTGTTCCGTGGATAATACAGAAATGGCTAAACAGATATTCATGGAGGCTAGAGCTATAATGAGGGAGGCTGGCATGGAGCTTAGAAAATGGCAGACCAATCATTCGCAATTACAAGAGTTTATGAGTCATTCCTGTGTAGTACCTGATGCAGCAGAAAGTATTGAGGATTCTGGTATTAAGGAGTTGTGGGCAATAGATGCAAAGGTGCTATGCATTGTTTGGCAGCAAGATGATGATTTGTTTACCTTCAATGGGAAATCTTTAGTAGAGCTGGCTGAGAATGAGACAAGGTGGACAAAACGTACAGCTCTTAGTTTGGCTTCAAAGGTCTTTGATCCTCTTGGATTCCTGGCTCCATTTGTGATAAAGTCAAAAATTTGGTTTCAGAGCCTCTGGGAAATTGGACTTGGTTGGGACCAAGAGTTACCTGATCATATGGTGGTAAGGTGGAAATATTGGTCCAAAGAATTGGCACATCTTGGAGACATTGAAATCCCAAGATGGTACTTTGGAGAGTTGAACAATAGTCCAGACAATTTGGAGCTGCACATCTTTGTGATGCAAGTGAGGAAGCCTATGCAACTTGTATTTATATAAGAGGCGCATTGCAAGAGGAAGTAAGTTGCAGGTTGGTTGCTGCAAAGAGCAGAGTAGCACCTTTGAAAAGGCTTTCGGTTCCAAGGTTGGAATTGATGGGTGCTGTTATTGCTAGTCGGCTTGCAATTACAGTGCGAAAGTCTTTGGCCCTCTATGAAATTCCAAGCTATTATTGGACAGACTCCACTATAGTTTGGCACTGGTTAAGAAGTCAGGCAAGGAAATGGAAACCATTTGTTGCCAATAGGGTGGAGGAAATTCAAGCGCACACAGATCCCAAGCAATGGAAGCATTGTCCAGGCATCCAAAACCCCGCTGATTTACCAACGAGGAATTTCAGTGAAAGATCTTTCACAGTCAAGTTTGTGGTGGAATGGGCCAGAGTGGCTAAAACTTGGAAGTGAAAAACTGGCCTTCTAATCAGCCTATTGTAGGAGAATGCCAGGCTGAAGAAGCATGGGTGAGTGAGGTGAGAAAATGCGCTGTGAACAGTTGTCAAGTTATGCAGCAGGACCCCATATTGAGGCTTGAGGACATTAGCAGTCTGAAAAGATTGTTAAGAGTGACAGCATGGGTATATAGATTTACCAACAACATTAAGGGAGAAACAAGAAGGGAAGGAATTCTGAACAGTAATGAGATTCAGCAAGCCAGGAAATACTGGGTGGTATATATGCAGAAGGAAAAATTTGGTGAAGAGAGAGAATTGCTCACCAGCCATCCATTACAGGTTCTACCAACACATTCTGCGCTCAAGGGTTTGGATGTTTTTTGGATCAGGATTTATTGAGAGTAGGAGGTAGACTACAGTTTCTGGGCTTCCAGAGGAGAAAAGACATCCAATTTTGCTACCTTCTGGGGGGCACTTTGTGGGCCTTTTGATCCTGGATACTCATCATAAGCTGTTACATGCGGGAGTTAGAGAAGTGATAATAGAGATCAGACAACAGTTTTGGATTCCCAAAATTAGACAAGTAGTAAAAAAGGTCGTGCATAAATGTGTGGTTTGCAAGCGTTGGAGTGCAAAGCCTTATTATGAAAAGGTGGCTCCACTTCCAAGAGAACGGTGTGTCTATACTGCCCCATTTGATGTAGTGGGAGTAGACTTTGCAGGGCCAGTCTATGTGTATGAGCAAGGGGAGTCTAACAAAGGTTATATATGTCTTTTCACATGTGCTACCACCAGAGCAATCCATTTGGAGTTGGTAAGCAATTTAAATAGTGATGTATTTCTTTTGGCCTTTAAAAGGTTTGTGAACAGAAGGGGTTTCCCAAATAAAATCATATCGGATAATGCAAAAACCTTCAAAAAGGCTGCAAAGGAACTCCAAGAAGTATGGTCCTTGCTAAAAGAGAAAGGATTCCAATCCTACTTTTCACACCAAGGGGTACAGTGGGAGTTTATTGTTGAGAGAGCACCATGGTGGGGTGGATTTTGGGAAAGGCTAGTGAGAAGTGTAAAGTGTCCATTAAAGAAACTTTTAGCTAATGCTCATTTGAGCAAGAAGAATTCTCTACTGTTTTATGTGAAGTAGAAGCAATGGTGAACAGTAGGCCTATCACTTTTGTTTACAACAGTATGCAGGATGCAGAGCCATTGACACCAAATCATTTTCTTTGTGGTAAACGATTAACATCAAAACCCAGTGTGCCAGAAGACTTGCAGCCTATCCAGAGCACTCAAGGAGAGTTAACCAGACGGTTCAGGTACCTTGAAGAGCTACAAGATCAGTTATGGAAGAGGTGGCAGATGGAATACTTGCCAGAACTCAATTATTACCCATCAGGCAAGGTAAGGGCTCCAATGCAAATTGTATCAAGGTGGGAGACGTGGTAATGATTGGGGATGAAAGACCAAGGCAATGCTGGAAGCTTGGCATAATTGAAGAGTTGTTTGTTGGCAAAGACAATTTAGTTAGGTCTGCACTGGTAAAGACTTCAGGAGGAAAGTTAAAGAGACCTATACAAAAACTCTATGCTTTAGAAATCAGCAAAAACACAGATAGTCAAGATGAAACATTTGAGTTCCAGCCTCATGGAGAAGGCTTGGCTAACCTTGCAGAAGGTAATGACAACAATGCCTCTTCGGTGGGGAGTGTTAGAAAATCTAGAAGAGGAAGAACCATTGTTGTCCCAAGGCGATATGATGACTAAGCTGATTGATGCAGCATTGCTTTTAATATTAAGTTAAGGTGTATATATATCCATCTCATAATTGTAAGGTTAGTGAAAAATTAACTTAATTTAGAGCTAGCATTTTTGAGCTCTTGTGGCATCATTGTTTGGTCACACTGTTGGCATCATTTTGGGGCGCTGCGCGTTCTTTCTACTCGTTTGTGGGATGTCGTACGTACAGGGTGTGGTCTTGTAGAGAGCTCTCTTGCAATTCAGTTTGGTTTTGTTTAGATACAAGATTGTTGCACCGTGCAATAGTCCAGGTTGCGTTGTTGTTGCAAGGTTGAGAAAGAAGACCATAAATAGTACCCTTTTTGTTTACATTAAAATTCATGTAACAAAGGTCTAAAGTAGGCCCGCATCGAGTCAGCAACCCTGAGGTTACCCTGAGGTAGGACCTAATAGGATCTCAAATCCGTAAGTTTTAATTTAGCTTAACTTGGGCTTCAGATAGAACTGGCCCTTTAGAATTTGGCCGTTCACGGCTCAGCTGGGATTTTGAACCCGACAAATAAATAAAATAACAGTGGTGTCGCTGGTTCTCCGGCACAAACCCACTGTCGACGGCGCTTAACATTCTGGTACAGTATCTACTTTTCATCACCAGTCACTAAACGGTGCAAAAACGTATCTTGGAGTTCACGGGAATGAAGAGCTGTGCCAATGTTTACCCGCACCCTCAGATTGTCGACCGACAATTCATGTGGCACCCATTTTCCTAACTTAGGCACTTTCCCGAGTTGTTGCAAATGTCGATGGATGATGGACGGGGATGAATTGAGTTTCTGGGCCAATTCTTCGACAGTTGTTGAACAGTTTTGTTCAAGTGCGGCTAACAGCAGGTCATCATCAAACTCAGCAGGGCGTCCAGAGCGTGCTGCATCTGTCAAACAGCAGTCACCATTCCTAAACTTTTGAAACCATCTTTGACATTTCCTCGCATGCAGAATATCGTTGCCATAAACGTCCTGAATGTTTCGCGTTGCTTCAGTAGCACTATTCCCTTTTTTGAACTCGTAAAGCATTATATACCTGATATGCTCTTATGATACCGCCATGTTTATGAGGGGTTCACATAAAGCAAAACACACGTCTTCACTGGTCAAGGTCTGTAAAGTATGTAGCGAAACACGATAGATCTCCTCTTAGATATAACCTGCGGAAAATTTATGCTTAAACCAAGTAGGACTAGTTTAAACTTAATCTATCGTAAAAAACGACATTACTTATGGGATGACTGATAACTGTTCACGAGGGTGAGATTGCGCATTATATTGATAGGCTAAAAGTTAGCAAGGCTCCAGGCCTTGACGCTTTTTATCCCAGACATTTGAAAGACGTTATCGTAGGCCCCTTAACGAAGATTTTTAATCAGTCACTCGAAACGGGGATTATTCCTGAAGACTTCAAATTAGCTAACGTCACGCCTATTTTTAAAAAGCGACCGCACAGTAGCTAGCAATTATAGGCCCATTAGCTTTAACATCATTTGTCGGTAAACTTTTGGAATTCGTAGTTAGGGATCGTATCATCGATCACTTAGAAAGTAGAGATTTGATTAATAGTAGTCAGCATGGGTTTCGATGCCATAGATCTTGTTTAACTAATTTGTTAGAATTTTATAACGAAATAGTGGGCGAATACGATAGGCATAGATCGGCTGACGTTATTTATTTAGATTTTAAAAAGGCGTTCCATACAGTTCCGTATAGAAAAATAATTGCGAAGGTTAAAGCGCACGGTATACGTGGTCAGGTAGCTAACTGGGTAGAGGAATGGCTTCGTGCTAGGAGACAGAGGGTCGTTGTTAATGGTCGTGTGCGGAAATTTGTACGCCAGAACATTTATACGACTGGAAATTTATACGACTGACATTTGTACGACGGTAATTTAAGTATGCGCTCTACCGGACTTTTTTTTACTTAAGTATGCGATCTACCCATGATAGTAACCGTGACTTCATTTTTTTATATAAACATAAGCACAGGTGGGGAAAAAAAATAAAATAAAAGTAAACATTATTTAAATATTTTTAAAATAATTTCAATTTGAAGAACTTTAAATTTTATCTGTATCACAGCGCATTAAAGGATTAACAGGTAGGTAAATGGTTATTGAATAGGCACAGGTGGTTAGGTTAGGTTAGGTTAGGTCTGGAGATTGAGAAAAAACTCGCACGGTTTGTTCTCCGATTTTTTAAATGACATTCGTTAGGTTAGGTTAGGTTAGGTCTGGAGATTAATGAGAAAAAACTCGCAAGATTTGTTCTCCAATTTTTTAAATGAGATTCGTTCTGTATATCGCTAGTTACATTTTCTCTTAAATTGATAAGCTGAAATCTAGTTTCAGTTATGCATTTAATTATTGTAATATGTAATTTCATAATTTGTGATAATTTGTATTTTAACTTACCTAGTTTCAAATTCAATTTTATTAACTGATCATGAATTTCTTGCGTATAACCAAGGACGTGCCCTCTGGGTAGGCAAGGTAGGCAGTGCTTACCCTGAATAAAACTAAAAATATTAAATATAAAAAGTAAATGATTTTCACTTCATTATATAAATGTTAATTTAATGTATGAAATTCAATGTATAAATTTGTAAATGGATAATATTGTGTTAGAAGCACAATTTCCCCGTGCCTTTCAACCTCTATATATATTAACGCTTGACAATGAAATTTTCCCACGTGCCGTGAGTGGAGCTCCAAGCTGTGACAAATACTGCGCTATATAAGCAGATTTAGTTCTGCTTTTCACTCAGTGTTTTGCCGTTCGGGCACATGGTCGGGTGTGTGGCTGTGCGCGCGTCTGTGTTGTCGTTTGCCTGTAGTAATGCTTAGTTAAGAATATAAATTTCTGTTTTGTTTAATTAAGATAATGTTTAATGTAAATCATTTACTAATAATTATGAAATTACGAAAAAGTATGTTAGATTTAAATTGTTTAAAATGGGTACAGTTGGCAGTCCTGAGAGGAGGCCGAAAGAGCGGACTACCACCCATAGTAGTTAGTCTTGAGGCGGACGCGATACGCGTAAGATTTAGAGCATGTGATCTTAAAGTCAAATTGTTTTGTGTTCCTCTCCGACCTAAATTATTATAATAGAATTTCATACTCGCATACCCCTAACATAACTAAACCATTTTCGAAATTAATAAAACGTAATAAGTGTTAATAAAGAGTATTAATATACCTCCCCCTTCCCCCTTTGTTTTATAACGGTTTTCAGAGTCAGGTCTAGGCGCGCTACCATGATATTTATACGATACGGCAAAAAGAGTGTAGAGAAACAAAGTGATAAATGAAAGAAAGCCGATAGAGAATAAATAGAGATATAGTAAAGTAGAAAGAAGCGTAAATAATGAAGAGAAAGTTAAATTAATAAAGGCGAACACTACATCTGGTGGCGAGCGGTGGTCTTACATCATATTTTGTGAGGCTTACCCACGTGCTTTAGTACTTTGATTAAAATTCTTCAAAACCGGTATAATAACCAATAGCGTTAATGAATATTTTATTTCGATTATTAAAATATCTAAATGCAAAGTTGATCTCGTTTGCAGGCAAATTTCGATTTTCATGCCTTAAAATTTCATTGTAAATAAAATTTAAAAATGGCGCATCGCCTTCGACATCCTTTAGCGTCCCTGACAAACTTCGCGCCTAAGAATTTAATTTGTTTTCCCTTTGTCCCATTTTGCATCGTCCAGTTCCGTTGCTTTTCGTTTGTCCGACTCAATATTGCGAGTCATTATTACGTTAAATTTCGTTCATTTTGGTCGGAGAGGATATAGTTTTGAAAATTATCGTGCTGCCTGGAGACTCAATTTTTTTTTCATCTCTTCCACTGTATGCTTGTTTCAGCTTACCTTTTTATTTTTTGTTTAAAATTTTTGAAATTAGTAGTAATTGTGATATAATAGCGATTAATATAGAAAAAATTTGTACGTAAGTAAATTGTTAGTTTAAATACAGTGATACACGTTTTATATGGTATTTAAAAATGTTTTAGCGAAAATTTGTACCGATTCAAAAACATTTCATGAACATGAGAAATTTTCTGGGTTTCATTAGCAGATTTTTGATTATATTTCGATTGCCTGTATATAATAATAGGATTATTTTGTTTATATAGATTTACGGGCTTTTTGCTTCGCTCGCTTCGCGCTATATAGGTTAAGTTACAGTTAATTGACAGTCGAAAGGTAATCTTAAACATATTAAATTTGTCAGATTATAAGTCGCCGTATAGGATTGTGTTAAATTTCAAAATAAGTAGAATTCGTTTAACTGAAATAGAGAAATTGTGTTGTGAAATTTTTTATAAGTTTTTTTTTTTTGATTTTTTATATACTCATTAATTATATACTTACTTATTAACTAATACGTATTTATTAGTTATATATATAATTACATATATTTATATACCATAAACTTTGGTAGGTAAGCTGATTATTTTTTTTCTCCTCTCTCTTCCTTTCGTTCATTTCACGACAATTCCGACATATTTGGTAAAATGGCTAGTGTATTGTAAAGAGGGATTTCTTGTAGGCCTATCGTAAAATATTGTTCGGAGATTAACCGTTATTACGGTATGTCTATTGAGTAGTAAATTTTTAGTTATTTAACAAAATTTTAATTGGTTTAACATAAATAAGCATAGGATTTTTCTTTAATAAGCACAAACGTTATGCATAAAATTCTAAATTGTTTTTTCCGCGCATAGCATGGAATTTATTAATTATAGGCCTAAAAGCGGCAGTAAAGTTTATTTTTATTTTGGCGGCCATTATACATTTTCTTTACGTTTTATAAATTCATTCAATAATCAATTTTATTTGTACAGGTAGGCCGATTTTTATTTTTATTTCCAGTTCAATGACAATGGTAAAACTTTTAGTTCAAATTTAGATTGTATTCTAAAAAGGATGTTTTAATTTGATATTTTAATTTGGAATTAGAAATGAAAAATGTCTTTTTTTTTTAGTTCGAGCGTTTGCATAGAAAAAATTACAAAATTGTTAGGATATAATGCACTTTCATTCGGTTAGGGATATTTGTATAGAGGTTCGCTTACAAACAAAGCGACCGCTCTTAATTATGCAGTGTTGTTTTTGTTTACAGTAGGTTGCGTGTATTTGTGAGTGCATATTATCTATTCTTATTTAGTATAATTATGCAAATTTGTAGTTTCACTTGGAAACGATAAATTACTGAGATTTTTGTGATTTGCAAACCATACTGTGGTTTCTGTTGAAGGAGAGAGTTGTATCTCAGATGTAATTTGCTAATTGCGAGTTCAATTCGTATGAAATTTGACGTTTCAAGTTGGAATTACTGTATTAAAATAATTTTTGGTAGTAATATTTAAATTTTTTTTACTTTTTAATAACTGTTTAGAAAATTATTATTGTTTAAACCTTCAGTCGGAGTTAACTAATGCATTTGAAACATTGACTCAAGTGTACACTCGGAAATGGAGCCTGCTAGATAGCCAGTAACGTTTTTGTGGCGTCTGTGTGCTCCTCCTCAAAGCAAGAGGGTTCATGATTGTCAGAGAATGGATGACATGAAGTTTCTGGGGTTCATTTTTGTCTTTTGTATTTAGAGGTATTGAGGTGATTTCTGACGATAGTTTGAACAATAATAATTCTTAAATTATACTAACAGTTACTATGTATGGGCGCTTTTATATTTATACTGTACAATTTTGTTTAGCGTTTAATGACTTTTTTTATCTTCTCTGCTGTAACTGCCATAAGTGACCTTATTGGTAGCTAGATTTGATTAAATTTTTGCGAAATTTTGAGATGTGTAATTTTTTTTCTTTCCGTGAATTTGGCCAGAGCAAATGTGTAGTTATTGTTTCGAAGTGAACTGTCGAGAAAATTCGATAAATTAAATATGAAATGATAAGCAGTACGTACAGAAACGTTTCGAATAAACTTTTTTTTTCAAAATTGCAAAGGCTCGGTTTGGGAGTCAACCAAGTTGAATCCGAGTTCCATCAAGTGAGTTTAGTCGACCGGATAGGTGATCGATCACCAATGAGAGAGAGAGAAGAGAAACCAAATGGCGCATGGACTTGGCGCAGGATGGTTTCGGAAGAGAAGAGAGGAACCGAATGCGCATGGACTTGGCGCAGGACAGTTTCGGAAGAGAAGAGAAATTTACGTGTGCAGGGTCTTGGCACACGAAAGTTTCGATCGAAGATGGTCTACTGGTATTTTTCGGGCAGTAGCTGGTCACGCTGCTCGAATGCTTCGCTAAATATGTGTCACAGCGCGCGGTAGACAAGCCACGAGAGCTTGAACGGGTGCCTACGACTGTACTGTCCATACAGACATACAGTAGGTTCGTTGGGAAACGGCCTACGGCGGAGTCATCGTTTGATTGTTGCCAGTAGAAGAGTCTTTCAGCTGGACGTAGGAAGAGCAGCGTTCACCGACAAAAGTGGAGATGAGACAAGGCGAGTTTCTTCATCGACTTCTAGAATTGCAAATTCCGTCCAATTCCAGCGCGTGGTCCCGCTTTCAGATATCTCCCCCCCTGATCCTTTTAGAATTGGACGTCTCTTGTTTTTTTTTTTTCGCCATTGGAGAGAGAGCGGAACCATTATAGCGTGCTGCCCTGTTGCATATTGATTGATGCAATCCCTTGCATTCTAGCGAAGTGAGCAGGAGAGCTGCGATTGAAAATTGAAGTCCGTTGTCAGCGTGCGGAGTGTCATCTAAACAACGTCCAGCAAATTAAGTACTGATTATTGTGTAATGAAATTATAAGTGAAAAGGGTCCGATTATTGCCCATATTTGTTGTTTTTCGTGAAGTAGTATGTGCGCTCTTGGTCAGAATTTTATGTAAACTTTTTCTTATTTTTTTTTCTATGTTGCCCTGATAGTAACTGTATAACTATACAAATAATTGTTTCAAATGTAAAGCGATCGTTGATGAGGAATCACGAGAATAGATTGTGAACTTGGGATTTGTGTAGCCACTGTAAGAAAATTTTTTGTTATATTTTTTGGCATGTATAGATTAGTTACAGGTTGTAATTTAATTATTAGAGTGAAATGTTATTTTATGCAAATGTGAAAATTATAAAGTTTTCGGTTTTTATAATATGATACAATATATGTATGGGAATTGTCATTCTATTATTTCTTGTCTATTTCTAAACTTTGAATTTGTTTAAAAAAAAAAAAAAAATAAAAAAAAAAATATATATATATATAAATTTGTTGAATAAAATTATGAAATTTGTTAAACGATATTAATAAGTTTTCTAATGAAAAACTTATTTTCAAGGGGGTGATGTGAGTGTAGTAATGCTTAGTTAAGAATATAAATTTCTGTTTTGTTTAATTAAGATAATGTTTAATGTAAATCATTTACTAATAATTATGAAATTACGAAAAAGTATGTTAGATTTAAATTGTTTAAAATGGGTACAGTTGGCAGTCCTGAGAGGAGGCCGAAAGAGCGGACTACCACCCATAATAGTTAGTCTTGAGGCGGACGCGATACGCGTAAGATTTAGAGCCATGTGATCTTAAAGTCAAATTGTTTTGTGTTCCTCTCCGACCTAAATTATTATAATAGAATTTCATACTCGCATACCCCTAACATAACTAAACCATTTTCGAAATTAATAAAACGTAATAAGTGTTAATAAAGAGTATTAATATACCTCCCCCTTCCCCCTTTGTTTTATAACGGTTTTCAGAGTCAGGTCTAGGCGCGCTACCATGATATTTATACGATACGGCAAAAAGAGTGTAGAGAAACAAAGTGATAAATGAAAGAAAGAGCCGATAGAGAATAAATAGAGATACTGTATAGTAAAGTAGAAAGAAGCGTAAATAATGAAGAGAAAGTTAAATTAATAAAGGCGAACACTACATGCCTCTGGTGATTGAACTAAATTTTAGACATTTTATTTCAAAATTTAACCCTTTTCAAATATGGACAGTGAGTATCTTAAGAATTTTTCTAAACTGTCTTATGAAGAAAGGTTGAATGTGATTAAAAATGGTAGGCCGACACCGGAACTGAAACAGTTGCTACAGCGTAAAGGAACAAAAATAATCAGAACGTTTCAAACGACGTGGTACAGCAAGAAAGAGTGGTTGTGTGGTTGTGTTACAACAGGTAGACTCTTTTGTTTTCCATGCTTGTTATTTTCCGTATCTCGTGAAAGTGTGTGGATAAGAACAGGATATTGTGATTTAAATAATTTGACTAATGCTTTAAGTAAGCACGAGAGGTCTGCTACGCATTATGAAAGTCAAATATCGTTGAAAACATTTGGATCTACACGAATCGACTTGAGCATAGATAAGCAAAAAAAAACTTAGCATTGAAATTCACAATAAAAAGGTAAAGGAAAACAGACACATAATGAAAACATTAATTTCTGCTACTTGCTTTTTGATTAAACAAGAACTTGCTTTCCGCGGTGATAATGAAGATAAATCCTCTTTAAATCGTGGAAACTATATTGAGTTACTGAACTACACTGCAAAATTTGACCAAAAATTAGCACAACATTTACAGACTTCATCCGTGTTTTCTGGCGTTTCTAACAAGATACAAAATGACTTGATTGAAGCAGTAGGCATAGCCATGGGCGCCCGCAGGTAGGGGCAAGGGGGGGCGCTTGCCCCCCCGTGGAAATGCCAAGAAAATATATTAAATATTTTCTAAGAAAATATTTATATCCTAAACTTGCTGAAAAGTATCCAACTGCCTCCTAAAGGGTGAAAATTTTTATTTGTGTGCATGATAAAAGGTTGCTACCTTTTTATTCGTTCACCGGGAGAAAATCAACTCCAACAAAACTGATTTTATGGAAAAGGTTGTTCATAATTTTGGTAGTGACGGCAGACGACTACAATTCCTATTCAAATGAGCAGTGTAGGTGATGCTCGAAACACTGTTTTCAAATTAGGTACAACATTTACTTCAGTGTGCTTTTTTCTTCATTCTATCATGTTTCTGTTATAAATAAAATAAATGATTGTTATCATGTGCATTGTATGTATATAAAATATATATTTGCATTTTCCATTACAGAAAATGCAACACTAAACTTGCTTAGAATTAACCTGCTGGTTCCTAAGGGGTCAAAAGTTTTTTGCTTGCTCCGGTCCCTACCTATTAATACATTAAATTTTGCCCCCCCTTGGAAAAAATCCTGCGGGCGCCCATGGGCATAGCTGTAGAAAATAATATTAAAGAAGATATCGCAAGATCCCCATTCATTGCTATAGAAGTGGATGAATCGACTGATATTTCAAATACAGCTCAATGTTCCACAGTTTTAAGATGTGTATTGGATTCTGAAATTAAAGAGGCTTTCATAGGATTTGACGAACTTAAAGACAGAAGAGCTACTGGTGTAACAGAATGCATATTTAAAAATTTAGATAAATACAACTGTGCTGAGAAGCTTGTAGCACAGACATATGATGGAGCATCGGTAATGGCATCGCATTTAAATGGCGTTCAAGCTAAAGTAAGAGAAAAGGCATCATCAGCGTTATTTACCCATTGCTACGCTCACAAGTTGAATCTTGTTCTATCTCAGTCAGCGAAATTTATACCTGAATGTACAATCTTTTTCAAGACCATTGATGGTCTTGCTGCATTTTTCAATCACTCTACAAAACGAACGCAATTTCTTGATGAAATAGTACATAAACGCATTCCAAAGGCTGCACCAACGAGATGGAGTTCTAACTCAAAGCTAGTGCAAACTATTTTACACTATCATAGTGACTAGTGATGTAGGTCACATCCGCATCCGCATCCGCATCCACGGAACATCCGCACATTTCCTCGCATCCGCATCCGCACTTTGGACTGCGGATGTCGTGCGGATGTGGACCGTTGAGATAAAACGTCATTAATAAGCGGAAATTATCAAATTCTACTATATTAATAGAACTAGTTCATTGTGCGCAAAAGTGATGCAAGCGACAAGACGAGAGGCTGTTCTTGTATGAAGTTACTCTCTTGCAACCTACTTAGATCCACGTTACAAAGCTAAGTTATTTTCACCTAGTACATTAGAACGAGTTAAATCATCACTTGAATCTGTCGCTTCGCCACCCACCAAAAGAATAAAAGTTTCAGTGACAGAACCAACACCTTCAACAAGCAAATCTATCACAGAATCTGTCTCTCAGTTTCTTGAGTCAAGCAGCAATGACGAGACCTACGCGATGTCAAAAGATGTAGTAAAAATGATCGAGAGCTATCACCAAGAAAAACGCCTGGCTGCATGTGACAATCCTATTAGTTGGTGGAAAAATACGCAGAATATCTATCCATACTTGAGTAAACTTGCAAGGAAACATTTAGCCTGTCCTCCAACAAACGTACCAAGCGAGAGATTATTTAGCAGTGCTGGATTAATATATGATGAAAAGAGAAACAGACTGGCAGCAGAAAAGGCAGAAAAGTTAATGTTCCTTAAGCATAACCTTCCTATAATTAAGTTTGAACATTAAACGATGAACATCTTAGTTTACTTTATTTTAATTACTCATTTATAATATGCCTAATAAAACTTTAAACTTAATATAAATAGTTATCAAGCTAATTAAAGATCTCTTTCTATAAGGGTGGAGGTTGGGGAAAGAGGTCGGTGGGGTGCATTTGAGTTGGGTTCACGTCCCGCATCCTGGTAACACAATTATGGTTTCTAATTGTGGCTGAAACTCAACAAAATATAACGAATTTATTTGCAGACGAATTCACTAATTGATTTCTATATTAGTTAGATGTTTGATATTGTTTTATATGTTCAGAGAAAAGTACAGCAATTATTGTACAATTAATCAATTATACTACATTATAGCTACAGCTCTCTCTATATAATAACTTATTATATACGTTAAACACAACACATCTCGAATATATCCTAAAAAATAACGAAAATGTAGACATCCGCATCCGCGGATGTTGAAATCAAACATCCTCATCCGCATCCGCATCCGCGGATGTGAAAAAAATGACATCCGCTACATCACTAATAGTGACCTTTGTAAACTTTTCAACAACATTGACAGCAATCCTTTATTGTGGGACTCAGATACTTTAGTGAGGAGTAATGGATTTTATAATTGGCTAACGAAAGATTCAACATACTTTCTTCTCATGGTATATGATAAGATTTTCATTAGAACTGACACACACTTCAATATCTTACAAACTAAAATTATAGATATTCCATATTGCATTGAAAGAATCAATGAAACAATGAATTCCCTCGAGGGTCTGCGCAAAAATTTTGTTGATATCTATGAGAAGTTTGAAGAATGTTTCAAAGAAAATAACTTGACTGAATCAAAATGTCGTACAAAAGGACCAATTAAAAAAGAAAGAGAAAGAATATTCTGTCTAATATTGAATGATATACTGCAGCATATGGAAGCAAGATACAGTGACTTCAAAAATTTACAATTTATTTCATTAGTTGATAGTAAAAAGTTTCTAAAACTAGCTACAGAAATTGATAAGGATGCACTAGAAAGTTTAGAGAAGAATTATGGTAACTTCTTCGATGTCATAAGATTGCAAACTGATCTAGCTGGAATTTATAGTGCACAAGTGTTCAGGGATAAATCAATTAAAGATTTGCTTGCTTTCATATTTCAAAATGGACTTGAACTAACGTTTCCTGAAGCGGTGAAGCTGTTGCAATTGATTTTAACAATTCCAGCTACAACAGTTTCTGTTGAGAGGTCATTTTCAGCTTTGAAAAGAATTAAAAGTTACACCAGGAATAGAATGAAACAGGAAAGGCTTTCATCACTTGCCCTAATTTCAATTGAAAAGGAAAGATTTACTAAAATGGAGCAAAATCCCACTTACAATTTCTTTGAAAAAATTACAGATATTTTTGTTACTAACAAAGAGAGAAGAATGGAATTCATCTACAAATAAAGCGGTAAGTAAATATTTGTTGTTGACCAAAAATTAGCACAAATGGTGCGGAAGGGGTTAATTATGCTTAAAATTCGTTGGTGGCTGGGGCTCCGCCCCGGAACCCGCTGGGGGAGCTCGCGCCCACCCCAGACCCCCTAGCTTGGAGCCGCTCGCTTCGCTCGCCCATTGAGTCTGCCTACCCTGAGTATTTACTCACGGCACGTGCCTGCGTATAACGTATAAATTACCGTTGTACAAATGCTTGGCGTATAAATTTCCAGTCGTATAAATGTTCTGGCGTACAAATGCTGGCGTATAAATTTCCGTCATACAAATGTTGGGGTACAAATTTCCGGGTTTCGTTAATGGTAGTGAATCGGGGTGGTTGGATGTAGGTAGCGGTGTCCCTCAGGGTTCAGTGTTAGGCCCATTGCTATTCGTAATTTACATTAACGACATAGATGTAGGATTGATTAGTAACGTGTCAAAATTCGCGGACGATACTAAAATAGGCGGTAAGGTTGTTAACGAGGACGATAGAAATAGGCTCCAAGACGATGTAAATAGGATTATGGAGTGGACGGATAAGTGGCAGATGCAATTTAACGTAAACAAATTTAAAGTTTTGCATATAGGTTCTCTTAACAATAATTACACGTACACGATGAATGATAGTTAGCGAGCGTTGACGAGGAAGTAGATTTAGGCGTACGCGTATCTAAGGATTTAAAAGTTAGGAACCAGTGTCTGGAGTCTTGCGCAAAAGCTCATAGGATGTTAGGCTTCATAACGCGTAATTTCAAATTCAAATCGAAGGATATTATATTGCCCCTTTACAAGTCCCTAGTCAGGCTTCATTTAGAATATGCCGTTCAGTTTTGGTGCCTGTATTTGCGTGAGGATATTGATAGGTTAGAAAGGGTTCAGCGTCGTGCCATGAAACTAATTCCGTCATTGCGCAACAAGCCTTATGAATATAGGATTAAAGAGTTAGACTTGCATTCACTCGAAACTAGGAGATTAAGGGGGGAGCTTATTGAAGTTTTCAAAATCGTTAATAACATCGATAACGTAAATTTTGACAAACTGTTCACTTTCGATAATAGCAATACTCGTAATAACGGATTTAAGTTGCGTGGCAGACGTTTCATTATTAATATCGCTAAAAACTTCTTTACGTTTAAAGTAATTGATAAATGGAATAATCTTCCCGCGTCCGTCGTGAACTCTACCAGCGTTAATATGTTTAAGAACCGTTTAGATAGGCATTTTAAAAATATTAACGTTGTTTAAAATTAAAAAACAATTAGTAACAGGAGCTCTGGGGGTGGTGGTCGAGGATGAGTCTGTTGACGATTAATGCCAGCTTGTGACATGCCAGCGTGTGATGCCAGCAATAAAATTTAAAAAAAAAATTAGACTAATACGAACGTAGATGTAACTCGTAGAGTAAACTAACCCACTTTTTGTTATACTCTACCTACTTTTTTTTAAATCCTCTCCTTACTTGCATGTCTGTAACTCTCTTTACTTGCATGTCTGTAGTTTGCATGGTATCACAGTGAGTTAAGACTGTGTCTGCATGGTTTATAAGCGTTCTTATTTTACTTCTTTTCATCTTCCACCCCTCTCCTATTCTCTTCGACTATTTTTCCGACTTGTCGGCAGTGGCCGGCGGATGATGATGGGGAGTCTTTCTTTCTCTTTTTCTGAATGAATGTTAACCCACGAATGATAGGTTTTGCTACTTACTTAACCCCTTATTCTCCTCTTTTAACCCCCTCCTCTTTCTTTTCTCTCGGGCTAACCTTAGAGTGGATCTTAGGGTCTTTGTTAGCCTCAGCTTCTGTGGATCTGTAGATCCTGGCTCTCGACTCCCGGAGTGGTACTAGCCAAACGCCACGTCTGTAATTCAAAATTCGACCCTCTCGTTGAGCAAGTTGAGTTGATTGAGGCAAATCCTCATTACACATATGTACGTTACCCCAACAGGAGAACTGACATGGTATCTACTAAAGATGTCGCCCCTCGTGGAAACCCCGAACGAATCATCCTGCCGGAACCCGCGAATATCACTCGCAAGCAGGGGTGTAGTCGAGGGGTAACGCGGTATAACGGCGTTATACTTCCTAAAATTTCAGTGAAGTAGCGTTATACTACCTACTGTAGTAGCCATAGCTGAATGCTGAGCACTTACGGAGATTTTAGTCAGATGAATTTAATTAGCACTGTAATGAGTCTTTACTAATTATTGTTTTCTGTGTAACAAGTCTTTACTAATTATTGTTTTCTGTGTTTCAGATCTATGCTATGTTTATGTTGAATAAAGCCTCAAATTGGCCTTTACTTTATCTTTAGCCCGCTAACAAACGCGGCACCACAATTTATTCAACATTTCAGTCAGCCATTCAGTCGGCCTTTCAGATACAGCAAGCAAATATTCATCCAGTAATCTTACTATATCATGGAGAAGGTGATTCGCCCGGATAAATTTATTACTTCTCCGAATTCTCCCCAAGCTGGGAAACTATGGAAATTATGGTCGCGCGGATTCAAATATTTCTTGAGTACTATCGCCGAACACAACCCCAATAAATTGGAGGTTCTATTCATACATATCGGCCCCGATGTCGCTGATATCATTCAAGACTGCTCTACTTATGAGGATGCCATGGCAGCCTTAGAGGCCACCTACGTCAAGAAGCCAAACGAGGTATGCGCTCGCCACCTGTTGTCCACCCGTCACCAAAAGCCCGAGGAAACCCTCGATGAGTACTTGCAAATTCTTCAACAACTAGCCAATGACTGCAACTTCAAATCGGTTTCCGCCGACGAAAACAGGAGTTCATCTGTGAGAGACGCTTTCATCCGAGGAATTAGAGATAGCGCCATCCGTACCCGCTTACTCGAAAATGACACACTCTCACTGGAAAAGGCTATCGTCCAGGCTCGAACATTAGATCAGGCCCAGAAAAACTCAGAATCGTACCTCACTCATTACGGTGCTGTTGCAGCCACTGGCTCTCGCCACGAACCGTCGCCGACTACTGACTCTGCCCGGCCTGCCTGCGTCCAAGAGACGATCTCCCAAACTCTTCAGCCGCTACGAATTTCGACAACAAAGCCGCTCTGTGCTTCTTCTGCGGGTCTCGACGCCACCCACGAAGCAGGTGTCCAGCAAAGGATTCTATCTGTGCGAAATGTGAAAAGACCGGCCACTGGGCCAAAGTCTGCCGCTCAAGTACTTCCTCGGCACGTCAAAAACAGGATAAAACCACAGCGTCTCATTCAGCCGCAGCATTAGCGACCATTAGTACCACTCTATCGTGTAGCTCCTCCATGCCTACCAACTCAACAGTCGATATCCTCGTCAACGGCCGTTCGTGTCTCGCCTTGTTGGATACTGGCAGCTCGGACAACTTCATTCGTGAGGATCTAGCCAAACACTTAGAGCTGCCCATTCTTCCGCACTCGGGCGTCGTATCAATGGCTTCGCCTAATCTATCCGCAGCCATCTCAGGTCGATGTACAGTGAAGGTTACGATGGGAGACCGCGACTACGAAAAGCTCGAACTATCCGTCTTGTCGGATCTGTGCGCTGACATAATACTCGGTACCCCATTCTTAATCAGACACAAGGAATTGAACATCAATTTCGGAGGTCCGGAGCCAGCACTCCATATATGCGGCCTTACTCGATCAAGAATTTCAGCCCCACCACTATTCGGCAACTTAACTGCCGATTGTCGTCCCATCGCCACGAAGTCCAGACGATTTTGCTCTGAGGACAAAATTTTCATTGGGAAAGAAATCGAAAAGCTACTCAGGGATGAGATAATTGAACCCAGTAACTCACCCTGGCGTGCTCAAGTAGTCATCACATCTACCGAAACAAAAAAAAAACGCATGGTAATCGATTTCTCTCAAACCGTCAACCGATTTACCATGCTAGATGCATATCCTCTTCCGCGAATCGATGATATAGCCAACAAAGTCTCACAACACAAATACTACAGCGTAATTGATCTGTCAAGCGCATACTACCAGGTAGAAATCGATCCGTCTGAACGACCTTTCACAGCATTCGAGGCTGACGGAAATCTATACCAATTCAGAAGGATCCCTATGGGAGTAACTAACGGAGCCGCGGCCTTCCAGCGCGTCATGAACGAATTCATATCCTCGAACAACTTATCATCAACATACGCCTACCTCGACGATCTCACCATCTGCGGAACCACTTGGGAAGAGCACGATGAGAACCTTCGACATTTCTGGGAAGCCGCTAAACGAGTAAATCTGAGTCTAAACAAGGAAAAATGCAAGCTTTCGATGACATCAGTGCACCTGCTCGGATATTCTATCTCTCATGGCGTATTGCGGCCCGATCCCGAACGCCTCCGGCCACTACAAGAACTTCAAACTCCTCGCAACAAGTCGTCTCTACAACGCGTAATCGGACTATTCGCATACTATGCTAAATGGATTCAGAACTATTCCCTCAAGATCAAACCTCTGCTCAACGTTTCATCATTCCCATTAACTCGCGAGGAAGTATCAACGATCCAAACACTCAAAGATGATATCTCGAAAGCTGTCGTCGGTTCAATCGATGAAGAACTGCCGTTCACTGTGGAGACGGACGCTTCCTCTTCAGCAATCGGAGCCACCCTCACCCAGAACGGCCGCCCGGTGGCGTTCTTTTCTCGCGCTCTGAATAACACAGAACGTCGCCATCACATCGTTGAAAAGGAGGCATACGCTGTAATCGAATCCATTCGCAAGTGGAAGCACTTCTTAGCTTATCGACACTTTACTGTCGTCACCGACCAGCGGAGCGTATCTTTCATGTTCGATGGAAAAGCTACTGGTCGTATTAAGAACGATAAGATTCTCCGTTGGCGTGTAGAACTAGCCGGCTACTCATTCACAATAAAATACAGACCGGGCCCCGAGAACCGAGCCGCAGACGCATTGTCGCGATCCTTTTGCGCTGCTACTCCAAGAATATCCCTCGCCCAGCTGCATGTTAATCTGATACACCCAGGAGTCCGCCGAATGACTCATTTTGTGAGAGCTAGGAACCTACCATTCTCAGTGGATGACATCAAACGAGTTACGTCGGAATGCCAAACATGCGCTAAATGTAAGCCACAGTACTATAAACCAGAAGTTAGTCACTTAATACGGGCCATGTCCCCGTTTGACCGACTTAACATCGACTTTAAAGGCCCGCTTCCGAGCGCAACTTCGCGACCTTACATCCTAACAGTAATCGACGAGTATTCACGCTTTCCTTTTGCCTTCCCGTGCCGTGATACGAACACGTCAACCGTTATCGCCCGTCTCACCGAGTTATTTTCTACCTTCGGAACTCCCTCTTACATCCACACAGATCGAGGGACATCGTTTATGTCTTCGGAACTAAAACTGTTCCTAACTAAACATGGTATCGCGACTAGTCGCACAACGCCGTATCACCCCCAAGGAAACGGGCAATGCGAACGTTACAATGGAATCATCATGAACACCATCAAACTAGCCATAGAAGATCGCGGGTTGCCGATGTCGCAATGGGAGTCCGTCCTACCAGACGCGCTGCACTCGATTAGATCGCTGCTGTGTACGGCCACGAACGAAACTCCTCACGAGCGTCTATTCACGCACCCGCGGCGTACTTCTACCGGTTCTGCACTACCGACGTGGCTGTCTTCTCCGGGAACTGTACTCCTTCGCCAATTCATTCGCCGATCCAAGAACGACCCCCTCGTCGAGGAAGTTGAGTTAATTGAGGCAAACCCCAACTACGCGTTTATACGGCATCCGAATGGGAGAGAAGATACCGTATCCATCAGGGACCTGGCACCGGCGGGACGTAGCAATACGGATGACACGAATCACTATGAACCCCCCGTACCCAGTCCGCCAATCAATTCCACCCCGCTAACGGACGACTCAGAACCCGCTGAGATCCGCCGACACACGGTCCCAACAGCTCCCGTCGAAGCGACTCCAGTCGAAGTCGAGAGAGGCCCACCTGTGTCAGTAACCTCCGAGACGAGTCCCCCTCTGAGAAGAAGCACTCGAATCAGATACCCAGCTCAACGCCTAAACTTGTAGACTCTTCTTTCTTCCAAAATATCTTGAACTTGTCGTTTTGTTTCTTACCGTGCAAAGTATCACGTATTATAAAAGAAGAGAGGAATGTAATGAGTCTTTACTAATTATTGTTTTCTGTGTAACAAGTCTTTACTAATTATTGTTTTCTGTGTTTCAGATCTATGCTATGTTTATGTTGAATAAAGCCTCAAATTGGCCTTTACTTTATCTTTAGCCCGCTAACAAACGCGGCACCACAAGCACAGATTTGCGCTCAAACTTAACTGTGAACATATCAAATCTCATGTTTCTGAGCATCAACGGACCACCACTTCATCAGTTTCAGGCGAAAACCTACGTGACTTCACGGCTAAAAAGACACCGATCTGCAGATGATACGCGTTCCAGACAAGTTTCAAAGAAGGAAACAGACATTCGTTCTGTATGGGGCCTATTGTAGACTATATGTAACTGTAGTATCTATTATATCACTATGAAACTGCATTATACCGTATACATATGACCAGGCACGTGCACAGGGGGGGGGGCTTGGGGTGCTTGAGCCCCTGCCCTTTTTCTTCTTCATATCAAAAGTGCCCTTTTAGTCAAAATTCATAAATATATTGATTCGACATAAATTTGAATTAATTAGTTATTTTTATTTAGTTACTGCTACTTCAACAGATTTTCAAAACTGGAATTACTTTGATCTATGATTTTTTTATTAGAATAATAAACTTAACATACCGTTACTATTATTTTGTCAATCAGGGAGAGCGTCCCTAGTGGTAACACTGACTGCAGCTGTTCACTGTTGATTGCGTCTACTTAAGAGCTGTGGCCATCATATTAAATAGCCCACAGTATATTTCTATAAATCTTTAATTTATAGTTTCATATTATTCCATATTTAAATGTATATACAGCAGAATACTGTAATTTATATGATGAGCAAGCTAAAAGTCAATACAAGTAAAATTGAATAATAATTGTAAATACATTCCAATATTTCAGTATCTTCATATCTTTTGAAAATCTTGCAATAAAAACATGCCTTTTTACAACAAATTTTCATTTATTTTCTTTAATCAGCTTTATATACAAAAATAATGCATTGAATTTAATGGAATTTAAGAATATTTACCACATACAATTTTAAAATTTTTCTTTGTGTGTATACATATATATAGCCTATATGGCATTGCGGATTTCATTTTTAAAAATGTTAGGGGAGTGCCCTTTTTTTCAACTGAGCCCCTGCCCTTCTGAAGGTCTGTGCACGTCACTGCATATGACTGATAATACGAGTATCTATATGTGTGTGTTTTATTCAAATTAAAATTAACTAGAGCATGTACTGTATTTGTAATTTTATTTATTAAATATATATTTTTTTATTTTCGAATTAACTTTTACTGTTTTTATACAGTAATTGTTCTATGAAACGCTCTATTAAAGTTTTGCCTGTAGCGTTACCCTTCCTAAAATTTTAGGACTACACCACTGCTTACAAGAATGACGACGCTCAAGCAGGGACTCCGTCAAGAAGAGTCCAGGATCGTGGGAGAAACGGAATCAACTGAAACACTCCCGAATGAACGTTCGGTACCTGAGGCCAGTTATCAAATCTCACCTAGAAGATCCTCCAGAATTTGAAAATAGTCTCCCTTCCTAACCTATAACTCTCTTTTCCTCTGTTGCATCAGAATGTATTACACTGCGACTCACGCAATCATGTGCTGTATATTGCCACGTACTGTGTTATGACTCATTTATGTTCTATTTCTACGTTATTTTCGTTTCAGAGTGGAAAAATGTGGTGTTTATTTGTATACCTGTTTATTATATTTGAAATGTGGTGCTTATTTGTACACCTATCTATTGTTTTTGTGTACTTTCCATTGTAATGTAATTTTTGTTCTTTACAAATGTTAGTCTTTTCATGTTGTTTTAAGCTGAATAAAGCCTAAAACGAATTCTGAATTTATTGCTTGTTGGCTCTACAGTCTACATTGCTTTAGAATATCAGTCATCTGAAAGACTATCGGTGAGTATATGGCCAAGATACTTAGTCTGGGTCACTTCTGACAGCACCACACTATTCAATTGAAGTTCAGGAAATTTTATATACTTGTAGGCCTTGGTTCTCATAATCATATGTATGTATGTTCGTTATTCATAGTTTTTCACTGACCTACATAGTCAGTGCTCCAGACAATTATCTCTTAACCTTTTATGGACCACTTGTATAATGTTTGTTCCTGTTGAGTCTGAAATAAAGTTTGTTGTTGTTTTCTTATTGTGGGCTGGATTCAAGCAAAGAAACAAGAGGGAAGTGGATGAAGGAGGTTGAGGGATATATGTTTGACTTGAGAATAAATATAAAATACCTAAAAGATTGTAAAAAAACAGGAACTGGCAAACAAAATACGTACCTGGGATGAAGACCAATGGAGGAAAGATATGGATGGAAAGGAAAGTTTAAAATTATATAGGAAATGGAAAAGAAGCATTGGAGGCACGGAGGATATATATGATAACACCCCAACCTCAACCATATTGTACAGATGTAGGGCAAATAATTTGGAACTTAATGACAGAAATAGATATATGGGGGGGTACCAAATGCCCCATGTGTGCATACGAAAAAGAAGACGTGGAGCATTTCTTGTTGGACTGTAGTGCATACAGGGAGGAGAGAGTAAAAGCCATCGAATTAGAACAGCCGTTTAATGCAGACAGAGAGATCATTGGGGGGTTTATCTTTGGGAAGGAAAATACAAACCACAAAAAACAAATATGTAAATTCTGGAAAATACGATATCAAATGGTTAGAGCACAGCACAGAGGATGAAGACATCAGGAGGCGCTGTTGGAAAGGCTTAGGCCTCCGACATTTCATCGTATCGTATCATCGTATGATAGAAGCCTAAGTTAGGACTCTGCTGCCCTGTATTGAACGTCCAAACCAATGGTTAAGCCTTTAGCCCATGAACTGCGAAGTAGCCCCTTTTTAATATGTTGCGTAGGATTTTTCCACATAACACTCATACCTGAGGCATCAGTGTAGAATTTTACCCAAAGTTTCTTGTGTTAAATTTCCACCAAAGTCCTTTCCTGCAGTGTGACAAATCTTACCATCCTTTTAGTCATAGAAATAAAATTGGCCATTACATTACATTTTGGAAAATATGAAGCCACTCAGGTGCAGGGATAAATAGAATTAGTAATAAAATCATAGAAAAAGGATCTGGTATTGACCTAACTGTACCAAAGAATATAAGAACATAAGAAATTTTTATAGTGGGCACACTAGGGGCCACTTCGGCCCATCGAGGTGGCTCCACTATGTAAAAACTGCCTGTACATTGGCAATAACCAATTTTTACAAAACTAATTAAGTATCAATTTAAAACTAAAGATAGAATCTCTGGATCCAGAGGATCAAAGTCATAATAGGCTACTATCCACAAATATGTTATACACTATATCTATTTATAACTGACATGCAAATATATCAGATCCAAAGATCGTCAATTTCATTATGGTACCCATCAATACCAGTACCATGCCAACCAAAAATAAGTCATGGTCCATATCAAATGTGGACCAAGTCACAATTTACATCCATATACATTACAATATATATACTTAAGAGGAAAAGTGTCGGTGTGGCTGTAAAGACTGTACAGTAATGTAGAAATGTGTGTGCACCCATTTTGGGTCTCTCATTTAAAGGTGTGGTAATTTTTTACTATCACTCCGGTCTCTTCAATTCCTATAATTTATACATCAATGGATTCGTTATTACACCAGGAATGCGATTTGGATAGTCTCAAGTGAGGGAACTGGCCCAAAACTAAGTTAGGACAGGAAGTTTGTTTTGGGGTATAAGTGTGAAAAAATACCCTAAAATGCGGGTAATTCCTTCAGTAGAGACTATCTAGGGCGCATTCACGATGTAAAAACGAATCCATTGATATATAAATTATGGAAATTGTAGAAACAGCCAACATGAGTGACCTAAAAGGTATATTCACTGTATATATTATATATACCGTAAAACTATACTAACCTAACCTAACCTACCTAACCTAATAATTTTAGGTACTACTCTTACCTGTATACTTATTACCACAAACAATACCTTCCTTGTTTTTCTTAGGGCATATAAATTCTTTTAGCAATACACCGTGTTCTACATAAAAATTAAATTCAGCCTCTTCATCATCAAAAAATTTGCATGAAGTTAAACACAGTGAATAATTACAACCATCGCAAACCGACGCCACCGTGACACTAAAATGTTATGAGTTCAGGTCAAACCACCCAATTTTGTTAGCGGTACCTTCCTAACCTTTGTGGGATCAGTCATTTTATCACTCACAAAACATGATCCGCGATTTTATCGCTCAAAAAAATAATTTCTTAACATTAATTTTATAGCTTTAATCGGCATTTGCCTTCATATTGTACTTAATAAAAGTTGTTTAAAAAAATATAAAGAGTCTTATGGTAAACTTTATTTTCAGTTTCCAGAGACCGGACTGATAGTAAAAAATTACCAAAGGTGTTTGGGGGGCAAGTGAAGATCATGAGTTTTTCAATATCTCACAGTACTATTGGGGGTACGCTCGGCAGAGGAATCTCTTTAAATTGGGTGTGTAAGGACAGAGAGTATCCCCTAACCCAAGATGCTGCCTCCCTATATCCCATAACACCTGTGTTGAGCTGTGGGATCTATCACCCAAATGCACATAATATATATGAAATAAACTAGTACCATTCATGCAATAAAAATGGGCTTAAACACCATCACCAGATGTCCCTTGCAGACATCAAACTATCCAACCTTCTTTTGAAAGAATCAAGCGTATCTGAAGTCACCACTTCTTTTGTCAGACTGTTCCAAAACTTAATTACTATTTGTAAAACTATGTTTTCTTAAATTTGTTCTATATCTTGGCTTAAATAATTTTATACTATGACCTCTAGTCTGATTATTGTGATCTTTAATGAAAAGAGACTCAAAATCTATCTTATCCAACCCTTTTATCATTTTATACACCTCTTCATATCACCCCTTAACCTCCTCATTTTTAATGAGAACATGCTTAGATACGCCAGTCTCTCCTTATATGTCAATTGTCTTAGAGATGGGATCATTCTTGTTGCTCGTCTCTGTACTTTTTCCAGTTTTTCAATATCTTGTATCAAATAGGGACTATTAAATTGAATGTAGTATTCAAAGAGGGGTCTCACATATGAAATGTATAGTTGCTTTATAATATTGGGTGATTTGTATTCAATGTGTGTCTGCATGAGATTGAGTTTAGCATTTGCTTTATTTCTGATTACCATACAGTGATTTGAGGGTTTAAGTTCATTTGTCACAGTGACACCCAAGTCTTTCTCTTTATCATCATTTTTAATCCAAATTCCATTCATATTGTATTCAAATTCTGGATTTTTTGGCCCAATATGCATAACCTTGCACTTATCAACATCAAATTTCATCTCCCACTTATCTGCCCAGGCTGTTACTCTGTCTAAGTCTTTTTGTATTGTCATTGCTCCTGCTACTGACTTAGCATTATGCCTAATTTTGTATCATCAGCAAATTTTGAGGTTTTACATGATAGGCCCTTCTCTAGATCATTTATATAGACAACAAAAAGCAGAGCTCCCAGAATAGACCCCTGTGGGACTCCGCTCAGTACGGGTCTCCAAGTAGACTTATTTCCATTTAGATGAACTCTCTGTTTTCTATTTCTCAGCCATTCTTCTATCCAATCAGCTATATGATCTCTTATACCATGGGCTCTAACTTTTACCAACAATCTTGCATGAGGAACAGTATCAAATGCCTTTGCAAAATCTAAGTATACTACAGGGTGTCCCATAAGTCCGGTATCATAGGAAAAATAATAAAAAAAGGCAAAACAAAAGCTTTTATTTACAGAGCATGATACCCAGTCAGCAAGCACATGGTGAATGATGTCAGGAGTAATGGTGTTAGATGCCCCAATAATGCGCTGCCGCAAATGTTCAACACTCCTAATTTTCTCTGCGTATACCAGCGCTTTCAAGTGGCCCGAGAGATAAAAATCTAGTGGCGTGAGATCCGGGCTTCTAGCTGGCCATTCCACAGGCCCTCGACGTCTTATCCAATGACCAGGGAATTGTTGGTACAGGTATTCCCTTACTTGGGTGCTGTAATGTGCAGGAGCGCCGTCTTGCTAGAACCATGTTGGGAAATTTCTTTCTTCGTTTAAGACACTGGGAAATGCTTCTTCCATGAGCATACTTAGGTAGGTGCCTCCAGTGACATGTTCATCGAAAAAAAGGGGGCCTATGATGTGATCCTTCCAAATGCCACACCATACCATCACCTGAGATGCACCTTGTTCCTTTGAAGAAGTATACCAGTGAGGGTTGTTTTTAGACCAGTAGCGGGTGTTCTGTCGATTTACCTCACCATTTCCATAAAAAACAGCCTCGTCATTGAATAGAATGGTGGGTGGGAAATTGGCATCCCGAGCATATGAATTATGGTTTGTAGAAATAGAAAAATATGAATTTATCCTATGATGCTGGACTTATGGGACACCCCTGTATATCTACTGGCTCTTTATTGTCCAAATGCAATAGGATTCCATCATAAAATTCAATCAAGTTGGTTAGACAGGACCTTCCATTTCGAAAGCCATGCTGGCTATCATTTATAAGGTTGCACTCTTCAAGGAACTCAGTAACTTTACCTCTAATGATACTTTTGAGTAATTTGCAAATAATGGAGGTGAGGCTGATGGGTCTGTAGTTTTTTGCCAAGTTTCTATTTCCTTTTTTAAAGATTGGAGCCACATTTGCTTTCTTCCAATCCTCTGGAATTTCAGTACATATCAATGATTTATTAAAAATAATTTCTAGTGCCTGTGCTATATTCTTTTTGGCAGCTTTTATGACTATTGGATGCATTTCATCTGGCCCTGGAGATTTTTCCATTTTTAATTTATCTATTGCTTTTAAGATATCTAGTTTTGTTACCCTTAATTCATTTATTTCTCTATCTTGTCCTGGTAGTATAAGATCAGGAATATATTTAAATTTTCATTTGTGAATACTGATGAGAAGTATTTGTTTAGTTCTTCAGTTATTTCAAGATCATCATCTATAGTTTTATCATCTATATGGAGGGGGCCAATTTTCTTTTTCACTCTACTTTTCAAATTGAAGTGACTGAAAAACTTCTTAGGATTGTTTTTTGAATTCTTGGCTAGGCTTTTTTCCAGGTCACGTTTGCTATCTCTGATTACTTTCTTGCAAATGCTTCTTTTACTTTTATATATTTCGGAGTTTGTGCCATTTTTAGTTCTTTTGAATTTATGAAATGCTTTTGTTTTTTCTCTGATTGCTCTTTTTACATTGCAGTTTATCCAAGGTTGTTTTTTATTTTTCCAGTTCTGATTTTACACTGTGGGATATGCTTCCTTTGTATGTTCATTATTATACTTTTAAATTTTTCCCACATACTAGTTACTATCTGTTCAGGCTGTAGAATATCTGTCCAATTTATTAGACACAGATCATTTACTAGTCCATTTATATTTCCTCTTTTAAAATCTGGAACTTCTACTTTATTTTCACTAGGTCTTGAATTACAAACAATATTAAACCGAAGGATACAATGATCACCTGAACCTAGTGTTTCTGAAACTGAGATATCCTGGAAGGTATCTAGATTATTTGTTAGAATTAAATCTAGAATGGCATCAGCCCTGGTTGGCTCCTTTACTAACTGGGTTAAACCATTCTAAATTATACAGTCTAAGAATCTCTCATTACTTTCTGGTGTTTGTAATATTTCCCAGTCTATATGCCTATAATTGAAATCTCCAACAATAATAATATTGCTTGTCATTGCTTTATTTATTCATCAATAAGTTGATTTTTCTACATACTTATTTTCTTCTCTATTTTGGGGATTCCTCCAACTGAACATCCCTCAGGTGGTCTATAAATACCCCCTATCCTGATTTTCCTGGCATTTTTATGCCCAATATCTATCCATACAGATTCAACTATTTCCTCTTTAACGGAGGTAACTTCAACTGGATTCAGATTTGTCTTGGCATAAATAAATACTCCACCACCCTCTGAATATTTACGTTCATATAAAAAAGTTCATAGCCATCAATTTCATAAGTAATGGTATTATCTCTTTCACTAAATAGACTATTTGGTATCGTACGGTACTGAATTTTGTCCAAGTTTCAGTGACAATCATAACATCAGGATTTTCAATACCTATGTATGCCTTGAATTCATTTATTTTATCTCGGATACTTCTTGCATTTACATAGAAAAATGACAAAGAACCCTTGGAATATTTTGCTTGTAATTTAGTCTGGTTCTTGTTCTGTGATGGTATATTATTTGCATCTCTTTTACTTTCTTTGTTGACCTTTTTCTTTTGAGTTTTGATTATATTTTTTATTAGTTTATTGTTATCAAGAGTATTGGTATTTGTACTAATTTGGCCTATTCCTTTAGTTTTTAGTCAATTATATGATACAATCTTTGATAGTAAATCAGTTCCTTTACTATTAAGATGAATTCCATCTCTGTTAAAGAACTCTCTTTTTTTGTAAAATTTATTCCACAGTTCGATATATGTAATTTCCATGCTCTGACATAGTGTCTTAAGCCTACTATTTATATATAATGCTTGTGAGTACCACTTATTATTCTCATGTATCCTGGGAATTATACCTGTGATAGATGTTTTAAGGTTAGGTCTCCGTTCCTTTAACTTTGTTAATAGCTATTTATATGACTCCATGATTTCTTCGGATTGCTTACCCTTTATATCATTTCCTCCACCTACATGTATAACCATATTCTTTGGTACAGTTAGGTCAATACCAGATCCTTTTTCTATAATTTTATTACCGTACTAATTCTATTTATCCCTGCACCTGGATAACAGTAAGCTATGCTACCTCTAGGTCAGTGATGGCAAACCTATGACAGGTTGCTATTTTTTTGTTGACACGCCTAAACTGACATTTCTATCGTCCAAAAGTTAAACAAAAACTATAAAGAATGAAAATTGATCAAATCAAGAGACGTTTTTAATTTCATCTAATTAAATAGGAAATGATTATATATATTTTTTGTAAATACACATTCAATTCTGTAAATTTGATGGCTATTTAATTACATATTACTGTGGTTGGATTTGAATTGAAATAAATTACCATTATAAATAGTATAAAATTAAGCATTAATTTTGGCTGGCAACTCTGAATTATATATTCATAATTCAGAATTGGCAACCCTGATTTCTTCTTTCTCTGTCTTTAGTCGAGCCATGGCGTCGTTTTACACGGGCATTTTGATTTAATGAGTCTAATTAAATCATTATTAATCAATGTTGTGTAGTGTTATGTTTCATTATTAATTAATATTAAGTGTTTGCTGGTGTTAATTATTAGTATTAAGTGTTATTGATATTATTGTGTTGGAAAATGAAAATTTATCTCCATTAACATTATTAACTATGGTACCATTGAAACTAATTAGGCCTAACGTTAATTCATCATTTTACTTGTTCTAACATCCATTTGTCACATTAAATATTTGTGTTAACGATTTTGAATTGCTATTGTTTTTTAATAGTTCAGCCTTATCATAATGGCGGAATTAGTAAACAAAAAAATAAAATTGTCAAAGAAAGGAAGCGGAAGGAGTTTCCAAGATTGGTGGACTGAAAAATATGGCGTTATTGATACGAATGACAAAGCTCTATGCATCCTGTGTAGTGAAACAGTTGTGAGCAGAACTTGGAATGTGAAAAGGCATTTCGACACTAACCACCAGTGGCTTCTAGAAAAAAGTGAGCAAGAACATAAAGAATATATATTGCGAATGTTAAAAGATAAACAGTCTCAATCAGACAATTTACTTAAATTTGTAAGTGGGCCTTCAAATTTAGTGTCTGCAAGCTTCGGTATTTCACTCACTTAGTGATGGAGATTTCATTAAGGAAGCTTTTATGAAATGTGCACCATTTTTATTTGATGACTTTCAAAATAAAGTAGAGCTCTATTATTCAGCGTATCAATGAATTACCAATTAGTAGAAATGCTGTTAAAGACAGAGTGATGAAAATGAACTCTGATATAGAAAATCAAGTGAAAAAAGACTTTCTTTTCTATTTGTCTCGATGAGACCACCGATGCTACGTCATCGGCTCAATTAGCTATTATTGCTAGATATCCCAGTGGCAATGCAATATATGAGGAATTACTTAAGTTAGAAAATTTGCCTCTGAATACAACAGGAGCAGATATATGTGAGGTTGTTGTTAGAATGCTTTGTGATAAACAAATAGATATGTCAAAAATAGTGTCAGTTACGACGGATGGTGCCCCAAATATGGTTGGACGAAATGTTGGATTCGTGAAACATTTTACAGAAACTGTTGGTCATCCGCTTGTATGCTTTCACTGTATTATACATCAAGAGGTATTGTGTGCAAAGGTAGGTTTAAAAGAAGTTAATGATGTAATGGCACTATGGCAGTTGTGACAAAAATAGTCAATTTGATAGCTTCACGGGCTTTGCACAAATGAGAATTTATGTCACTGTTAAATGAAGTTGATTCAGTTTATAATGGATTACTTATGTATAATAATGTGCGATGGTTAAGTCGCGGTAAGGTACTTGAACGTTTTGTGGAATGTTTAAATGAAATCAGGCTATTTTTAAATATGAAAAATATAGAACAGTTTCCTCAATTAACTGATGTGGCTTGGCTCAGTAGACTTATGTTTTTCACTAATCTGTCATTACATCTGAATGAACTCAATATTAAATTACAAGGTTTTGGAAAAACTATTGATGTAATGTTTGGCTTGATCAAAGGCTTTGAAAGCAAGCTCAACATTTTTAAATGTGACTTGGAAAGTAGAAGTTATAAGTACTTTCATAGGTTGAAGAAACATTTTGATGAAATGAAGTGCCAAGGCAAGAGACGACTTGGAACAAGCTCGAGAACAATTTGTTGAAATTTTAAACTCTACAATTGAGCAGTTTTCAACAAGATTTGTGATAAAGCCGTTTTTATAAATCTGAAGTTAGATTTGTTTGACTGGTTAGATTTAAATGACTTTGAAATGCAGTTAGCAGAGTTTCAATCCAGCTCTATTTGGAAGCAAAAGTTTATTGATCTTAGATCTGAGTTAGAAACACTCGAGCAAGACCGCTTGCAAGGATCTGTGAATAATAATTCTGACAATGAAATTCTGAAAGTGTGGAACTGGATCCCGGAAACTTTTGACACTCTTAAAAGACCTGCCAAAGCTATACTGACAATTTTTTCATCAACTTACTCCTGCGAAACTTTGTTCTCAACTTTGAATAATATCAAAACGGACAAGAGAAACAGATTGGTTGATGATGTCAGTGCTGCTTGTGTAGCATTAAAATGTACGAATTACACACCTGCTATAAAAGAGCTTTCTTCAAGAGTACAGCAACAAAGAAGTCACTAAATAACAGGTAAAATTGTAGTTTTTATTTTAAAACATTTTATTGTCATTTATTTTTATTTTTCCTGTATTGTTCAAATGAGCTAGAATAGATAGTTTTATTATTATAATTGCGATGTTCCTTTGATAACAGTGATCATTTATGTATGTGACACGCCACTTGAATATGATCACGAAAATCTTTAATTTTTGACACCCATGGTTGAAGAGGTTCACCATCACTGCTCTAGGTAATTTAGATCCTAGGCCCCTCACATGAGAGTCACCTATAATGGATGCTGGTTCAAGCACACCTATAGCTTTAGAGTGCCTGGGTTTATACGAGTCTGGATTATTATTGCTAACATTTTGTTTTATAGGCCTACTTTCTTCAGCTTTCTCATCTTGATCCTGGACCAGCGAGAAAGTATGAAACTGATTGGTTAGTTCTATAAGGACACTTTTCCTTGGCTCTTGAATTCTGGCTTTCCAGGTTTTCCTAGGTTTAGTCCACTCATCATTTTCAGGAATTGTCTGAGGATATCTAGGCCTGAGCTCACTATGAGGTATAGGGACATTTAAGTTCACTTGAACTGCTACTTCACTAGATTTAGGCTCAACTGCAGTATCTCTATAAGTTGGTCTGGACTCTCCCTCACATAGACCCTCTGGACTTATTAAAAATTTTTATTACAGTACTACACTTGTCACAAAACTACATCAAGTTGACAAGCTTAGAAGCAGCATTTATACATTTATATATATCATTTGTAAGGCCTTTGCAGCTTACGTGATACCAGTCATCATAGCTATCACATGCAATAGCTCTATCTTTACTCTTAACTTCCTTTTTACAAACTCTACAGTCACTGTCAAAACCCATTTTTGTAGGGTAGGCTATGTTCCTAAGTTAGGTCCTAGGCTTAAAAATTTTGTTGACTCACCAACTTTGATACTATCAAGTTATATCAAAATAGTTACTCAGATTAGGTCAAGTGGGAGTCTTACCTTGTGGTTAGGCTAGGCTATCAGAATAAGCTAAGCTAGGCCCATACAAACAAGTACAGGTAATACCAGAGTGATCTTATACCAGTCAAAAAACAATTCCAAAATGCAGGATCAATCTCAACTGCAGCCCTGGAAAAATTTTTCAACACCTCACTTGTTACCAACGCGCAGGAAAGGTAATAATAATAAAGAAGCGCAAAAGTCAATTCGCTAGAGCACAGCCAACACGTCCGATCACCACGATCTAGGAATCTAAGTATATGGTTATACATGTAGGATTGTAGGTGGAAATGATATAAAGGGTAAGCACTCCGAAGAAATCATGGAGTCATATAAACAGCTATTAATGAAGTTAAAGGAACAGAGGGTAATTATGTGTTTTAAGTAACTCAGTCATTTTACACACCAAAATACATTTTTCTAGTAGTATTTGATGTGATTTGTTCAAATATGACCCCCATTTCCATCGGAAATGAGATCCAACAAAGTTATAGTCCAACAAAGTTATAGTACTTTGAAGTTTGGCTCATTTTCAAGGGAAATGGAAGTCAAAATCTAAGCAAAACACATCAAATATTACTAGGAAAATGTATTTTGGTATTAATTAACCTAACCTAACCTTACCTAACCTAACCCTAGCCGCAAATGAACCTCGCAATACTCCTGGGAAAAGATCTGTCTTAAAAACACATTTATGAATCTAAGAATAACATTTGGCAAAAGATGAACATTATCGAACCAGGTTTGTTTGAATTGAGACATGGTAAATCCACAAGGCCGGCGTCTTAGTTTTCGCAATTTTCGAATACGCGTTGCACTTAAATCTACGGCAAGATTCTACTAACGAGCACTCGTTTCCGCACAATTCGCACTTACGGGTCGATGGTAAAATATTGTTTTGTAAATATTTCTATTGCTCGGGAGTCATTAGAATGCACTATTTATATTAAATCCTCAAAATAATTTTTGCACCGTTCACATGTCATCGTGACAAACATCTATGAAAAACTAACAGAAGTAGACTAGGAACTTAAAAAGGCTAACAATTTAAAAAGTGTAGCTCATATATCATGTTCTCATGACGTCACCAATCAAATATTGGAAGGGCGGGGAAAAAATGCAAAAATGTCATAATATTCAAATGTACATAATTTGTTAAGTACGCATCTGCGAGCATAGTGACTTATATGAAAATGATGAGAAAATTATGCTTTAATATTTTATAATTATATTTGCTTTTGATATTCTGAGTACGATAAAACTCATATTAACCGAATGGAGACATAACCTTAAAACATCTATCACAGGTATAATTCCCAGGATACATGAGAATAATAAGTGGTACTCGCAAGCATTATATATAAATAGTAGGCTTAAGACACTATGTCAGAGCATGGAATTTACATATATTGAACTGTGGAATAAATTTTACAAAAAAAGAGAGTTCTATAACAGAGATGGAATTCACCTTAATAGTAAAGGGAAGGGACTGATTTACTATCAAAGATTGTATCATATAATTGACTAAAAACCAAAGGAATAGGCCAAATTAGTACAAATACCAATACTCTTGATAACAATAAACTAATAAAAAATATAATCAAAACTCAAAAGAAAAAGGTCAACAAAGAAAATAAAAGAGATGCAAATAATGGTAATTATTCATTTTTTGACCCAGTCTCTCTTTATAATGAGAACAAACTTTTCTGGTCAATTTTGAGGTGTTCTGCACGAATCTGCCATCCGTTTCCTGTGCAAATGCGTAGTTTTCGAGATATCATCTCGAAAACTATGCATTTGCACAGGAAACGTATGGCAGATTCGTGCAAAACACCTCAAAATTGACCAGAAAAGTTTGCATTCATGCTAAACACAACCTAACCTAACCTAACCTACCGTAACTTAACTTAACCTAGCCTAACCAGTCACCTTATTTACAAAAAGATTTCCAGTTAACAATGGACTCGCTGCCTAGTTTGATAACTTTCTCGGCATAATGTTGTGAAAAATATTTTCGCAAATAAATATTTATGAAGCGGAGGTTTTTATTCACTGAAAAGTTGCAATGTTCCAGCCACATGCCCTTAAAGATAGAAATAGTAAATCCACACTCACGCTTATTTTTTGGATTTTTTTTATGGCACCTAAACATCTTCGAGTCACCTTAAAATACAGGTAGTATTACATTTAGGGGTCATTCTCTGTCAGATCAACCAGTGCCTAACACCCTCATCTCTCAGATTTTGTTGAAATTTGGTTTATAGGGAGTTTGTGGGCCCTGAATCCATTTCTGAAATTATAAGGTCAATCCGACCAACGGTTCAAGAGATATGACCTCGGGAAATTTGAGGTCACTTGCGAGGTCACTAACATTTGGCGACCCATAACTTGGGTAATAATGGTCACAATTATATAAAAGTATATATATTTAGAATCAGAAAACGACAAGGAATCCAAATATGCAAGTTTTAGAACTCTAGGTTGAAAAATAAAAAAGGTTACACTGTAACCAAAATTTGAGGTCACGATTTGACCTTGGGTATCAAATGAGAATTTTTTTTTTAAATGTAAAAAATGAAGGCATAGGCATTGGCTATTAGAATCAGCAAAAAAAAGTTTGTTTATGTTAGTATTTTTCATGTAACTAACATATAAGTGAACACCATATTCATAAGTTGTGCATCAATTCTAGCTATTTTTCACTTAAGCTCATAATTTGACCTATAGAAATTAAAATTACATTTTTTTATAGATATAAAAACAAAGGCAAAAAATGTAAAATTGTATTTCACTGCTAATCTACACTGGCAATAATAGTTATAATAGTGAAAGGGGAAGACCTACTTAGAGGATTCATGTGCTAGCCTAATACAATTTTTGCATGCTCGATGCTCTCATCAATTTCTTTTTGTGGAAAAATGTATTGAATTCTGCTGCCTCCTCTTAGGGTAGGACAACTCATTACAGTTAATATATGATGTCCTGGCACTGCACATGAATCCTTGTTTGATGGATAATAATATGCACTTGATCCTGATGACTCAGAGGGATGTAGAAAGTTCACAGTGAAATCATCAAACTCTTCACAATATTCCTCCACAATTCCATACCAAACTTGCATGTCATAAATGCAGCCAACATACTCTCCTGGTTTGACACATTTTAGGTTACCAAGCATTGCAGGTTCATTAGTAAAATGACTTTTCCTTATTCTTTTCTTTTCTCCAATGCCACTTGAAATGGGATACACCATCAGTTCTTCCTTGTTTAGGGGAAAATCTATGATATTTCTGAGTTCCAGGAATAGCCCTACTATCCTTGAATCGATGTTCCAACCGTTCTTCTGCATCTTTCAAATCAGCTGTAGTTACAAAGAAAAAATTTATCTTCTTGCTCAAGTTTTCTTCACAAAACTGAAACATGTGTTCTGTTGTAAGAATTTGCCTCTCTGTAGTTCGCTGCAAACTGGCACGAGCAGTAGCTCTTTTCACTGTTCCTCCAATCCCAACACATGCATTTTTGCCATGGGATGTAGCAAAGAAGTGCCATTCACAAGACAGACCAAAATCCTCTTCATGGTAACAGAGATTTGTGAAGTTGTATCTATTCTTATATTGGCCAGCACATCCATCTGAGAAATAGTGCACCTTCTTCAATTGTGGGCATCTGAATTTAACATATGTCATAAGCTTCAATATGAATGAGTAAACCATTCATTATAGTGTTGTGTTTTAGTGATGCAGATAAGAAACAGACACTAAAATGGCTAAGTTCCTGGTCTGCAGATGATCTATAATAGATGACAAAAGGGTGAACTGTACACTGTGAATTGTCCCAGTGAAACCCTTGGGCAGTATCCTGGACAATGAAAGAATAATTCTCAGAGAAATCACCTACTATAACTACCTCGCTCTGAGGTGGTAGTGTTTCTTTCAACTGCTTGAAGTACTGTGATTGTTGCTGAGCAACAAAGTGATGATGAACCATGCGGGATATTTTCATGCTTAGGGATGATAAGTATTCATGAAGTGGCTCCACCTTATCAACCATTGTACAACGGTCAACAGTCACCCATTGCTTGTAAGATATTTCATTTGGAGCTGATTTCACACTGTCAAGTAACTCAAGAAAATCCAGGACCCTCTTCTCTTGGGCAATCATTGCAAAGTTGCATCATGCAAGTCTCTCTTTCTGTACTGCAGACACTGTAATCCATAAGATCCTTGTATGAAAGACCTCTTTCTCCCAATGCAGGCAGCTGCAATTTTGGATTTTGATGGTATGTGCAGACACAGACAGAATGAGTCCCACCACTACCGGCAAGCACACAATATGATGGCTGTAATTTTGCAAATGTGGAAAATCCTATTTTGGGATTCTTTTCATCATTTTTATATAGTTCAAACATCTCTCTTAAATTCCCGAGGACCAATCGTTTTTGCACCTTCATTGCACCTTCAGCACTGATAACTTTCACGCAATCCTTTTGGCCAGGACACATACGACTAACCTCTTCTGACTCATAGAATCTTCTAACAGATATCTTTGTGTTCTTCAGATATCACTTTTCCTTTGCTCATTAGTGGAATCTTCGGAAGGATTCCATGTTCTGATTTAAGTGAATGGCTTCTTTTCACCATGTATGTTGTAGTTTGAAAGAAACTAGCTGTTTTTTCAATTGTGTATGGTGAGAGTGTCAATATTTGTAGTTTGTGATGGTGACATTTGCTCTCCAGCAATGACTGTTTCAATTCATTCATTAATTGTCTAGATGATGTTTTCAGATTTAGTTTCAGGTTTTGAAGTATCACTTACCTCCTCGGTAATTTGAACACCATAACTGAGTTCTAGCCTCTCCTTCAGGTGTTTCTGAGCAGATGATAGCTTACCACGAGCCTTGCGCTTTTTCTGGCTTAATGACAGCCCTTCTGAAAAGAACAGAAAAAAAGGTTTCACACACCTGAATATTAGTAATTAAATATTAATAGTACCTTAAATGCTATATAATTGGCTATATAGTAGATCAAACAGACCTTGTAGTAAAGTATAAGTTATTATATTAATTTTATTACTTACTTTTTTTAACTGGTGTTTGGTCCAGAAATGCTAGAACTGGTTCAACTGAAGTTGAAGGATTTTCCTTTATCAAGCAATCACTGTCATTGTCCAGATCTTGAATTGAAGAGATGTTACTCAAGCCACTGATAGTAGATGATTCATTTGAATCCTGCTCAGACTCGTTGTTTTCAGTGGTACTAAGTATAGTGGGGTTTTTCATTATCAGTGTCCAGCAGTTCACACACAACAATGAGTCTTTTCACTCTTCCAGCACATTTTTCAACAAGTACATCAGTCACTTTTCTAAGATTGATTGTTATGCGTTTCTTGTGTTTTTGAATAGGGTCCTGGCAGTATTTCAAGTGCCGAACCATTGTATTTTGATCTGTAAAGATATAGGATTTACAATTAGGTAATATATATTTTTTAGAAAATATATAGCTATACACACTTAATATTTTAGGCCTTGATAGTCTCTGAGGCTTATTAAAACACCATACCCACCAGCCACCCCACAGTGCTGGCTGGAACTGTACTAACCTGTAGACAAGGAATTTTGCAACTATCTGTGTTGATTCTGCACTTAGACAAGTAGCAACATGTTTCAACAGGTTTGTTTAGGCTACATGTGAGCTTAGTCTTCCCCTTTCACTATTATAACTATTATTGCCAGTGTAGATTAGCAGTGAAATACAATTTTTATTAAATTCTTGGAGCTTGAGGTCAAATTGATAGCTAAGTATAAAAATTCCTTGAAATGACAAGCAATTTATAAATATGGTGTTCACTTTTAAGTTAGTTACATGAAAAGTACCAACATAAACAAACTTTTTATGATTGTTTCTATTAGTCAAGAACTCTGACTTTGTTTTTTATATCTATAAAAAATGTAATTTAATTTCTATAGGTCAAATTATGAGCTTAAGTGTGAAAAAATAGGTAGAATTGACGCACAACTTATGAATATGGTGTTCACTTTATGTTAGTTACATGAAAAATACTAACATAAACAAACGTTTTTTTGCTGATTCTAATAGCCAATGCCTATGCCTTCATTTTTTACATTTAAAAAAATAATTCTCATTTGATACCCAGAGGTCAAATCGTGACCTCAAATTTTGGTTACAGTGTAGCTTTTTTATTTTTCAACCTAGAGTTCTAAAACTTGCATATTTGGATTCCTTGTCGTTTTCTGATTCTAAATATATATACTTTTATATAATTATGACAATTATTACCAAAGTTATGGCTCGCCAATGTTAGTAACCTCGCGAGTGACCTCAAATTGCCCGAGGTCATATCTCTTGAACCGTTGGTCGGATTGACCTTATAATTTCAGAAATGGATTCAGGGCTCACAAAACATACAAACTCCCTATAAACCAAATTTCAGCAAAATATGAGAGATGAGGGTGTTAATTTCAATTTTTTTTGGTTGATCTGACAGAGAATGACCCTTAGGGCAAATCACTGATGTCGGAATTATGCCATGATTGAAAAAAACATCTAAACTTTTATCTTCATCGAGGCCAACAAGGTGGATTAGGTCTTCAAAATCAAGTTCACAAGATTGACACGTCATGGTTCTAGAACAAAAATCACCAAACTAACGAGTAACAGAAAGAAGTAGGCAAAAATCAAGAAAAAGTAGCCAAAAATAAACAAAGTAACATATAGTTGAATGAAAATCTCCAAAAAAGGTAGCCAAAATAAACAAATTAACCGAAATTTATATACATACATATTAAAAAGTAGAAAATATTTTTTTTATAAAAAAGTACATTTTATACAAATTTGCACAAGATAATATATATATTTTCTTATTCAGTTTTGATTGGTTATTCAATATATATTGCTGTTATAGCTGGGTGTGACTGGGTCAAAAAACGAATAATAACCCAAATAATATACCATCACAGAATGAGAACCAGACTAAATTACAAGCAAAATATTCCAAGGGTTCTTTGTAATTTTTCTATGTAAATGCAAGAAGTATCCGAGATAAAATAAATGAATTCAAGGCATACGTAGGTATTGAAAATCCTGATATTATGATTGTCAGCTGAAACTTGGAAAAAATTCAGTACGATACCAAATAGTTTATTTAGTGAGAGAGCTAATACCATTACTTATGAAATTGATGGCCATGAACTTTTTTATTATGAATGTAAATATTCAGAGGGTGGCAGAGTATTTATTTATGCCAAGACAAATCTGAATCCAGTTGAAGTTACCTCCGTTAAAGAGGAAATGGTATTATTTTACTTTCGGACATGATGCATTTTTTGATTTCTGACACCAGATTCCTACGTATTTTTACATGTTGAACACGATGGTGACATTTATTTTTGTTATGCGCAGTATTGTGCTATGGCTGCTCCTGTGAACATTGACCGCTGTAACTCGTGTTGTTACGATTATTTTAAGTTCATCTCAGTCTTTTATGAGAATGATGAAGCTATTGCATTTCTGCGTAAACATGGCGTTCTTCCTAATTCTATGGAGTGTCCACACTGTGAAATGCCCTGCAAACTGCAACAGGATAAACATCAGTGGTATTGTAACTGGTTATGGAGCTACAACAAAAAAAAGAAAAGGAAACCATGCAACTATGTTGTGTCAGATTGCCGTGGTACATTCCTAGAAAACATGCATTCCTGGTCCTTTGTGTAATAACTGAATACAACGGTGATTATATGCTTGCTTATTATATGCTGCTCAGGTTAGGGTAGGGTAGGTTAAGTTAGGCTATAACTTATAAACATGTTATCAGCAACAAAAATAAATGTCACCATCGTGTTCAGCACGTCAAAATACGTAGGAATCCAGTGTCAGAAATTAAAAAATGTATCATGTCCGAAAGTAAAAATTTACAGAGGAAATAGTTGAATCTGTATGGATAGATATTGGGCATAAAAATGCCAGGAAAATCAGGAATGATAGGGGGTATTTATAGACCACCTGAAGGATGTTCAGTTGGAGGAATCCCCAAAAGTAGAGAAGAAAATAAGTATGTAGAAAATAAACTTATTGATGAAATAAATAAAGCTATGACAAGCAATATTATTATTATTGGAGATTTCAATTATAGGCATATAGACTGGGAAATATTACAAACACCAGAAAGTAATGAGAGATTCTTAGACTGCATAATTGAGAATGGTTTAACCCAGTTAGTAAAGGAGCCAACCAGGGCTGATGCCATTCTAGATTTAATTCTAACAAATAATCCAGATACCTTCCAGGATATCTTGGTTTCAGAAACACTAGGTTCAGGTGATCATTGTATCCTTTGGTTTAATATTGTTTGTAATTCAAGACCTAGTGAAAATAAAGTAGAAGTTCCAGATTTTAAAAGAGGAAATATAAATGGACTAGTAAATGATCTGTGTCTAATAAATTGGACAGATATTCTACAGCCTGAACAGACAGTAGCTAGTATGTGGGAAAAATTTAAAAGTATAATAATGAACATACAAAGGAAGCATATCCAACAGTGTAAAATCAGAACTGGAAAAATAAAAAACAACCTTGGATAAACTGTAATGTAAAAAGAGCAATTGGAGAAAAAACAAAAGCATTTCATAAATTCAAAAGAACTAAAAATGGCACAGACTCCAAAATATATAAAAATAAAAGAAGCATTTGCAAGAAAGCAACCAGAGATAGCAAACGAGACCTGGAAAAAAGCCTAGCCAAGAATTCAAAAAAACAATCCTAAGAAGTTTTTCGGTCACTTCAATTTGAAAAGTAGCATGAAAAAGAAAATTGGCCCCCTCCATACAGATGATAAAACTAAGATGATGATCTTGAAATAACTGAAGAACTAAACAAATACTTCTCATCAGTATTCACAAATGAAAATTTAAATAATATTCCTGATCTTATACTACCAGGACAAGATAGAGAAATAAATGAATTAAGGGTAACAAAACTAGATAAATTAAAAATGGAAAAATCTCCAGGGCCAGATGAAATGCATCCAATAGTCATAAAAGCTGCCAAAAAGAATATAGCACAGGCACTAGAAATTATTTTTAATAAATCATTGATATGTACTGAAATTCCAGAGGATTGGAAGAAAGCAAATGTGGCTCCAGTCTTTAAAAAAGGAAATAGAAACTTGGCAAAAAACTACAGACCCATCAGCCTCACCTCCATTATTTGCAAATTACTCGAAAGTATCATTAGAGGTAAAGTTACTGAGTTCTTTGAAGAGTGCAACCTTATAAATGATAGCCAGCTTGGCTTTTGAAATGGAAGGTCCTGTCTAACCAACTTGATTGAATTTTATGATGGAATCCTATTGCATTTGGACAATAAAGAGCCAGTAGATATAGTATACTTAGATTTTGCAAAGGCATTTGATACTGTTCCTCATGCAAGATTGTTGGTAAAAGTTAGAGCCCATGGTATAAGAGGTCATATAGCTGACTGGATAGAAGAATGGCTGAGAAACAGAAAATAGAGAGTTCATCTAAATGGAAATAAGTCTACTTGGAGACATTGAGCGGAGTCCCACAGGGGTCTGTTCTGGGACCTCTGCTTTTTGTTGTCTATATAAATGATCTAGAGAAGGGCCTATCATGTAAAACCTCAAAATTTGCTGATGATACAAAATTAGGCCATAATGTTAAGTCAGTAGCAGGAGCAATGACAATACAAAAAGACTTAGACAGAGTAACAGCCTGGGCAGATAAGTGGGAGATGAAATTTAATGTTGATAAGTGCAAGGTTATGCATATTGGGCCAAAAAATCCAGAATTTGAATACAATATGAATGGAATTTGGATTAAAAATGATGATAAAGAGAAAGACTTGCGTGTCACTGTGACTAATGAACTTAAACCCTCAAATCACTGTACGGTAATCAGAAATAAAGAAAATGCTAGACTCAATCTCATGCAGACACACATTGAATACAAATCACCCAATATTATAAAGCAACTATACATTTCATATGTGAGACCTCTTCTCAAATACTGCATTCAATTTAATAGTCCCTATTTGATAAAAGATATTGAAAAACTGGAAAAAGTACAGAAACGAGGAACAAGAATGATCCCATCTCTAAGACAATTGACATATAAGGAACGACTGGCATATCTAAGCCTGTTCTCATTAAAAAGTAGGAGGTTAAGGGGTGATATGATAGAGGTGTATAAAATGATAAAAGGGTTGGATAAGATAGATTTTGAGTCGTTTCATTAAAGATCACAATAACCAGACTAGAGGTCATAGTATGAAATTATTTAAGCCAAGATGTAGAACAAATTTAAGAAAACAGAGTAATTAAGTTTTGGAACAGTCTGACAGAAGAAGTGGTGACTTCAGATACACTTGATTCTTTCAAAAGAAGGTTGGATAGTAAATGTAAAAAACTTCACTTTTTTCTATGCGAAGGTCAAAATATGAAAATAAAAACCCACTCTAATAGACAGAGTTTATTTCCACAGCAGTTTCGATGCCCACTGGCATCCTCCTCGGGTGGATACAGAAAAACAAATTAACCAAAACAAGAGGAAAAAACAGTCCAGGGACCGACTGTTAAGAAACTCACACTTAGGTTAGATCCCATTCTCCCGACACTGGAAGGGCATTTTCATTATTTAAGGGACTCACTTATAAGTACATTCACACAAATTTAAAACTATCTTCCTGTTCTAAACATACAGATTCTATTATTTTTTATATTTTTTTTTTTACATAATTATTACATTTATTATTAAATTTATTACATTTAATATTGCATTATTATTTATTACAGAAATTATAAATTTATTATTACATTGTTTATTACATTGTTGTTTATTATACAGAACTTATAAACTGAAAAACGAATGAAAAAGGCGAGAAGGAAACAATCCAGAGACCATTGAGAAATTCGCACCTAGGTTAGATACCATTCTCCCGACACCGGAAGGGCATTTTATTACAGGGTCCTGCTTATAAGTACATTCGCACAAATTAAAACTATCTTCTTGTTCTATACATACAGATTCTAATATTTTGACATAATTACTGCATTTATTATTGCATTTACATTTTTTTAACATTTATTATTATTACCTTTACCCTAATTATTAAATTTATAATATTACCTTTATTATTACATCTGTTGCATTTATATTTATTTCCACATATTACTTCCATTATTTCATTTACTAAAAGCGAGTAAGGAAACAATCCAGAGACCTTTAAGAAATTCACACTTAGGTTACAACATGCAGGGCTGTGGAGTTGGAGTCGGAGTCAGAAGCAATTTTGGGTGGAGTCGGAGTCGGTAAAAATGTACTGACTCCGACCTCAATATAAAATCTTAAGAAAATACTATTTTAAGTATAAATAATAAATATAAATCAAATATATTTATTATTTATACTTAATTAATTATCAGTATTAACCCTTACTTTTTTTTTCAGGAAATATTTTTATAATTGTGATACTGATAACTTGATAAGTTTAATTTCAAATTATTGATAAAATTATTTTTCTAAACTTCAATGCACAATGGCAAAGAGACTTCCAACGAAATCAGCTGTGTTTGAACACTTTACACTCACTAAAGATAGAAAGGAATCGGAGTCAGAGTCGGACATTTGAAAAATAGAGGAATCAGAGGTTTTGTGTACCAACTCCATAGCCCTGAGAACACGTTCCCCTGGTGTTCCTTCCAGTGTCAGGAGAATGGGATCTAACCTAGGTGCAAATTTCTTAACGGCCGGTCCCTGGACTGGTTTTCCCTCTTGTTTTGGTTCATTCATTTTTCTGTATCCACCCGAGGAGGATGCCACTGGGCATTGAAACTGTTGTGGAAATAAACTCTGTCTATTAGAGTGGGTTTTTATTTTCATAAAGGTTGGATAGTTTGATGTCTGCAAGGGACATCTGGTGATGGTGTTTAAGCCCATTTTTATTGCATGAATGGTACTAGTTTATTTCATATATATTATGTGCATTTGGATGATAGATCTCACAGCTCAACACAGGTGGTGTGGGATATAGGGAGGCAGCATCTTGGGTTAAGGGATACTCTCTGTCCTTACACACCCCATTTAGAGAGATTCCTCTGCTGAGCAGTGCCCCCCATAGTACTGTGAGGTATTGAAAAACTCATGATCTTCACTTGCCCCACAAACACCTTTAAATGGGAGACCCAAAATGGGTGCACACACATTTCTACATTACTGTACAGTCTTTACAGCCACACCTACACTTTTCCTCCTAAGTATATATTTTGTAATGTACATGGTTGTAAATTGTGACTTGGTCCACAATTGATATGGACCGTGACTTATTTTTGGTTGGCAAGGTACTGGTATTGGTGGGTACCATAATGAAATTGACTGGATTCTTTGGATTTGATATATTTGCATGTCAGTCATAAATAGATATAGAGTTGTTGTTGTTGTTGTTGTTTAGCCGATCAGCCCACCCTGATTGAGCAAACTGGCGGCACACAGGTAACCGATCGCCCTCTTCGGAGTGGACCAGAGGTTCAGCGCACTAGTGATGTTGTGTTGTGTTCATTGTTGTGCTAGAGCGGTACAGTCTGTCATAATGTGTTCAATTGTTTGTGGTGTGTCCTGGCACAGGTGGCAGGTGTCGTCTATGGAGTTGTCTAGTCTGTGTTTATATGTTAGTAAGTTGGGGTGATGTCCACATCGGAATCGTGCTAAGTTAACTTGATCCAATCTGTTCAGGATGATCTCTGACCTGTTAATGGGTGGTGGCTTCGCACCTAGAACCGCATTTGGACCGAGTCATGTCAGTGCTTTGTGGGTTAGGTGTGTGTGTACAGTGGAACCTCAATATACGAACTTAATCCATTCCTGAGGGTTGTTCTGATATTGAATTGTTCGTATATTGAATCAATTTTTCCCATAAGAAATAATGTAAATTGGATTAATCCGTTCCAGACCCCCAAAAGTTACCCCTTACGAAACATTTTTAAGTAAAAATATTGGTTAATTAAACCTGTAAAATAAGACTTACATGCATAAAATCATACATGAAACCTGTAACAACAATAAATAATGCAATATTATACAAATAAATGAAAATTTAACCTGAACTTTACTAATAATAATAATAATATAAAAATTAGAGTTGCACCGATGTATCGGTATCGGCCGTATCAGCCACTTTTCACAAAGTATCGGTATCGGCCGATACTGTTCTGAAAACTGATACCGATACTTTGAATTACTGTTTTTTGAAGAAATTATCTTATTTTATATAAAATTAAATTTTTTTATTATTATACAGTAATATCTTTAGTTGTTTAATATATATTTTATCAAAATTAGCAATGTTTACATTTACTAACAAAACAAAAAATCATAAAATGTAACTATAGGCCCCTCTACAAGATTACAAATATTCAATACAGTAATACAGTATCATATAAATATACAATTTCAAATTACAGTAATAGTTTTCAGTAAAAATGAAAGTTTTGTAAAGTTGTTCATAGATGGCACCATGCGGCATGCATAATCATAATAAACCATTCAGTTGCTTGAATGCTTGAATCTCGTGTGTAAAGTTATTGATAATACACTACCATTATATGCATTCATTGGTTTAGAACTTTATATAATAAGATATATATATATTTTCTTTTTCTTAATTTAATTTCAAATACATGGCTATTCAAAATGATTCACCTGATTTCAAATGAGAATATTTTTTAATGTTACAAATACAGAGTGATTTGTAATACATCAACCAAAAGAAAAACTGTCCAAATTTTCTCTCACCTCATAAATGCTCTATGTGACTTCCCCTAGTTACACGAGCAACGTCGACACGATAGTCGAATTCCTCCCATACTCGCTCCAGCATGTCCATTGTCACTGACTCTACGGCAGTAACAATGCGAGTTCGGAGCTCATCCAAAGATGTGGGCAACGGTGGCACGTACACAGTATCCTTAACGTACCCCCAAAGGAAGAAGTCGCACGGTGTAAGATCCGGCGACCGATGATTTACAGCTCGAAAACTGCAACACACAAAACGCCTTCTGCTGTTCGGATGCCATTTTCACACTGACTGTTTGTTGCTAGGCTAGGCCACGGCGTGACTTTGGAGCCCTCTCGCGGTGATCTTATAAAACTCGGAGATTTCCTCTTTCATGTGGTGTATGCCCAGTTGATGCACGGTTGATAGGTACGGAAGTATTCTCAGTTGAAATCGGATGAATCATTTTGAATAGCCCTGTACATATATATATTGATAAAATAAAAAATATTTCTGGTAAATAAATTAACAATTCTTATGTATTAATAATGGTATAGGGCCCAAGTAAGCTAGACCAGCCTACAGTGATAGCAGTACTTTTACTGTATGTACCCCAATAACCAGTGTATGATAATATAGTTTATAGTAATAAGTTATAAAATTATCATCTTTGTATTAATTTAATTTAAAATATTTTTATACAACATTAAATTTACATCTCCTAACTTTATTAGTAATGGCTTTAGGGCCAAGGCCCTAAGTTGGGATTGGGAAAGGCATTTTAAGTTAATTGAGATATTATATCATTTACTTGAACTTTTATTAATAATCAATTTTAAAACTATTAATTAAAAAGTATCGGTATCGGTCAAAATATTGGTATTGGTGCAACTCTAATAAAAATAACACCAAAGAATAATGGTGGATTCACAAGATTCACAAACGTTTCACGGAGCTCAAAAAACAAGCGATGCGCACCGAATGCTGGCTGGAGAGAAACTGACCGGCTTCTTTCGGTTCGGATATGAGGGAATGGTTCGTATACAAGGACAATTTTTTCTCGAAAAAGTTGTTCGTATACCAATTTGTTCGAATAGAGATGCGTTTGTATATTGAGGTTCCACTGTATGTGTTTTCTGTACTGTGTGATGTCTGTGGGGCATGGTATGGAATGGAGTATTTGGTTATAATGTCTCTCTGGTGTTACCTTAATGGTGCGAGGTGTCGGTGCATGATTGTACATGTAGTGGCAAGGGTGTTGTGGGTTAGTTGTCGCTGCTGCCATGAATTGTGTTCCCCTCATGTCTAAATGTTCCCTAACTTTCAGTATTTTTGTTTCTGTGTGCAGGTGTTGTTTGAGTGCATCCTGTAATGATACGAAGTGCGTTGTTTTGTATTGTCTGTAAGGTGTTTATGTGTGTGTTTGAGATAATGGGTGCCCAGCATGGGCTAGCATAGTCCATAACTGAGCGAATATATTGTTTGTATGGGTCATTCTCTGTCAGATCAACCAGTGCCTAACACCCTCATCTCTCAGATTTTGCTGAAATTTGGTTTATAGGGAGTTTGTGGGCCCTGAATCCATTTCTGAAATTATAAGGTCAATCCGACCAATGGTTCAAGAGATATGACCTCGGGAAATTTGAGGTCACTTGCGAGGTCACTAACATTTGGCGACCCATAACTTGGGTAATAATGGTCACAATTATATAAAAGTATATATATTTAGAATCAGAAAACGACAAGGAATCCAAATATGCAAGTTTTAGAACTCTAGGTTGAAAATAAAAAGGTTACACTGTAACCAAAATTTGAGGTCACGATTTGACCTCTGGGGTATCAAATGAGAATTTTTTTTTTAAATGTAAAAAATGAAGGCATACGCATTGGCTATTAGAATCAGCAAAAAAGTTTGTTTATGTTAGTATTTTCATGTAACTAACATATAAGGTCATTCTCTGTCAGATCAACCAAAAAAAATTGAAATTAACACCCTCATCTCTCATATTTTGCTGAAATTTGGTTTATAGGGAGTTTGTGAGCCCTGAATCCATTTCTGAAATTATAAGGTCAATCCGACCAACGGTTCAAGAGATATGACCTCGGGCAATTTGAGGTCACTCGCGAGGTTACTAACATTTGGCGAGCCATAACTTGGGTAATAATTGTCATAATTATATAAAAGTATATATATTTAGAATCAGAAAACGACAAGGAATCCAAATATGCAAGTTTTAGAACTCTAGGTTGAAAAATAAAAAAGTTACACTGTAACCAAAATTTGAGGTCACGATTTGACCTCTGGGGTATCAAATGAGAATTTTTTTTTTAAATGTAAAAAATGAAGGCATAGGCATTGGCTATTAGAATCAGCAAAAAAAAGTTTGTTTATGTTAGTATTTTTCATGTAACTAACATATAAGTGAACACCATATTCATAAGTTGTGCGTCAATTCTACCTATTTTTTCACACTTAAGCTCATAATTTGACCTATAGAAATTAAAATTACATTTTTTATAGATATAAAAAACAAAGTCAGAGTTCTTGACTAATAGAAACAATCATAAAAAGTTTGTTTATGTTGGTACTTTTCATGTAACTAACTTATAAGTGAACACCATATTTATAAATTGCTTGTCATTTCAAGGAATTTTTATATCTTAGCTATCAATTTGACCTCAAGCTCCAAGAATTTAATAAAAATTGTATTTCACTGCTAATCTACACTGGCAATAATAGTTATAATAGTGAAAGGGGAAGACTAAGCTCACATGTAGCCTAAACAAACCTGTTGAAACATGTTGCTACTTGTCTAAGTGCAGAATCAACACAGATAGTTGCAAAATTCCTTGTCTACAGGTTAGTACAGTTCCAGCCAGCACTGTGGGTGGCTGGTGGGTATGGTGTTTTAATGAGCCTCAGAGACTATCAAGGCCTAAAATATTAAGTGTGTATAGCTATATATTTTCTAAAAAATATATATTACCTAATTGTAAATCCTATATCTTTACAGATCAAAATACAATGGTTCGGCACTTGAAATACTGCCAGGACCCTATTCAAAAACACAAGAAACGCATAACAATCAATCTTAGAAAAGTGACTGATGTACTTGTTGAAAAATGTGCTGGAAGAGTGAAAAAAGACTCATTGTTGTGTGTGAACTGCTGGACACTGATAATGAAAAACCCCACTATACTTAGTACCACTGAAAACAACGAGTCTGAGCAGGATTCAAATGAATCATCTACTATCAGTGGCTTGAGTAACATCTCTTCAATTCAAGATCTGGACAATGACAGTGATTGCTTGATAAAGGAAAATCCTTCAACTTCAGTTGAACCAGTTCTAGCATTTCTGGACCAAACACCAGTTAAAAAAAGTAAGTAATAAATTAATATAATAACTTATACTTTACTACAAGGTCTGTTTGATCTACTATATAGCCAATTATATAGCATTTAAGGTACTATAATTAATATTTAATTACTAATATTCAGGTGTGTGAAACCTTTTTTTCTGTTCTTTTCAGAAGGGCTGTCATTAAGCCAGAAAAAGCGCAAGGCTCGTGGTAAGCTATCATCTGCTCAGAAACACCTGAAGGAGAGGCTAGAACTCAGTTATGGTGTTCAAATTACCGAGGAGGTAAGTGATACTTCAAAACCTGAAACTAAATCTGAAAAACATCTAGACAAATTAATGAATGAATTGAAACAGTCATTCCTGGAGAGCAAATGTCACCATCACAAACTACAAATATTGACACTCTCACCATACACAATTGAAAAAACAGCTAGTTTCTTTCAAACTACAACATACATGGTGAAAAGAAGCCTTCACTTAAATCAGAACATGGAATCCTTCCGAAGATTCCACTAATGAGCAAAGGAAAAGTGATATCTGAAGAACACAAAGATATAGTTAGAAGATTCTATGAGTCAGAAGAGGTTAGTCGTATGTGTCCTGGCCAAAAGGATTGCGTGAAAGTTATCAGTGCTGAAGGTGCAATGAAGGTGCAAAAACGATTGGTCCTCGGGAATTTAAGAGAGATGTTTGAACTATATAAAAATGATGAAAAGAATCCCAAAATAGGATTTTCCACATTTGCAAAATTACGGCCATCATATTGTGTGCTTGCCGGTAGTGGTGGGACTCATTCTGTCTGTGTCTGCACATACCATCAAAATCCAAAATTGCAGCTGGCTGCATTGGGAGAAAGAGGTCTTTCATACAAGGATCTTATGGATTACAGTGTCTGCAGTACAGAAAGAGAGACTTGCATGATGCAACTTTGCAATGATTGCCCAAGAGAAGAGGGTGTCCTGGATTTTCTTGAGTTACTTGACAGTGTGAAATCAGCTCCAAATGAAATATCTTACAAGCAATGGGTGACTGTTGACCGTTGTACAATGGTTGATAAGGTGGAGCCACTTCATGAATACTTATCATCCCTAAGCATGAAAATATCCCGCATGGTTCGTCATCACTTTGTTGCTCAGCAACAATCACAGTACTTCAAGCAGTTGAAAGAAACACTACCACCTCAGAGCGAGGTAGTTATAGTAGGTGATTTCTCTGAGAATTATTCTTTCATTGTCCAGGATGCTGCCCAAGGGTTTCACTGGGACAATTCACAGTGTACAGTTCACCCTTTTGTCATCTATTACACAGGTCAACAAAAAAAATTTTTTTTTCGTTGCCAAGGAAATTCGTACGAATTTAGGGTATTTTGGGGTTGCTGAATTCCAAAATGAAAGTAGTTTTTCCGATTTGGCTCTAGTTCTTGAGATAATGAATACCCTCAATTAATAGGAAACGTAACCATAACGCGTGCATATGGGAAACTACCGGAACATTCTAGATGGTGAGACCGAATAAAATGCCATTATGTATTTCATGTGTTTACTTTTGTATGATTTGAGACAATTTCAATGCGATTTGTAAGTAGGCTCCGCCTGAACATTAAATTTTTTGCATTTTTACGTGTTTCAATGGGGTACCAATTATCTCATAAATTAGAGCCAATCTAGCAAAACCGATGTCATATTCGGAATCAGCACCACAAAGTTACCCCAAAATCACTCTAATATGATTGGCAATAAAATGAGTGTTGACCAGTGTTATAGATCATCTGCAGACCAGGAACTTAGCCATTTTAGTGTCTGTTTCTTATCTGCATCACTAAAACACAACACTATAATGGTTTACTCATTCATATTGAAGCTTATGACATATGTTAAATTCAGATGCCCACAATTGAAGAAGGTGCACTATTTCTCAGATGGATGTGCTGGCCAATATAAGAACAGATACAACTTCACAAATCTCTGTTACCATGAAGAGGATTTTGGTCTGTCTTGTGAATGGCACTTCTTTGCTACATCCCATGGCAAAAATGCATGTGATGGGATTGGAGGAACAGTGAAAAGAGCTACTGCTCGTGCCAGTTTGCAGAGAACTACAGAGAGGCAAATTCTTACACCAGAACACATGTTTCAGTTTTGTGAAGAAAACTTGAGCAAGAAGATAAATTTTTTCTTTGTAACTACAGCTGATTTGAAAGATGCAGAAGAACGGTTGGAACATCGATTCAAGGATAGTAGGGCTATTCCTGGAACTCAGAAATATCATAGATTTGTTCCCCTAAACAAGGAAGAACTGATGGTGTATCCCATTTCAAGTGGCATTGGAGAAAAGAAAAGAATAAGGAAAAGTCATTTTACTAATGAACCTGCAATGCTTGGTAACCTAAAATGTGTCAAACCAGGAGAGTATGTTGGCTGCATTTATGACATGCAAGTTTGGTATGGAATTGTGGAGGAATATTGTGAAGAGTTTGATGATTTCACTGTGAACTTTCTACATCCCTCTGGGTCATCAGGATCAAGTGCATATTATTATCCATCAAACAAGGATTCATGTGCAGTGCCAGGACATCATATATTAACTGTAATGAGTTGTCCTACCCTAAGAGGAGGCAGCAGAATTCAATACATTTTTCCACAAAAAGAAATTGATGAGAGCATCGAGCATGCAAAAATTGTATTAGGCTAGCACATGAATCCTCTAAGTAGGTCTTCCCCTTTCACTATTATAACTATTATTGCCAGTGTAGATTAGCAGTGAAATACAATTTTACATTTTTTGCCTTTGTTTTTATATCTATAAAAAAATGTAATTTTAATTTCTATAGGTCAAATTATGAGCTTAAGTGTGAAAAAATAGGTAGAATTGACGCACAACTTATGAATATGGTGTTCACTTATATGTTAGTTACATGAAAAATACTAACATAAACAAACTTTTTTTTGCTGATTCTAATAGCCAATGCCTATGCCTTCATTTTTTACATTTAAAAAAAAATTCTCATTTGATACCCCAGAGGTCAAATCGTGACCTCAAATTTTGGTTACAGTGTAACTTTTTTATTTTTCAACCTAGAGTTCTAAAACTTGCATATTTGGATTCCTTGTCGTTTTCTGATTCTAAATATATATACTTTTATATAATTGTGACCATTATTACCCAAGTTATGGGTCGCCAAATGTTAGTGACCTCGCAAGTGACCTCAAATTTCCCGAGGTCATATCTCTTGAACCGTTGGTCGGATTGACCTTATAATTTCAGAAATGGATTCAGGGCCCACAAACTCCCTATAAACCAAATTTCAGCAAAATCTGAGAGATGAGGGTGTTAGGCACTGGTTGATCTGACAGAGAATGACCCATAAGTGAACACCATATTCATAAGTTGTGCGTCAATTCTACCTATTTTTTCACACTTAAGCTCATAATTTGACCTATAGAAATTAAAATTACATTTTTTTATAGATATAAAAACAAAGGCAAAAAATGTAAAATTGTATTTCACTGCTAATCTACACTGGCAATAATAGTTATAATAGTGAAAGGGGAAGACCTACTTAGAGGATTCATGTGCTAGCCTAATACAATTTTTGCATGCTCGATGCTCTCATCAATTTCTTTTTGTGGAAAAATGTATTGAATTCTGCTGCCTCCTCTTAGGGTAGGACAACTCATTACAGTTAATATATGATGTCCTGGCACTGCACATGAATCCTTGTTTGATGGATAATAATATGCACTTGATCCTGATGACCAGAGGGATGTAGAAAGTTCACAGTGAAATCATCAAACTCTTCACAATATTCCTCCACAATTCCATACCAAACTTGCATGTCATAAATGCAGCCAACATACTCTCCTGGTTTGACACATTTTAGGTTACCAAGCATTGCAGGTTCATTAGTAAAATGACTTTTCCTTATTCTTTTCTTTTCTCCAATGCCACTTGAAATGGGATACACCATCAGTTCTTCCTTGTTTAGGGGAACAAATCTATGATATTTCTGAGTTCCAGGAATAGCCCTACTATCCTTGAATCGATGTTCCAACCGTTCTTCTGCATCTTTCAAATCAGCTGTAGTTACAAAGAAAAAATTTATCTTCTTGCTCAAGTTTTCTTCACAAAACTGAAACATGTGCTCTGGTGTAAGAATTTGCCTCTCTGTAGTTCTCTGCAAACTGGCACGAGCAGTAGCTCTTTTCACTGTTCCTCCAATCCCATCACATGCATTTTTGCCATGGGATGTAGCAAAGAAGTGCCATTCACAAGACAGACCAAAATCCTCTTCATGGTAACAGAGATTTGTGAAGTTGTATCTGTTCTTATATTGGCCAGCACATCCATCTGAGAAATAGTGCACCTTCTTCAATTGTGGGCATCTGAATTTAACATATGTCATAAGCTTCAATATGAATGAGTAAACCATTATAGTGTTGTGTTTTAGTGATGCAGATAAGAAACAGACACTAAAATGGCTAAGTTCCCGGTCTGCAGATGATCTATAACACTGGTCAACACTCATTTTATTGCCAATCATATTAGAGTGATTTCGGGGTAACTTTGTGGTGCTGATTCCGAATATGACATCGGTTTTGCTAGATTGGCTCTAATTTATGAGATAATTGGTACCCCCATTGAAACACGTAAAAATGCAAAAAATTTAATGTTCAGGCGGAGCTTACTTACAAATCGCATTGAAATTGTCTCAAATCATACAAAAGTAAACACATGAAATACATAATGGCATTTTATTCGGTCTCACCATCTAGAATGTTCCGGTAGTTTCCCATATGCACGCGTTATGGTTACGTTTCCTATTAATTGAGGGTATTCATTATCTCAAGAACTAGAGCCAAATCGGAAAAACTACTTTCATTTTGGAATTCAGCAACCCCAAAATACCCTAAATTCGTATGAATTTCCTTCGCAACGAAAAAAAAATTTTTTTTTGTTGACCTGTGTAATAGATGACAAAAGGGTGAACTGTACACTGTGAATTGTCCCAGTGAAACCCTTGGGCAGCATCCTGGACAATGAAAGAATAATTCTCAGAGAAATCACCTACTATAACTACCTCGCTCTGAGGTGGTAGTGTTTCTTTCAACTGCTTGAAGTACTGTGATTGTTGCTGAGCAACAAAGTGATGACGAACCATGCGGGATATTTTCATGCTTAGGGATGATAAGTATTCATGAAGTGGCTCCACCTTATCAACCATTGTACAATGGTCAACAGTCACCCATTGCTTGTAAGATATTTCATTTGGAGCTGATTTCACACTGTCAAGTAACTCAAGAAAATCCAGGACACCCTCTTCTCTTGGGCAATCATTGCAAAGTTGCATCATGCAAGTCTCTCTTTCTGTACTGCAGACACTGTAATCCATAAGATCCTTGTATGAAAGACCTCTTTCTCCCAATGCAGGCAGCTGCAATTTTGGATTTTGATGGTATGTGCAGACACATACAGAATGAGTCCCACCACTACCGGCAAGCACACAATATGATGGCCGTAATTTTGCAAATGTGGAAAATCCTATTTTGGGATTCTTTTCATCATTTTTATATAGTTCAAACATCTCTCTTAAATTCCTGAGGACCAATCATTTTTGCACCTTCATTGCACCCTCAGCACTGATAACTTTCACGCAATCCTTTTGGCCAGGACACATACGACTAACCTCTTCTGACTCATAGAATCTTCTAACTATATCTTTGTGTTCTTCAGATATCACTTTTCCTTTGCTCATTAGTGGAATCTTCGGAAGGATTCCATGTTCTGATTTAAGTGAACGGCTTCTTTTCACCATGTATGTTGTAGTTTGAAAGAAACTAGCTGTTTTTTCAATTGTGTATGGTGAGAGTGTCAATATTTGTAGTTTGTGATGGTGACATTTGCTCTCCAGGAATGACTGTTTCAATTCATTCATTAATTTGTCTAGATCAGTGGTTCTTAACCTTTTTACTACCATGCCCCCTCTAGGAATTGGTCCTTCCCTCCACGCCCCCCTTCAATCAAAATAACATTCTCAATAACTTCTCAATATTAGCCCATGCTCTCGTTAAGAGAATAACAAATACAATTAGAGAAATTCCTGTTCCTGGGGGGGCGCGCCCCCCTGGTTAAGAACCACTGGTCTAGATGTTTTTCAGATTTAGTTTCAGGTTTTGAAGTATCACTTACCTCCTCGGTAATTTGAACACCATAACTGAGTTCTAGCCTCTCCTTCAGGTGTTTCTGAGCAGATGATAGCTTACCACGAGCGTTGCGCTTTTTCTGGCTTAATGACAGCCCTTCTGAAAAGAACAGAAAAAAAGGTTTCACATACCTGAATATTAGTAATTAAATATTAATTATAGTACCTTAAATGCTATATAATTGGCTATATAGTAGATCAAACAGACCTTGTAGTAAAGTATAAGTTATTATATTAATTTATTACTTACTTTTTTTAACTGGTGTTTGGTCCAGAAATGCTAGAATTGGTTCAACTGAAGTTGAAGGATTTTCCTTTATCAAGCAATCACTGTCATTGTCCAGATCTTGAATTGAAGAGATGTTACTCAAGCCACTGATAGTAGATGATTCATTTGAATCCTGCTCAGACTCGTTGTTTTCAGTGGTACTAAGTATAGTGGGGTTTTCATTATCAGTGTCCAGCAGTTCACACACAACAATGAGTCTTTTTTCACTCTTCCAGCACATTTTTCAACAAGTACATCAGTCACTTTTCTAAGATTGATTGTTATGCGTTTCTTGTGTTTTTGAATAGGGTCCTGGCAGTATTTCAAGTGCCGAACCATTGTATTTTGATCTGTAAAGATATAGGATTTACAATTAGGTAATATATAATTTTTTAGAAAATATATAGCTATACACACTTAATATTTTAGGCCTTGATAGTCTCTGAGGCTTATTAAAACACCATACCCACCAGCCACCCACAGTGCTGGCTGGAACTGTACTAACCTGTAGACAAGGAATTTTGCAACTATCTGTGTTGATTCTGCACTTAGACAAGTAGCAACATGTTTCAACAGGTTTGTTTAGGCTACATGTGAGCTTAGTCTTCCCCTTTCACTATTATAACTATTATTGCCAGTGTAGATTAGCAGTGAAATACAATTTTTATTAAATTCTTGGAGCTTGAGGTCAAATTGATAGCTAAGATATAAAAATTCCTTGAAATGACAAGCAATTTATAAATATGGTGTTCACTTATAAGTTAGTTACATGAAAAGTACCAACATAAACAAACTTTTTATGATTGTTTCTATTAGTCAAGAACTCTGACTTTGTTTTTATATCTATAAAAAATGTAATTTTAATTTCTATAGGTCAAATTATGAGCTTAAGTGTGAAAAAATAGGTAGAATTGACGCACAACTTATGAATATGGTGTTCACTTATGTTAGTTACATGAAAAATACTAACATAAACAAACTTTTTTTTGCTGATTCTAATAGCCAATGCCTATGCCTTCATTTTTTACATTTAAAAAAAAAATTCTCATTTGATACCCCAGAGGTCAAATCGTGACCTCAAATTTTGGTTACAGTGTAACTTTTTTATTTTTCAACCTAGAGTTCTAAAACTTGCATATTTGGATTCCTTGTCGTTTTCTGATTCTAAATATATATACTTTTATATAATTATGACAATTATTACCCAAGTTATGGCTCGCCAAATGTTAGTAACCTCGCGAGTGACCTCAAATTGCCCGAGGTCATATCTCTTGAACCGTTGGTCGGATTGACCTTATAATTTCAGAAATGGATTCAGGGCTCACAAACTCCCTATAAACCAAATTTCAGCAAAATATGAGAGATGAGGGTGTTAATTTCAATTTTTTTTGGTTGATCTGACAGAAAATGACCCGTATATGAGTGATGTTGTTTCCTGCTGGTGTCCAAAGTTTGTGCCTGTTAGTACCCTAAGCGTGTTAAGTCTTGACGTACATTTGTTTTTAATATCCTGAATGTGGTTTGCAAAGGATAATGATGTGTTGTATGTGACCCCAAGTATTTTGGTCCTGTGAGTGTGTGGAATATTGATGTTGTTTAGTGTAAGCTGTGGAATTACCTGGTTTTCTTTTGTGTTGCTTGTAAGCAAGGTGATGGTTGATTTTGTGGGCGCTACTTTGAGTCTATTGTGTGTGAGCCAGTCTTGTATACTGTTTATGTATGTTTGTAGGTTATTTGTAGCAGTGTCGATGTTGTTGTGGGTGGATGTTAGAGTGATGTCATCCGTATATGATGATAATGTAAGCTTGTTATCTACGGTATGGGTGTTGGAATGTCATGCATGTATAAGCTGAAGAGTGTTGGTGAGAGAACAGAGCCTTGAGGGACCCCGTTCGGAAAAAGCTTGTTTTTGGATGACTTGCCATTAAATGTGACATGTATCTTCCTGAAAGATAGTTGCTCAGCCACCTTTTAGTGTTATTGTGCAGGTTTGTGTTGAGTATTTTGTTTATGAGAGGGAAGTGTGGGATAGCATCAAATGCTTTACTAATGTCTATTGTTGCTAATAGTGTACATTGAGCTGGTCATCTGGAGTTGATGCCATCCATGATGTGCTGCGTGAGGTTAGTGAGTAATGTTGTGGTTGAGTGGTGAGGTCTGAATCCATGTTGAGTAGGTGATAGTGGAATGTGTGGGTTGGTGATTTGTAAGATTAGTCTTTCTGTTACTTTGGAAGGTGTGCATAGTAAAGTAATGGGTTTATAGGAAGCTGGTTCTGTTGGATTTTTGTTTGGTTTGAGGAGTGTAATAATTTTACCTTGTTTCCATATGTCAGGAATAATACAGTGTTGGTATGAATATGTGCTGATATTTGTGAGAGCTAGTATTCCTTGTGGGCCCAAGTGTTTAAGGTGTATGTTAGATATGTTGTCTGGTCCAGTAGCCTTCGAATTCTTAATGTTTTTGATGATCTTGGTGGTCTGGTCTGTATTGAAGGGTGTAATGGTTGTGTCGAGTCTGTAGGTTTTCTTGTGTCTGGCTGTTTGTTTGTCTGCATGTTTCTGGTTGTTGTCTCTGTTTAAGTGACTTATCTTTGCGTAGTGATTAACTAGAATGTTAGCTTGTTGTGTGTATGTTGGGATATTATTTTGGCTGCGACAGATAGCCGCGTGTGAGGTGATCTACAGATCTACAGAAGCTAAGGCTAACAAAGACCCTAAGATCCAGTCTAAGGTTAGCCCGAGAGAAAGGAAAGAGTAGCGGGTTAAGAGAAGAGAAGAGAATAAGGGGTTAAGTAAGAGCAACACCTATCACTCATGGGTTAACATTCATTCAGAAAAAGAGGAAAAGTGTCTCACCATCATCATCCGCCGGCCACTGCCAACAAGTCAGAAAAATAGTCAGAGAGAATAGGAGAGGGGTGAAAGATGAAAAGAAGTAAAATAAGAACGCTTACAAACCATGCAAACACAGTCTTAACTCACTGTCATACCATGCAAACTACAAATGCAAGAAAAGAGTTAGACATGCAAAGTAAGGGAAAAAAAAAAAAAAAGAAAAAAAAAGTAGGTAAAGTTAAACAAAAAGTGGGTTAGTTTACGCTATGAGCTACATCTACATTTGTGTTAGTCTAATTTTTTTTTTTAATTTTTTAATAATTTTATTGCTGGCATCACACGCTGGCATGTCACAAGCTGGCATTCATCGTCAACAGACTCATCCTCGAGCACCACCACCAGAGTTTCTGTTGCTAACTTTGTTGTTTTTTAAATTAAACAACGTTAATACCTTTAAAATGTCTGTCAAGACGGTTCTTAAACATATTAACGCTGGTAGAATGAACGACTGACGCGGGAGATTATTCATTTATCAATTACTTTAAACGTAAAGAAGTTTCTAGCGATATTAGTAATAAAACGCCTGCCACGCAACTTAAATCCGTTATTGCGAGTATTACTATTATCAAAAGTGAACAATTTGTCAAAATTTACGTTATCAATGTTATTAACAATTTTGAAAACTTCAATAAGCTCCCCCCTTAATCTCCTAGTTTCGAGTGAATACAGGTCTAACTCATTAATCCTATTTTCATAAGGCTTATTGCGCAATGACGGAATAAGTTTCGTGGCACGATGCTGAACCCTTTCTAACCTATCAATATCCTCACGCAAGTACGGGCACCAAAACTGAACTGCATATTCTAAATGAGGCCTGACTAGGGACTTGTAAAGGGGCAATATAATATCCTTCAATTTAAATTCGAAATTACGCGCTATGAAGCCTAACATCCTATTAGCTTTTGCGCAAGACTCCAGGCACTGGTTCCTAACCTTTAAATCCTTAGATACGCGTACGCCTAAATCTACTTCCTCATCAATGCTCGCTAACTCCCTATCATCCATCGTATACGCGTAATTATTGTTGCGAGAACTTATATGCAAAACTTTATATTTGTCTATGTTAAATTGCATCTGCCACTTATCCGTCCACTCCATAATCCTATTTACATCGTCTTGAATCCTATTTATATCATCCTCGTTAACAACCTTACCGCCTATTTTAGTATCGTCCACGAATTTTGACACGTTACTAGTCAATCCTACATCTATGTCGTTAATGTAAATTACGAATAGCAATGGGCCTAACACTGAACCCTGTGGGACACCGCTACCTACATCTAACCACCCTGATTCACTACCATTAACTACGACCCTCTGTCTCCTAGCACGAAGCCATTCTTCTAACCAGTTAGCTACCTGACCGCATATACCGTGCGCTTTAACCTTCGCAATTAGTCTCCTATGCGGAACTGTATCGAACGCCTTTTTAAAATCTAAATAAATAACGTCAGCTGCTCTATGCCTATCGTATTTGCGCACTATTTCGTTATAAAATTCTAACAAATTAGTTAAACAAGACCTATGGCGTCGAAACCCATGCTGACTACTATTAATCAAATCTCTACTTTCTAAGTGATCGGTAATACATCCCTAACTACGGATTCCAAAAGTTTACCTACAATTGACATTAAGCTAATGGGCCTATAATTGCTAGCTACCGCGCGGTCGCCTTTTTTAAAAATAGGCGTGACGTTAGCTAATTTAGTCTTCAGGAATAATCCCCGTTTCGAGTGACTGATTAAAGATCTTCGTTAAGGGGCCTATGATAACTTCTTTCAAATCTTTCAAATGTCTGGGATAAAAAGCGTCAGGGCCTGGAGCCTTGCTAACTTCTAGCCTATCGATATAATGCGCAATCTCAGCCTCGTAAACAGTTATTTCATCCAAAATAGTCTCGCTACTAAATGGAACGATATCATCCACGTCGGGGACATTATTTACGTCTTCTACGGTAAAAACTGTCGCAAAAAAGTGGGTAATGCCGCTGTTAGAGTGGGTATTGCCGTTTATAGTCTTGTATAGCCTGGATGTATCTGTGGAGTGGTTTAATGTTATGAATTCCATGAATGTTTCTGTTTTTCTTTGATTTTGTTGTTTATTTCTATGTTGAGCTGTTGTATCTGCTGTTTTATGGCTTCTGTGTGTGGGGTTTGTGTGTTATATTTGAGGTTACGTTGCCTTATAAGGTGGGCTATTTCTCTAGTGTAATTTGGGTTGTATTTCCTAATGTTGCCCTTTGGTATGTATTTGTTTGCATTATTGATGATCTGATTAAATGTCTTGAGTGTTGTATTGCTGTTTATGATGGGTGTGCTGTTTAATGTGGTGAATTGTTCCTGAGTCTATATTTTGAACTGTTCTCTATATAGATATAGAGTGTAACATATTTGTGGATAGTAGCCTATTATGACTTTGATCCTCTGGATCCAGAGATTCTATCTTTAGTTTTAAACTGACAATTAATTAGTTTTGTAAAAATTGGTTGTTGCCAATGTACAGGTAGTTTTTACATAGTGGAGCCACCTTGATGTGCTGAAGTGGCCCCGAGTGTGCCCACTATAAAAATTTCTTATGTTCTTATGCCAGGTTAGGTCAACTGCACACCATTGATGATTGGTTAAGTTATGATATTTTAGTTAGTTTTAATGAAAATATTCTGTGCCAAAATTGTTACTAACTGAAAAGAAGAAATTAGGGTGTTATAAAGGAAAAGATTCATAACTACTGATCATCCCTATATTTTATTTGGGTTAATATTTGGCTGGACACGGGCTAACAAGAAATGAGAGGTGGTGTTTCACTAGCACTATTTTTCATGCTCTTTACGATGGTACTAATCATTTTTTGTGGAAATGGAAGATTATAGAAAAAATTACAAGTTACATTTTTATAGTGAATATTTCCTGTTTTGGCTATAATATACTTTTTTTCATAAAATATTTTTCTTGATTGGGCTAGTTTTTTGCTACTCTGCGACTTAATTAGTTGGTTGGTTTCTGTTCTGTCTCTTTTTTTTCTAATTGTATTCAGTTTGGTCATGTTTGTGATAGAATTATGATGTGCTGTCCATGTGGTTTCTGACTTTGAGAACTTGATTTGTCATGTGCCCTAGAAAAAGCACTGGATGTTTTTATCAATTACGGCATTATTCTCTCATCCTTAACTTGCCTAAAATGTGACAGTGAGTGCCTAATACGAAAAGATCAGAAGATATTTAGGTGAAATAACCAATATTAACTGGTTAGGCCAATTGTACACCCTTGATGATTGGTTAGGTTAAGTAATGATATTTTCATTAGTTTAAATGAAAATGACATGGCCTGAAGTTGAAATAAAAAACACATTTTTCTAGTGTATTTTGGTGTGCTCTGTGGTTAGGTTAGTTAATTTAGCTAGGTTAGTTAATTTAGTTAGGTTAGCTAATTTAGTTAGGTTAGCTAGTTTTTTATCAGGATTACATTTTCCTGGTGTAGTTTTCTCTGCTTTATTGGAATTTGACACACATTTCTTGTGCAAATGAGTAGAAACACTCCGTATTTTGGAATGGAAAAAAAATAGTTTCTATTCATTTGCACAAGAAATGGGTATCCTGTGTCCAACCAAATATTTACCGAACCTAAAACATTTTGAACATTTGTCATCTCTCTCCTCAAACAATATCTCTCAAAATAAAAATGTACCCAATTCCTTTCATTGTATTCTTCTTAAGCTAAGGATAAGCTTGGTTATCCTAAATTTTACACCTTCAAGCATATCTATATTGTGTCTATGGTGACACAGAAATTTGGCATCAGTGCATCACTAATCTAAGGGTTACACAGCCCAAAAAGTGTGAGAAACACTGCCCTGAAGGATATTTAATATTTTGAACTTGCTCCTACATTTAAATAGTTTGGAGCAATCAGGGTCTGGAAAGTATGTCATATTCAGAATTTCAACCATACCAAGATAGAGTATAGTAAAATACTTATTGGTATATAATTAATGTTACAGTAAATGCAAATACAAGAAAAAGTGATGCAATAATGACAATTTTGTTGGTAGGAAATTTTACCAATGGGTTATATATTTACTATTAATTCTTAGTACCATAGATTTCATAGTCATAATAATAACAAAGATTTAATGTACACTGCAAACAGAATTCATTTTCATGTCAACTATAAGTTTGTTTGCGTGCCCCCTAAAAATTGTCCGACATAACTATAAATGTTTCTGTGGTGCATAGGCAAACTCTTTCTTTCAGCCTGTCCCAATGGTGACTGCTCTCAACCCTCCAACTATCATCCACTTGCTTTGATTTCTTGCCTTTCTAAAGTTTTTTTAATCTATCCTTAACAGGAAGATTCTTAAACATTTCTACTCAGTCTTCTTTCAGATCATCAATATGGGTACTGCAAGGGACACTCTACTCATGATCTTCTTGCATATCTCTGACTTTTCATCACCCTCATTTTGGGATTTTGGTGAAACCTTTGCTATTGTGCTAGACGGGTAATTCTATGAGAAATAGACAAATGAAGTACACAGTCACCTCTTCAAAATTCATGAAACTTGGTGTGAGGGTTGGTTTAGGTCCAAATTACAAATTTCTGAATTTTGTTGAAAATTGGTCAAGTTGGTCAAATTTTATGGCTTGACCAAATTTTGGTCAAATGAAAAAAAACAATAATTTTCAAACGTAAATATCTCAGCTCCTAATTGTGGTAGTGTAGTAAGTCTTAAACGATGAAATATGTAAAATTAACTGTAGTTTCTAAATATGTCATTTTTTTAGGGTAACAAAAATAAAATTATGATTTTTTGGATTTTTTTTTTTTTTTTTTTTTTTTTTTTTTTTCCAGCGAAGATATCATTTTTCGAAAAAAAGACCAGGAATAAAAAATGTTTATTTGATGGATGTACACCATAATAAGTAATAAAAAGTCAGCTTATTGACGATTATTATGAAAAAAAAAATTACATAAAAAAAAAATCCTCCAAATTTTAATTTTTTGCTTTCTTTCCAGATTTTCAGTATATACCTAATTTTCTAGTATACGTAGATTTACCTAACCCTTAAAATGCCTCAAAACCAGGGCTGTGGAGTCAGAGTCGTGGAGTCAATCAATTTTGAGTGGAGTCAGAGTCGGAAGTGCATAGTTGGATGGAGTCGGAGTCGGAAGTGCATAGTTGGATGGAGTCGGAGTCGGTGCAAATCCTTCAATTATAACCATAGCAGCCTAGTCCTAGGCCTAGCTCAATTTTATGAATAAAATGGATTTAACTTAGTTTTAATATATAATATAATATATAAATAATATATAACATATAAATATATAAATAATATATAAATATAGTTGCTTATAATTAATAAGGATTATAATTAATTAATTAACATAATTAATAATAAGGAAATTTAAAAATTTTGTACTAGCAACCCTAAATCTTTTTCAGATTTTTAGATTTCAATTTGATAATTTTGATAAGCATCACTGAAAGAAGATTTAATGGAAGCGATCCTTTTTTTAAGAACAAATTCAGTTTAGGTTAGTACATTTTGTTACGGATGTTTATAATAATACAAAAACATCTTATTAATATGCAGTGGTGGGCACCGTTAACCGCTAATCCATTAACCAAAAAGTTAACTTCGTTAACCGTTAATCTGTTAATTCGTTAAACATGTAACGGAAGTTACCAATAAACCGTTAACGTTAACTTTTATTGTAAAAAAAATGAAAACACAATATATATATTTAATTTTCCCTCTTCTTCTCGTTCTCCATTTTGTCCATGAGATGCATGTTGCCCTTCATGAAAATTAGCATATCAAAGTTTTCATCAGACAGGGATGATCTCTTGGCCCTCAGGATGTCCTTGCCCATAGAGAACAAACGCTCCACTGCAGCACTGGAGGGGATGGCAGAGATACTAAAGAGTAAACAGCCTCTGGCGCCACATGCTCACATTTACTTCTCAATGCCATCTATTATCTCATAAAGAAACTAATTCACATTGGGACTTGAAAGTACCAGCAGGATCAACCGGGTAGAAAAATAATTATGGAGATTTTAAAGATGTGGTACCTAGAAGTACCGCCAGGACATAAAGGGTTAAGGTGAAAACGCTCCCATTGTAAGACATCAATTGACTTAATTTATGTCATCAAAGTGACATGAGAATTGAAATCTTACCTGATCAGTTTTATGGTTCTTGAAATGTATCAAGGAGACTACTAATAAGGTACTCACAGACATATTATAAATATACATGACTTACTTGACAACGATTATTTTTAAATATTCACTAGCACAAACATGTTGCGCAAGAGACAGACTGCAAATGAAATGAATATAGTTATTTGTTGTAATTGTTACATATATATTATTGAAAGTGCCTTAAAATGCTCGTGATATTTCTTGAAAGAAGTTGAAACATTCAACTCAAATGGCAAATCTTTCCGCCTGATTTTACAGTTGACCATGTTTTGCTCAAACCAATGCCATAAATAACTACCATATTTGGTAAGACAAATTGTGGCGATGGAAACAAATATATCGCCTGATTTTGCACTGTGGAAATGGAAATTCGTTCATCACTATTAACAGTGGTGGATTAATTGCGCACCTGCTCAGCACTGAAAATAATAGAAACTTTTAAACGTTTATTTATGAATTTTTTGAGTTAATGGAAGTTAAATAGTCCGATAATGATTTTCAAAGTTAACTTAAAAGTTAAATCATTAACGAAAAAGTTAACTTCGTTAATTAACGATTAACGGATTAACGGTTTGGTGCCCAGCTTTGTTAATATGCTAAACAATAATAATCTTATTTTTAAGTTTCAATCAGTTTGTATTTTGGGATTTATTGTAATTTTTGAATAAAGAGAAAAAAAGCCATTAAGGCATAGTTACAGCCACTAAGTAACCTGATGAGTCATGTGGTGGTGATGAAATGCCTTGTTTATGAATCTCCATTGGCCTAATAAAGCTAATCATAATCAATTTGGCCTTAACATTCCATCGGAGTCGTAGTCGTAATTATACAAGTCAGATTTCTGGAGTCGGAGTCGGAATGTTAAAATTTTTGGAGTTGGCAAATTTTATCACCGACTCCACAGCCCTGCTCAAAACACAAAATTTTGTTGCGATCCTATGAAAAAACACTGAAGAAGAATTTTCTGTAACATCAAAAAAGTAAACTCTGCCATGGCAGCTGCAAGCTATGGAATTTTGGAAGAAAATCAATTACTATGCAGCAATTGCTATGTCACAATTAAAAAGAAGCCAATTGCATTAGAACATGTTCAACATTCATCCAGAGAGCCGGAACCTGCGCCAATACCTGAGCCAGACATACTTAACGAATCTATGGAGCGAAGCAGTAGCGATTCCACGAATCCACCACCATTGGAAGAATTTGTCGTTCAAGACAGGCAATTCAATAAAGATTTGCTCAGCGACAATATTTTACCTTTATTTGATGAAAGCCCTATTAAAACAGGTAATAAAACAATAGAGACTCCGTTCAGGACATTTGTTTCTTAATGCCAAATTCGTAGTTTTCTGTTTTTAAATATTAGCATCAGCACTTGAATACATATATACAAAATATTTGATATTTGATTATTTCACGCAACCTAAATTTATGAATTTATTTTACAGCTGGATTGAAGCCGGGACAAAAACAGATAAAGGCTTCTACGAAGTTGTAGATGTAGAGTTTTCTTTGCAAAAACGTCTGAGTGAACCTATTACTTCTATCAAAGGTACTCAACAATTACATCACTTCGTCCCAATTTCCAGGAATTCGTTGAAGGTTCACAGTCAGTTGAAATAAGAGAGCTCATTAGAGTTTCTGCTTCGGTTCAAGAACATAATACTGTCTCTCAACATGAAATTGAAACAGGCTCTTTTGTGTGTTGTATGTATGAAAATAAACTATGGCTCAATTAGTCCAGTCCTTTGAATGTGAATATGATGATTTTCTGATAAAATTTCTCCATCCTTCGGGCGTATGTCCCTCATACATTTTTCCTGCACAAGATGATGTTTGTCACGTTCCAACAGAAAATATATTTGGGAGTATTGAAGCAAGTTTATGAGAAGGAACAAGAATACAATACATTTTTCCGCTTCAAGAATTAAATAACTTTTCAAAGATAAAATAAATTCTATCGAATGTATACTATTTAAGATTGTCTATATAATATTTCTAAATTTTTTATCTAAGATTTGTGTATCTACTTAATAGTTATAAAAATCTTTTCAAATTCTTTTTTCTTATTATTATATTATTAGTGTCTAAAATTTGGATTCACTGGATGAGAATACTGTCTCTTAATTCATTCTCAAAGACTTGTGTACGTGTAGTATTAGGAAGAGTATTTTATACTCTGATAAGCGCTTTATAAATTAAACATTATTATTCTCAATATATTCTGTCCCTAAATATAAGAGAAGTTATGTATGTACATTGTGCATATATTTTAAAAGATTTTTTCTCCTTTGGTTTATCTACATGTATTTTTTATATGATTTGAAAATTGTCTTTTTTTGGACCAACAGTCTGTAATAAATCTTCATTTGTCTGAAAAAAAAATTTATTACTTAATTTCAAACTCAGTTTTGAGCCTTATAATAAACTATAAGCTGACTTTTTATTACTTATTATAGTGTACATACATCAAATAAACATTTTTTATTCTTGGTCTTTTTTTCAAAAAATGATATCTTCGCTGCCAAATCGCAAAAAAAAAAATTGACATTTTTTCCAAAAAATCAATTTTATTTTTGTTACCCTAAAAAAATGATACATATTTAGAAACTACAGTTAATTTTACATTTTATCATTTAAGACTTATTACGCTACCACAATTAGCAGCTGAGATATTTACGTTTGAAAATTGTTGGTTTTTTCATTTGGCCAAAATTTGGTCAAGCCATAAAATTTGATCAACTTGACCAATTTTCAAAAAAATTCAGATTTTTGTAATTTGGACCAAAACCAACCCTCACACCAAGTTTCATGAGTTTTGGAGATGGTGGAGTGTACATTTGGCACTTTCATTTGTCTATTTGTCCTGGAATTACCCAGACATCAAAGGCTTCTGATAGAGTCTGGCACAAATCCTTAATTTCCAAACTGCCCTCCTTTGTTTCTATCTTGTTTGTGCCTTTATCTCTGATTTCCTTTCTAGATGATCTGTAGCTGTGGTTGTAAAATTAAGTGGTGTTCCTCAGGGCTCTGTCCTGCCGCTCACTCTCTCCTTATTTATCAATGATCTGCTAAGTTGCACTTCCTGTCCTGTTCACTCCTATGTCACTGATTCCATCCTTCACCTGCCCTGCTTCACAAAGGGTCCCTCTCAACAGTCATTCCATGTTTCACGTAGTAGGATGGCTATGGTACACCTGCCCTCTGATCTTTCTACTATTTCTGATTGGGGCAGAGAAAACATTGTTGCTTTCAATGCTTCAAAACATCAGTTTCTTCATCTGTCTACTCATTGCAATCTTCCACACAACTATCCCCTTATCTTCAACAATACTCTCTAAAACAGCTTCTAAGAGGTTTGGTGTGTTGTACTGGCTTGGCAGTTTCTTCACCCTACCTCAGCGGACAAGACCCCTGTACAGAGATGGGGTCTTGCCTGCCCCTGTATGGAGACATTTCTCATGTGTGTGGTGGCTCAACCTACACAGCTCTACTTTAGGGCGGAGTGAAAAACTCATTTTTTGAATTTTCAAATTGGCTAGTGTGGAGTAGTGAGGAAATAAGCTGGTATAAATTTAAAATCATAACATTAATATCTTCAGGTGCCACAATGACCTTCATTCAATATTGAAAAAAATTGAAAAAAGCAGATTTTAACCAATAATTACAGAAGAGTCCACGATGCACAATAGACAAGAATTTATTCACACTTGTATAAAAATAGCTCAGTCAACCTTTAAAAAAAGTTTCTATTCTCTAAAAACAGTTTTCTATAGTCAGCTCACTCAGCTGTCACGTGAGTACCTCGGTTCAGTGTAGCTGTCGCTCTCGTAGCAGGTGGGTGTTCTGTTGTTGGCATTACTCAGATAGTCTAAACTATATTTCTTATATATTTTGCATTTCTGTATTGTGTTGCCCTAAGTTTGCCATGTACTATTAACTGAAATTAACGTATAATTGATATTAGCTCTTTCTTTTTCAGATTTGTATACTTTCAAAATGTCTCGAGTTTGTGCAAAATCAACCAGGGCCTCAACTGAGTGCCCCATGTTTGGTATGGGGGAAGATTTGTGGCACAGGAATCTTCCTACATATGAAGGAGTTTTTAATATTACTTGTTTGTAAGAAACGATTTGAAACAGAATACTAATAAAGATCCTTCAATATCTCAAATATTAGAACAAGTTGTTGATAAATCGAAAACAATTTGGGAAAGTGCTTCCGTCCCAATTCTGTCAGACAGGCGAATTGAAACAATGTTCAGAAGCTACCACGAAAAGTATCGTGTCATTATGAAGCCATACCAAAGCAGAAAAAATTCTGAAGCTTACAAAGCAAAGATTGATATGTTCAAAAAAGAAGCACACACGAAACTTTTTGACATTGCAGCGTGCAAGTGCAAAGTACTAACACAATGTTCTTGTCCCAAAGAAAAAATGGTTCCAAAGGAAGAAGTGACATTCCTCTTAGATCAAAGGAGTGAAAGAAAACTGTTTATTGATAGAGTAGATATTACACACACAAAGAAAAAAGCATCTACGTTGCTAAGAAAGCAAAAAGAAGCTGTGAGGCTCACCAAAGAATCTTCACAGGAGAAATTGCAGGATACAAATGTTGAATTATCATCATCGACATCAAATAGTGAAAGTGAATCTGGAAATATCAGACGATACATTTCCAGAGCCAGTTAGCTCAAAGAAAGCTCGAACAACCTGAAGAACAATTATTCAAGAAAAGGAAAACTACAAATCTACCTTCAGTGGCTACTGCTTGTGACAGGACTGCAGTTTCAGATCGAGCTGCAGCATTCATTGTTAGTGCAGTATTGCAAGATATTGGAGAAGTTTCTATTGACAATACATCTGAAGTAGTGGATAGGAGTAAAATCAGAAGAGAAAGACAAAAGAAGAGATCAGAAATTATGAAAGATCAAAATCAGGTCCCAATCAGAGGAATCTATTTTGATGGTCGAAAAGATTCTACACTCTTCCAAGAAAAAAAAGAGTCCAAAGTATATCAGAAGAAGGTAACAGAAGAACATATCACTTTAGTGAGAGAACCTGGTTCAGATTATTTGGGCCATTATTCTGTGAATTCTGGATCAGCTGAAGAAATATGTAAAGGAATGTTTGAGTATATTGGAAATAATGACATGAACCTGGAAAACCTTGTTGCCATTGGATGCGATGGTGCAGCAGTCAACACTGGAGAAAAGGGAGGCGTTATAAGGTTTATAGAATTGAAGCTGAAGAAGCCAGTTCAACATTTAGTGTGCCAGCTCCATGCCAATGAATTGCCATTACGCCATTTAGTTGCAAAGCTGGATGGAAAAACATCTGGCCCCCGCGGATTCACCGGTCCTATTGGCAGGGAATTAGAGAACTGTGAGAGTCTTCCTATTGTCGAGTTTGAAAGGATTGATGCTGAGGAACCAACTGTAGACTGTGAAGATCTTAGCACCGACCAAAAATATCTAATTGATATTCATCAGGCCATAACAAAGGGATATTGCTCTCCAGATCTTGCTCATCGTAGTCCAGGCAAAATGGCACATTCACGATGGCTGACTACAGCAAATCGTTTGCTTCGTCTATACGTTTCAACTGTAAGTCCATCTGAGAACCTCATGAACATTGCTTCTTTTATAATGAAGGTCTACATCCAAATGTGGTTTTCTATTAAGCAAAGTACGTCTTTTGTCAATGGCTCAAAACATGTTTTCAAAACTATTGAACTAACAAGAACACTGAATGACGAAGTAAAGGATATTGTAAACCCTGTCATACAAAGAAATGCATTTTTTGCAAATCCAGAAAATATTCTAGCATCAATGATTCATGATGACCGCAGCGCCATAAGAGAATTAGCGTGGAGGCGAATAAAGAAAGCAAGGCAAACAAACAAGGAAAAAGTTGTGAGGCGTTTCATAGTACCTGTTATTCAATTTGAAGCTACTGATTATACTGATTTAATTAATTGGCAAAAATGCATTGTCACTGAACCACCTGTGACAAGACACCTGACAGAAAATGAGATTGAAGAATTCATAGAAAACAAGAGTACCCCTCCATTCGAGAAATTCCCTTGTCATACACAAGTAGTAGAAAGAATGGTAAAATTAGTGACTGAAGCATCATCAAAAGTATTTGGATTGAACGCGCGAGATGGCTTCATAAGATCAACACTTCAGTCACATAAAAAAAATGCCATCATTCGAAAGTAAAGCTGAATATAAAGTTTAAATAAAACGTTAATAGAAAAAAACATGCGCAAGGATGGGTGGTTGGGAGGGCATGGGTGGAGCTCGACATGCAGCCACCTCCTCGTGGTGAGTTCTGGATTATTTAGATCATTAATCAAAAGAACATTGATCTAAATAAACTAAGAGCTGCGTAATTCAGTAACTATTTTGGTAATTGGAACACTTAATATATAATAATAACAAGTAAGTTTCAGTTATTGTACTAATGCAGAATATAAGAAAATCATTATATTTCACTTTTTTCGATGGATTTGTGGCACCTGAAGATATAATTTCGCAGGACTAATATTTATGCACAGTCATTATCTATAGCACCCACATATTTTCCGCACTAGCCATATTTGAATTTCGAAAAAATGTTTAAAAACCTCATTTTTGATCCGCCCTACTCTACTTGACTGGATGGAATCAAAGGCTTTTCGTCTAATCAATCCCCCCTCCACCTGTTTGCTGCAATGTTGCTTCACTCTATCTTTACTATCATTATTATAATGGACACTGCTTTTCTGAACACTCTAACTGCATGCTTCTTCCTTTAGGATCATGTAGTACCTGACTTTCTACACATTCTCATTCCTTTTCTGCCCAACTCTCTAATGCAAATGTTAATCAGTATTTTCAATCTTTCATTCACTCAACCAGTGAATTCTGGAACAATTTTCCTCAATCCATCTTTTGCCCTGGCTATGATCTCCATTCTGTCAAATGCAGTGTTCAGGCTTCTCGAAAACCTTGGACCTTGATTTCAGCTCTCTTCTTCCACTATGGGAGGGGTGTTTTTGCAGGCATTTGCCATTGGCCCCTCCTCCTTGCATAAAAAAAAAAAACCTTGTTATATGTTGGGATGCTACAAATGTCAAGAAATTGATATTTGCGAATGCAGGTGTGAAAAAATTGCTGATTTTTCACAGATGCAGGTGTTTTCAATATCTCTAGTTATGTTGTTATAATCATATTTATATAAGGTTGTAACATATATTCTGCTCAATTTTTAGTTCATTCAGAACAAAAATTAAATGACTTACAAGGACAAATTTGCTCGAATTTTTAGTACTGTATTTTTCAGTGTATAAGATGTACCTTTGTATAAGACACCCCTATTTTCAAGGCCTTTTTTCAGGAAAAAAAATTATGACCAACTGCCCAGTTGTCAGAAAATGTCCGTAATTTTCTACCAGTGAGGCTGACTTTTGTTAAAGCCCACCATCAAAAGTATGGTGATACGTTTTCTTTCACCCATACTCATTACAAGAAAATAGTATCAAGTATACAGGAGACTATACTATATGTTATGAAACATAAAAGTAAATCATTATGCAATACATACTGTTTTTCTTGTTATCAGTGGGTTGGGAAGAGTAGAAACTTAGTGTAAAATTGGTCAAACCAATACAATACACAGTCAGGAGGGACTAAGAGATGATGAATTTTTGTAAAAATCCATCAGTTCTTCTAGCCCATATAAAGGTAATATTATGACCTTCAGTGTATAGGATGCAGGATGATTTTGAGACCCCTTTTTTTGAAAAAAAAATGTGTCTTATACACTGAAAAATATGGTATATTTACAACAAAAATTAGTGTAGTGGTTAGCATTGCTGACTACGAATCCATCGGCCCCGGGTTTGAGACCTGACAGCAGCCAGTGCACAGCAAAACCCAGCTGTTCATCCTTCCTAGTGGTTAAGACGCTGTGCTGCTGATGGGGCATGGTTCAGATTCCACGTTAAACTGTAGGTCTAAGGTGGAGTGAAAAGCTTGACCTTCGTCAGAATGAACAATTCGGGTGGAAGCTAACCAAAGGTTACATAACGACAAATTAATCATCAATATAATTCCCTTCTTTTTCTATAACCACCTCGCACCTGTAGAAAAGTTTTTTATGCCACATTTGAAGAAATCCCTTGGTTTCGAGTTAAAAAAAAGTGATAACTTCGTTTTCGATATCTTCCCTGGATTGCAACTTTTGTTCATCTGGGTGGTTTTGCAGACTTCTGAATAAATGGTAGTCTGAAGGTGCGACGTCCAGAGAATAAGGTGGATGAGGCATTTTTTCCCAACCAAATGCCTCCAATTGGGCAGTGGTGATTCAAGCAGTGTGAGGGCGTGTTATCCTGGTGGAATAGAACACCTGCGATTAATTAATGCAGGACATTTTTCTTGCAATGCCATCTTCAGTCGTTGGAGTTGTTGGCAGTAGACTTCAGCTGCAATTGTTTGGTTATCTGGCAGAAGCTGAAAATGAATAATTCCTTGCATATCCTACCAAATGCATAGCAAAATTTTCTTTGGATGGGGTCCATTCCTTGGCTGAGGTTCAGGCGTTGTTTCATGGCTAAGCCACTGATGTTGATGCTTAATATTGTTATAGAGGACCCATTTTTCATCCCCAGTGACGATCTGATTCAAAAACAGTGCCTGCAGTTGCCAATAATGCAGTGATGTTCAAATATCGATTCAATGTTGAAGATTCGCTTGTGACAAATATGCGGAACCCATTTTCCAACCTTCGCTACTTTTCCTTCTGTATCATTCTGTATCGTGATAAAACCTGTGCAAACCTGTTGCTGTGTGTATTTTGCAACATTTCTAAAACTATTTCACATTATCTTGAGGTTATTCTATTATCTATCATCCATTTTCTAATCAAGCAGAATTTATGTTAAACCTGATACATTACATAAACGTAACTATGAAGTTTGTTTTATATTATAATTAATCTATTTATACTACCAAATTGTAACAACCTCTATATGAAAGGCTTTTATATTATAATTAACCCTTTCAGCATTTTGTATGCTCTTTTACATGGTGGTTACGGTTATGTTATGTTACATTACGTGCAAAATGGACACTGAAAGGGTTAATCTGAGAGCCCAGTAAAGCCTAAAGCTTAAGGGTCAGACTGCGCATGAAAATGTGTAAAATAGGTGGGTAGTCAAAATTTAGAACTATACATAGGTTACCTATTTTACCATGACTAGATTCTCTACAATGAAACCTTAAAATTAGAATTTTCAGGTACACCCTTCAGTGATAAAGAAATAAAAATGTTGAATGCCTTAAAAGCGGAAGTTTTAAGTAAAAAACGTTTTTTAGAGCAACAGAAAATTCTAACAAATGAACGCAAGTATTTTAAAAGAAGTGAATTGGACCAGATTATATATGGCCAGAAATCGGCAGAAACTCTCAATTCTAAGAGTAAAGAAAATGTAAAGAAAAATGAAACTTCCAGTTTGAAGTCAGAAGATATGGATGAAGGACCTACACTTCCTCGCCAAGAGGTATGACTCGGTTTATAGGCTAAGTATTGAACTTTATTGAAATTTATTTAGTGAGATTTTAAAAATTTTAATTATTAGTAGATATTAATATTTGGCGTATGATTTTTTTGGTCATTAGTATCATTGTTGTATTTGTAATTTTGTTTCAGGTATACACTAAATGAAAGAGTACAGTATATATAACAATGGATACATATACAGGGTGTCCCAGAAGACTGGACTCATAGGGGAAATAGACATTATATTTTTAAAGTGAAACGTACACATTTCTAATGTGTTTTACATATTTCAGGAAAGAAAATATCCTGATGGCTCACTATACCAATGAAGCGAAGGTCTCCCTCTGGCTTTTTTGGAAACATGTAGCATTACCCATTTCACCTTCTCTTGATTGGTATACTGAGACATCAGGGTATTTTCTTTCCTGAAATATGTAAAACTGACACTAGAAATATGTTTTTCACTTAAAAAATATAATGGCTAGTTTCCCTGTGAGTCCAGACTTCTGGGACACCCTGTACAATGAGACCACACACTGTGTTGTAATTGGTAGTATGCGGTATAACAACAACTCGATATAGAAACATGAATGCATATGTATGTACTTGTTGCAATTGGCCATTGAGGCATTCCATGTCAAGTGTACACACTTTTTGGTGTGGTAGTTGGGTATGATGAGTAATGAAACGTGACCAAATTTTAGCCACTTGGGTCAAATAGTTTGGGAGTAATGACCCCCCAAATTTGGGGTCAGCAGCGTAACCTCGTGATTTTAAAAGTTCATAACTCAGGATCTAATGGATGGATTTTAATGATTTTGGTGTCAAAATGCTCAGAAAAGACAGCAGAATAACTTTAATTTTATGCACAGAGTGCGTACATTCCATTAAAAAAAGTTGCATTTATATTTCACCTTTGACCTTGACCTCAGGTCAGAGTTCAAAATTCAAGGTCATGAAAATTGGCATAAGTAAAGACCTTTAGATGAAGCACATTCAAGCAAAAAATTGGAGTGGGAACTCCATAGGTTTGCTTTCCACAAACATTTGAAATTGTGCATGTTGAAAATTTTGAGCATTATATTTAAGATAACTTCACAAATAGTTCATATATATCCATATTATAATATAGCTACATAATATGATTTGATATATACCTATAGGTAAGCATCAAGATTTTTACAAACACATTATTTGGTTCTCTAAAAGTATCAATAATTTTTATCACAAATCCTATAGGCTATAATTTTTGCAGTTAAAAATAACTTGAAATTTAGGTGTTTGAAGTTTGAACAGTGAACAATCACTAACTTGTACAGGTATTTCTGATGAATTAACACTTCATATTGCCATGCTGAACCTGAAAAATATAAATTCTATACCTATTAAAAATTTAAGTAAAATTATCATGATAAGGAGTTGTTTAAAAAATTAATTAGCAAGGTAGGTAGTTAAACCCCTTAGTTACCTCCCAAGGCCTAGGTGTGTACCTCATTCCAACTTCCAAAGGACCTAGGCCTAGATACTATGCAGGGTGCCAAAACAGGTTTTTTTTTCATTCTGTATTAGTTTAGAGATCTTACCATATCTAGTTATGGCAGAAACAAGCATAGGCATCGGGTACTCGCTTGTGGAGAAAATAAATTTTCTAACCCAGGACCATTTATTCACAGTCACAGGCTCTAAGGACTAGAGGGTTAGAGGGATTTCTGCTATTTAATAATAAGTTAATATTAGGACGCTGTACAATTTAAGACAGACTAATACTTAGAACTGTACTGTATTCATAAGTGTAATTATTAAAATATAGTTAGTTACAGTACATAGGCATACATGTCAATAAGCAATTTAAATAGCAATAGTACTCACATTTTCCATGTAGTTGTAAGTTTTTGATTACAGTGGAACCTCAATATACGAACTTAATCCGTTCCTGAGGGTTGTTCTGATATCGAATTGTTCGTATATTGAATCAATTTTTCCCATAAGAAATAATGTAAATTGGATTAATCCATTCCAGACCCCCAAAAGTTACCCCTTACAAAACATTTTTAAGTCAAAATATTGGTTAATTAAACCTGTAAAATAAGACTTGCATGCATAAAATCATACATGTAACCTGTAACAACAATAAATAATGCAATATTATACAAATAAATGAAAATTTAACCTGAACTTTACCTTTGCTGAGGATTCACAAGATTCACAAATGTTTCACGGAGCTAAAAAAAAAAGTGATGTGCACCGAACGCTGGCTGGAGAGAAACTGACCAGCTTCTTTCGGATCGGATATGAGGGAATGGTTCGTATACAAGGACAATTTTTTCTCGAAAAAGTTGTTCGTATACCGATTTGTTCGAATAGAGATGCATTCGTATATTGAGGTTCCACTGTATATGTTTTTGACAATAAGTTTGTATCCAGTTTCTTGATTACTTTTTAAGATGACGCTTTTTCAGGATCATATTGGCTTCATTGGTTTCCTTTTTTGTGATTGTATATGTTCTTCCAGTAGCTGTCATTGGGTTTATGATTGTAAGGATGTTGGACAAATCTACTGTAAGTATATCAGGATTTTCAGGATAAGTAAATGACTTGTTTGGGCCACAAGGGTGAAGGAAGTTTACTTTCACTTCACTCTCACCAGGATATGTTTCCATCACACACCCAATCCACCAATGGTTATCATATTCCACTGTTACATATCCTGTGATATTTTCAATTAATTGAGTGGCTTGTTGGGGAGAAGTTAATTCCTTTCAACTTTCAACTGAGGCGCTGTACATTTGTACTTCTAAACAATTTTTTATCGTGAATGAATGAATGTAATTTTTTAGTTCCTGGTATGGTTCTCGCTTTTGATAAAATTGGATCTAAAAATTCTTTCCCATTTGAGTATTGTTCTTGTGTTGCAAAGCTAAAAGACATTTGAATCAATTTTAAGGAACAGAAATCAAAAAGATCTTTTGGGGACAGAATTTTATTTTCATATGGCCTATGAAGACTTTCTTTTGATGGTTCCTCCGTCACCATCCGATAGTCCCTTGCCATGGCTGGTAGCAAAAAAATGCCACTCAGCCTTAACTCCAAATTCTTCATGGTGGCATAAATTTAAAAAGTTTTTGCAGTTTTTTGTATTGACCTGCGCATCTGTCGGTAAAATAGATAATTCTGTTTAGTAGCTGAAAATTTGACTTAAGATGATTTATTAAAACTTTTATGAATAGATGCACTACAACAGTATCATGCGTATTACACTCTGAGATAATAGAGATCTGTGATTTACTTTTTCTTGCTCTTTGTAATAATAAACCCATGGATGAAGAGTCGCTTGGCAATTATTCCAGTGAAATCCTTGAGCACAATCTTGGACTACAAAGGAATAGTTTTCGGAAAAGTGACCAATCACCAAAAAATCGCCTTCATCCAGTTCATTTTTTCTTTTTTCTAAATACTTGGCTTGTTGTTTGGCAATGAAATCATGATGCCTTAGTCGAGTTAGTCAAGAAATAAGGGTATCTAGGAAATCATCTAAATTTTGAATAACAGTCCAGCTGAGATCGATCTGTTGTTGTCCACTGTTTGTACTGGATTTCATCAATACCTTTTTCTTCATAACATGTAAGAAGAGTTTCCTTTAGCGAATCAGGTTGGGGGCATTGATCACACACACTTAAATAGCAAGAAGGTTGACTTATGTCACAAATAATTTTGGCTAAAGTGCAGTGGTAACTACTCAATGGAGTTTCTTCCTCACTGGTAATTTCTGCCATTCTAGAACCTGTCATCATTAACTTAACATTCTGATGAATTGTGCAGATGCACACACTATGCGTCCCACTTGTTCCCACCAAAACACATTCTTTGGGGCGTAGCATCGCAAATTTCGAAAATCCTATAGAGAGAGCTGGAAACTTAAACTTAAATTGTTGATATGCTTCTTTTAGATTACATAAAACTAACCTCTTTTGATATTTTTTTCATTCGCCATTTTTCTTTTATTGTTACAGTCTTTCTTGCCTGCCATTTGTCTACTTATTTCATCATTTCTAAAAAACTCTTCAACAGTGTTAGTTACTTCCAGTGGCACTTCCTTCCCCATCTTTGGATTCAGTGATGACAATACTCCCTTTTCTTTTGCAAGCTGCTGAGCCTGAACAGCCATTCTTTGTGAGCAGTTAAATTCTTGAATTAGTTTTCTTACACTCATTGATGGTGCAAAAACAGTTAAAATCATAATTTGGTCATGTTTATCCAAGTTTTGATATTTATCTTTCAATGTTTGGACAACTACTTCTGGCTCAGACAGTTTGTCTACATTTGATGGACCTGGCTCTTGAGGAATTTCACCTACCATATCTAAATGTCTTCTTACTGAACTTTGTATTTTGGTCATTTTTGTTGGGAGGTATGCTTCATTTCTTTGAATCTTGCACTTGACAATCAGACTTTCCCCAATCATGGCAATTGTCTCATTCATTGCTGACAATTCAGCTTCCTTGTCAACAAAAACATCATCTGATGACACGGTTTCCATAGTAGTATCAGACGAGCTTGATGGTAATATTTCTGGTTCTGCTATATTTTGAGCTTGTAAAATAGGTAAGGAAAATTTTTTTTCTGCATGATGAACATAACTTTTGGCCTGGCTTCAAATGATTTGGAAATTTTTCTATCATTAATTGTGAAGCAGGCCGAAAATCAGAAGATTTTAATTTATTGTGGGAATTGAATGGATCACAACAATATTTTGATGACATTTTATCAGCATATAGTCAAAACCTGAACACACAAATTTAACATGATTAAATATACAAATTATATAGGTACTGTGATGAAAATTATTGTTCTTTTAGAGCAGCAAATACCTTAATCTTTGCAAAAATCTTAATACATACAGTTTATTTATCAAACCATGAATGTAGCTATATTCATACATATATACATATATTTATATACATACATATATATGAACTATTTGTGAAGTTCTTAAATAAAATGCTCAAAATTTTCAACATGCACAATTTCAAATGCTTGTGGAAAGCAAACCCATGGAGCTCCCACTCCAATTTTTTGCTTGAATATGCTTCATCTAAAGGTCTTATGCCAATTTTCCTGACCTTGAATTTTGAACTCTGACCTGAGGTCAAGGTCAAAACTACCACACCAAAAATCATTAAAATCAGTGAGATGACCTGACATAAGGTGTGTAGTGTGTACACTTGACATGGAATGCCTCCATTTGATACTTTGATGCATGTATGTATATTAGAGGGTGGTCCAAAAAAATTGAAAATGAAAAATATATTTCCCATGACATTTGCCCATATTCCACAACCACTAACGATGTTGGAAATAAAAAACTGGATCGATTCGTACATATTTAGAGATGGTGCAACTCGGAGCCTTAGTATCACTATACCATACACAGTACCATATACAGTTTGAGGTGGCAAATTTCTTCAAACTTGCGCCACCCTTAAATATTAATGGATTTAGCTCAAAATCTGGTCTGAGGTCGTTTTCCATATAAAGAATGAGAAAATGCATCAGGACTTGTGCATTTAATTTGTTTTACCATATTTGTGTGGCTCACCTTAATATATAGGTACACGATACAACTCAGAATGGTCATCTGAGAAACTTTTATGTTACACAGACTGCGCATGGAACAAGGAACTCTTCCGGAAAATTAATTCATGACCCTTTGCTCACGTTTGGCTTCCATCACGAAAAAGTAAAACTTTAGTATTTGTCATTTACCATTATTTATTCAGACTATAGTGGATTTAATTTTCCCAGAAGAGTTCGTTGTTTCACGCATGGTCTGTGTGTAGCATTTTATATACGAGTATTAGGGATGTACCGAATATTTAGTGCAAAACTATTCGGCCGAATACCGAATATTAGTTTTATTTGGGTTATTAGACGTCACTATAAAAAATGAGGCTTTATCAGTTTGACAGCACATAGAATTAATAGTAAATGTGAGCAAAAGCAGTATGTTTTAGCGACCAAAAATCTCCCAGATTCCCATACTCATGAAAAATTTGCAACTGCATTGACTTCTGTATTGCAAGAATGGTCAATAAAGAGCGATCGTGTGCATGCAGTTGTGCGCGACAATGGCTGTAATATTACTAAAGCTGTTCGCGTTCTCAAAATTACTCCTGTTGCTTGTGCGAATCATACTTTAGCACTCGCAGTTGATGAAGCCCTTCTTAGCCAGAAGTCTCTTTCAGAGATATGTGCAATTGCGCGCCCAAACTGTTACATTTTAATCATTCATCTCCAGCCTTTGACAGACTTAAGGAATTCCAGAAGCAACATAATTTACCCGAAAACAAACTTATAAAAGACGTTATCACCCAATAGAACTCTACATTCCATATGCTACAACGACTTCTTCAACGAAAAACTGCGGTTGTTGCATACGCCACGGACTATGACATAGTGTAGCAACCTTCAATAATCATCAGTGGACTCTAATTCAGTGTGTTCTAAAGCTTCTTCGTCGATGTGAAAAATTAACGAATGACTTTTCCTCTGATTATTCTTGTCTTCACATGGTATCTCCCGATGTAACGGGTCTCGTGGTATTTTTGCCTAACATAACTGATGATGCGGGTGTTCATACTATGAAAAACGATTTAATAGAAAATTTACAGAATCGTTTCAGGCAGTCGAAGGCATGACTCCAGATTCCTGGGATCTTGGGAGCATTGCTCCAGTAAATTTGACCATGAGAAAAAGTAAATTTGGGTTTGGGTTTTGTTCATCCGCTAGATGTTATGCAATTTTTTTGCGTATACGTTCTTGTACAAACCAATTTTTTTAAATTACAAATTTAGTTATTTTAAGTTTAGTTGGTAATTCCATATTTAACAATTATTTTTATTTTTTGTTAAGCTTCAATGTTTTGATAATTAAAATTTTATTAAAACGTATATTTTTTTAATATAAAATTATCAGGATTGGACTATGTTCCATTGATCTCGGCCAGGTTTGATAAATTGGCCAGATAATTACTTGTGCGGTTTTAAGTAATCCACCATGACTCTAGAATTGAAAAGTTTAGTTAAGTTTAAACTTACTTTTACTTACTTTAACTTACCTACTTTTACTTACTCTTCCTTACTTTTACCAAGTTTAAAGCACTTACTTTTACTTACTTTCATTGTACTATATTTACTTACTTTTACTCACTTTTACCATACTATATTTACTAACTTTTACTTATTTTGTATTTTTTCAGGTAGTCAATAATCAATAATGGATCCTAATATTGATGAAGTTGGAGAGAAAAGTGAGGGTGTTAAAAGGGGTTACTTTTGTGGTCAATGCAAGAACAAATATTCAAAGAAGCAAAACTGGGAGGAACATTTTAATTCCAAAAAAAATATTTGTTACAATACAAGAGGTCCCAGAGTTTGGGCCCACAGCTTAGATATTGCAGTAAAGAAATACCAGGATGAAGTGCAGCAAAGAGATACGGCAAAGCAGTCATTTAGTTTGTTCACAAAATGTGCTAGTGCTAGACCTCAGAAAAATGAACCAACTTCATCAACTGCTAATCTAGAAAATGAAACTTTTTCACTAGATGTTTCACAGACTGAAGAAAGTGCTTCTCCTCCACCTAAGAAACAAAAGGTAAGTGAGGAATCTGCGCATCAGACTAACAAAACTGCTTTAGAGGAATTTGAAAATTCCCAAATCCAGAAGACATTGAATGCAATTTTGCGCCTAACAAAAGAAACTCACCAAGCTGTTGTGGTTAATAAAGAGAAGAGTCAAAATATGCCTTCAAGTTCAAGTGTTGCATCCAAATCTAATAAAGCAAAAAGCAACAAATTTGACATTTCCATAGCCCATTTAAGCAAGTGTAAATCAATACAAGAAATCCTGAACAATGATTTGATCAAATCTACATTCAAATTGGTGGAAAAGAAGGATCTAGGTAGGGCATGCTGATGATTCATTTTCAGTACCAAGTGATATAATGGAAAACATTGCAAATAGTGACACTAATATGCCTGATGTAGATATAGCTGTTGAGGATGAAGATGATGATAATCAAGAAGATATTGACGATGCTTCTGATGATAAAATGTTTACATTATATTGCATAGCTTGCACAGACCCCAAAGCATGTGCTTCAGACAAACATTCTAACATAAAAGGTTACTTCAATGTTAAAGATTTAACCTATGTATGCAAACAAGGAGAAAATCAAGAGAGATGGTTTAGAAATCTGAAAACCCACCTGAAGAGACATTTAATTAAACTTCAGCATCATCAAAGAGCTGCTGTTTATGAAGTGATGAAAACATCTTTTCGGAACACTACTAAACGCATAGAAGACTTATGTGGCAACATCTTATACTACATAATGAAAACAAACACTGCATGGGCTCTATATCCAGTACTTCTAGCTGTATTACATAGGTCAGGTTGTGAGGTTGGAAATTTGAATCATAGCACACATGCGTGCGAGACAATTTGTGAGCTATTAGATAATTAATTATCAACTTAAAGAACAAACTGTAAAGTGGTTCTTAGAACAAACTTCAGTAACAATAACAGCTGACATTGGAACAATTTTGGGATTAAGCATGCTAGTTGTATTAGTTATGAGTGAAGAAGATAAGACTGTAAAACTTGCTGGGATAAATTTAGTACGCAGCAAATCAGGAGTTTATTTGGCCAATGAAATTTTTGATGTGTTGAAGTCTCCTAATCACTTGAAACTATCTGAAGAAGCAATTAAATCCAAGGTATCTGGAATGGTTGGAGATGGGGCTTTTTGTAAGGACAACGAGCCATTTAAAAACGAAATGAAAAAGTTGTTTGGAGAAAATTTCAAATTTCGATGGGACTTAATGCATCTTGTGAACAGAGCCCACGTTGATGCATTGAAGAAAATTTGTAAACTAAGTGAGCTTTTAGACTTTATTCAGAATTACTCTTCAAATCTGAGATCAGGCCTTGACTATACCAATATGGTTCTTGACAATATCATTGGTTTTAAGAGACCAAAACTCAAATCTGATACTCGCATGGTTAATTACGAATTTGATCAATTTGACAGATGTGTGGAAAATTGTGTGTTTTTTGATCATCCACAAGAGAAAGAAATTAGTGCCAAGTTCTATGTATTGATTTCCTATGTAACAAAGATTATGTTGCAAGTAGCTCAAAAAACCACAGTTAGTGCAGAATTTGTAGAAAATATATTTTATAAAGAAGGAGGGAAAACTGTTATGTTAAGAGTGATGGAAACAATTTCCAAATTAGCTAATGGAGGAAATGCAAATGATGTAGTTTCTGAATTTAAGCACGATACCACAGGGCAGCAAAAGGAACTAACAGCTGAGGATTACATCCTAAATGAAGTTTACAAATACATCAAGAAACGTTCTGATTACTACCAGGTTGCTGAAGTTGCTAGACCATCCAGAACCAGATCTGAAAGTAGTTTTACAAAAGACTCAGTGATAAATTGGCTGACAGAATATATAGAACAGCTGTGGAAAGGAATCACAGAGATTAAAGCATTTTGATAAAGATGGATCAACTGCCTGGAGTGAAGCACCAGCAGCTGAAGGGACATTCTCCATTCTTGGTTACATTGTTGAACACAAAGGATCCATTAAGCCATCTCATTTGACTAAGCTGTGCAGAATTGTGAAGGAGGGTCCAGCTCCAGGCACTAGATCTGCTGTAATGATCACACACAAAGCCATTGATCAGTGGCCAAGCATACATGGCGGTAAATTCACAACAAATGCCTACATGCAAGGTCTAACATCGTCCACTGTTGCTGCTGCAATGAATAAATAAACTTAAGGTGAGTTATAAACTGTACATTATTGTATTATTATGTTTAGCTAAAACAATTTGTAATTGGTATGTCGTCAATTCAAGAGTTTACTATCATTAACCTATCTAGTGGTGTAAGGGGAGAAAAAGTAAATTCAGAGCTGTGCTCCAGTAAATTTTTTCAAATCTGGAGTCATGGTCGAAGGCAGACATTACTCGCATGATTTCTCACGTTTTAGATTCTCGTTTCAAATTTGTCTGCATAACAGTGCCTGAGTTTGTAAAAAATTTGAAAATCATTGTCTGCATCACCTAATGCTAGCCCTGCACGTAATATATAACCTATGGCGATGAAGCAACTGATTTTGTTACACTAGAAGATCAAGAACCTTTGAAAAAGAAGACGAAGGTTAATTTATGGAGTTATTCGATGAGGTTGTGCCTCCACCTATCAAAAATAGTCAGAAAAGTTATCAAAAAGAATTAGACATCTATTCAAAGGAACCACGAGTCAGTCGCGACACGAACCGTTTTGATTGGGGTCGCCATAATAGTGAAAGATTCCCGAAACTACTGAACAGCCTAAATGTAGAACACACTGAGGAGTTAATAATTAATGACTCGGAAATCTGGCAGGCTATTCATAAGTTAGATGATAACAAAAGTTGTGGCCTAGATGGCATACAAGCAGAACATTTAAAATACCTATGCTTGCAATGTGTTTCACAAGCTGTATGAGACATGGGTACTTGCCACAGTCCATTTTGTCAGTTGTATTGTTGCCATTTGTTAAAAATAAGGGTGCTAGTATCTGTGATAAGAATAATTATAGGCCAATAGGACTTGCCAGTATACTTTCTAAGGTGTTAGAATATGTCATTTATAATAGGATAAGTCAGAGCTTTCCAAACTTTTCACGTTGGCGACACACTAATTAATTTTTATCAAATATCAGATAATTTTTCAGTAGGTGGTTTATCTTGTAGCCGATTTTGTTGATACAAAAATCAAAATTTTCAAAATACAAAAAAATTGAAAATTAACTAAATTTGGCGAGAGACAGTTTGGAAAGCTCTGGGATAAGTACAAGATGTCAAGTAGCAATGTATAATATTCCTGTTTTTTGGGTCCAAAACGGCTCTAATGTGTTATTGTACAATGTCCTGTCTTCAGTTACTGTGTACCTCTCGCCTATATGGCAGTCTTGGTTCAGACAACTGCTGATTTACAATACCTTATTTTTGTAATGTATGTTAGGTTAAGTGGCTATGGATTGGGAATGATCCGTAATAAAAATGTTTTGTTTTTGTTTGAAGAAATTTGCTACCCCAAACTGTATGTACAGTAGGGTGGATCGATTTTACATTTTTTTCGATTTCCATATTCTAATAGAGACAAAAACTTGCGCATGCATGAGAAAATAGCCTCTGCAAAATCTTAGCTTAATAGGTAATCATCTTCTGCCCCCGGCAGAGCGATGAAAATCATATTTTAGTAGTCAAAAACGTATTTTAAACCCTAGCCTAGAGTCATAAAATTTTGCGTGTGTATTATTTCATGCTAAGCAACGATATAAATGCTATGGGAAATATATAAATGCATTATTTAAGACAAAGAGCCGATCTGAAAATATGTATAATATACATATTTTCAGATCGGCTCTTTGTCTTAAATAATGCATTTATATATTTCCCATAGCATTTATATCGTTGCTTAGGCATGAAATAACACACACGCAAAATTTTATGACTCTAGGCTAGGGTTTAAAAATACGTTTTTGACTACTAAAATATGATTTTCATCGCTCTGCCGGGGGCAGAAGATGATTACCTATTAAGCTAAGATTTTGCAGAGGCTATTTTCTCATGCATGCGCAAGTTTTTGTCTCTATTAGAATATGGAAATCGAAAAAAATGTAAAATCGATCCACCCTAATGTACAGGGTTTATAAAGTCCCAATCTATTTCGTTGAATTAACGGTTTTTATTTATTTTTGTTGCAAAACCCTATGAAAACGAATGTACAAGAACGTGTGATGGTGGTGACACTTCGGATTAAAGGAAAGAAATGCAAAGAAATTAGAGATTTGAAAGAACGTTTCACAAGCCAGGTCCTACAGACAAGACAATTCGTGATTTGCTTAATAAACTTAAAAGAACCGGGTTTGTTCATGATTAGTCAAGATCTGGACGTCCAAGTGTCTCTAATCATGTTGTAAATGCGGTACGTAATGCTATCGATGAACATCCAAGCATGTCAATTCGCACCACATTACGTAGACTCGGGATACCCAAATCAACTGTCCTCAAAATTTTGAAATCGACGTTGAAGAAGAGAAGTTAGCCCTTGAATTTCTTTGCATGGGGCTTTATCAAATCAAACGTCTATCAAACGAGGGTTACAGATCTGCAAGATTTACGTGCTTGTATCGTAACGGCAGTTACAAAAATAACCCCCGTCATGCTCCAAAATGTGTTCCGCAATGCTGCTGACAGATTCGAACTCTGTAGAGATACTGATGGTGCTCATGTAGAATCATATGCTTAAGTATTCATTAAATGTGCCTTCTATTATATTGTTATTGAATTTTACCCTTTTTGCTACGTTTTCACTGAAATATATAGAAACTTTATAAACACCTTGTACATATGTACGTAATGATACTAAGGCTTCGAGTTGCGCCACCTCTAAATATGCACGAATCGATCCAGTTTTTTATTTCCAATATCATTAGTTGTTGTGGAATATGGGCAAATATCATGATAAATATACTTTTCATTTTCATTGGACCACCCTAATGTATATACACCAATGTTTTACATGCATTCAAAAGTGTCGGTACTAATACCACTAAACCTTTCTCAGCATCTTGAGCCAGTCTCTGCTTTCTCACAATCGCTTTCAACACACCCACCACTTTTCCTTTATTCACTCTGCTATTAACTTCATTCACACTCGAACCCCTTTTGTTCAATACACATGCGGAGGCATCATGATTGAGGGCTGCTTGTAAGTTTTTCATATATGTAGAGCGATTTCAAAATTGTAGGAATTATTTTTGTTGGCAAAGATTAGCATTCCTTCCTCGTCAAATTAAGGATCTGGCGTTTTAGAAACACTAGACGTATGGTACAGTACGAAACGTGAAGACTAATTAAGTAAATGACTTCAATGATTCAATCGTAGACTTGTATGGATAGACCTATTATTGAAACCAAACTACGAGAGATTGGAAGTTCAAACCTTGCCTTCCAGACTTTCAGTTTCACAAGCCAACAAACCTTCCCGACACAGTAGCTTCTACCAACTGTTCGAGAAAAAGTAAATGTGTAGATACAGTGACGTCATTCCAAATTCATCTTTAGACGAGTGAACGACTGGAGTTTTAAAATAAAATTAAGAAGTTAGGGGACATTGGATTTTTGTCCTTTAAATTTTAAAGTATGTCGGGACTCGGGAATGATGTCACTGTATCGACACGTTTACTTTTTCTCGGACAGTTGGTAAAAGCTACCGCGTCGGAAAGGTTTGTGGGCTTGTGAAAGTCCAGATGTGCAGCAAAAACTGCCCACTGAACGGCTATTTAAATAAGGCAGCGTCCAGTCTACCCATATACATTTATGGATTTAGCCCAATAACATTAGTCTTTGTGACAATGTAAATGCAATAAATTAGTGTTAGGCGAGTCTCTGTTGCTTAAACTCTTCATAACTAAAGTTGTATATTTATACTGTATTATACAGCCCTAGTTATCAAATATATATTTATAAATAAATTAATTTTTATTGGTTGCTCTTCCAGTGTAATTGATCAGATTTAGTAGTTTTCTCACGATTTTCACAATTTAGGAAATTTAAAATTATATGCACTGTAACAGACGAAAGTAAGGTAAACGTTAATTATTACATAATTATCACGACGTAGTAATTACGTGATAATTAATGTTTACCTTGCTTCTATCAAACATAGTTTTCAATTTCCTAAATTATGAGAAGTGAGAGTCGAAACAACTTAATCTGGTAAACTAACTGCAGTGGAAGAATAACAGTAGTTTCCCTTGGATAACCCGAGTTAGCAAATTAACTTCAGTTAATACGCGTACTCTCTTTTCACTTTTATGATTTGACCATTTATTTTTAGGTTATTAGGCGAATGCGGGAACGGGAGGAGCCAATCCTTCTATTTGGAGAAGAGGAGATTGATGCGTTCAGACGCCTCCGACGTTTGGAAATTTTGGAACCGGAGATAAACAGAGGTCTCAGGAACGATTTCCAAGAGGCGCTTGAGCGGGTAGACAGAGCGTACCTCAATGAAATATTGAAAACTGCAGATGAGAAAGATATGACTAAAGATGTAACATTACATTCAGAGGAAGAATATACTTTAGAAGGAGTTCAGCAGTTAGCAAAAGAGTTGACTCCAGAAGGAAATACAGAATTAAGCTGTAAAGTGATTCTTCAGTTTGTTCAACTTATTCTTCAGTTATGGGGCAATCGTCTTAATAATCGAAAAGAAGCAGAGAAGATGAGTGTCAATGGTAAGAAGGATTCCGCAACGTACACTCAAACTCATTGTTACTTGAAGCCGCTTACAAAACGTCTAAGAACACGTTCACTGCCCGAGGATATCCTGGAGAGCCTCACAGAAATCGTTCTTCACTGCTTAGATAGGGACTACGTCAAAGCTAACGACTCTTATCTTCAGATGGCCATTGGAAATGCTCCTTGGCCAATTGGAGTCACAATGGTGGGTATTCACGCCCGAACAGGGCGAGAAAAGATCTTCAGTAAGCACGTAGCTCACGTTTTGAACGATGAAACTCAGAGGAAATACATTCAAGGATTAAAGAGACTGATAACAAAGTGTCAATCGTACTTCTCAGCCGATCCTTCCAAATGTGTAGAGTATCAGGCATTGTCTCAAACATAAGGAGGATTGAATACGCAAGAAGTTTAATAGAATATAATAGCCAGCCAATAACGGTAAAAAAAAGAATAAGCTCTATTATTTTAGGGCTTGTGAAATAAGATTGCATTATTTTTAATTCAGCATTCCAACTGTTGCTGAAAATTATGGTTAGAAACGTTTCGGCGCACTTAACTTAAAAATCTATTTTTAAATTAATTTACCGAGTGGTAAGAGACTTTCATTTCAAACCACTCCTAGTATGAACTTGCCTCGTTCTATCACATTTGGCGAGTAGCAAGTGTATCCCGTGCGGTAGAAATCCATGATCTGTCGACAAAGCCCGTTCAAGTGACATTTTGAAGATCATGCGAGATCAACTGTACTTCTCGAAGGTGGTTTTCCAGGAGGCTAGAGAGATAATAGTGCAGGCTGTATGGTGGACATCTGACAATTGGGATGTGGTGGAAGCCGTGTACGGTCCAGCGTTCTGGTCCTTCAGTTGTACTCTTCCACCAATGGCTCGTAATACCTGTTGGCATTCATAATAGTGATCGACTCCAGAGAATTCAACGGCAAATGCCTTTTGTGGTCTAAAAGACAGTCACCATTAACATTCCCCTATACACGGCTTTCACCACATCCCAATTTCTTGTCACCCATCTACTGTACAGCCCAGATTTTTCTCCCTCAGATGATCATCTCTCCGGGCCCCTGAAAGAAAACCCACTAGGGACTGCCTTCGTCAGCAGAGCACTAACTTTTATCACATGGGGTTACACAGTCGCTACCCGCCAGATAGTAAAAGTGTATCAACCTCATTGAGAAATACTTCGAAGGGTTAAGATGCTCTTAGTTGCTCTCTTCTCTCCAACTTGCATTTCATTCCACCTGCTAGTTTATCTCGTGAAACATGTTTCTGGAGACCTCTCGTACCTACATAATATTAATTACACCGGGAGAACACACAATTTTCATTACAATGAATGGCAATAAACGTAAAAATAGTTTCCCCGATTTCCGTCATAGAAATGAGCATTGAAAACTCTTTTACATAAGCTGTAATGGTTTTCATCTAGGAATGGTTGCAAGCTGGTCGCCAAAGTATCAAACATAATTATGTGAGTTGGCAAATGAAGTAGTTGCTCTGAAAAGAAAAAAAAAATTTTGGGGGTGAGAAAGTTAGCGTGAAACTAATTTTTCTAAAGCATGAAATATTTCCAATTGCCTCAGCATAAAGAATAAAATACCCACAAAAATTGAATATTACTATTTCATGCTAGTTTAAGCTTCTCAATATTTCTACGCGAACTTTTTTCCGAAAACATTCTATCTACAATAATTTTTAATTAAATGAATGTTAAGTTATTACCAATAAAATTATATATTTGTAAAACTTGATTTAGCATACCAGTCTCGCTCAACAATTCTTTCTGAAGCCAAGCCATTGGGGCCTCGTAGAAGATGTCTGCTTCATCTTTGTAATCACCCTTGTTAAATAAATTAGGTTCGCATGTCAAGAACCTTAAAGAGATGTTTGAATGCAGGTGACTGTTGAAGAAAATGTTTAGTCTACATTAATTACGATATACCCAATAAGCTACACAACAAAAATTTTGGTAAACTCTGAATCGGGTGAAAGCAAAACCTCGAAACCCCTATTTATCCCTATTTACATTACTGAATTTGTCCACCCCTTATTGCGAATAGGTGGCCAGCCCAACTCAATTTGAACTTTGGAGTACACTAATAAAATAGGCAAAAGTAAAGCTTAAGGGCCAAATAAAATATAGTCCAGCTTCACAGTTATTTATGTCACTGTAAAACTAATATATTTATTTTATTATTAATAAAGGTTATTCAAATCAAATACCAGTGACAAGATATATTCTTGTACTATTAATAAATATTAAAAAAATTTATTAAACCCTATACGCCGTGGCCCGTGTCATTACACCACTTCCCATCGACCACCGGGGTTAAACGACGTCACATCAGATCTGGAGAGTATTTGGATGGGAGACCATCCTGCGTCCAGATTATATAGCGACCTGTGGTTCAGATCCCACGTAAAGCTGTAGATCCTCTTCTGTCACATGATCTTAGATGTCGCGAAGGTTCAACTACAATTCAAGAAAATGAAGCGTCGTTTTAAAATACAAAATGCCTTCTGTACAGAATTTTTTTTATCGCAATGCAAATCTGTCAATGTAAGACGGGTGGGGAACTTACCGCCCGCAGGAATGATATTGCCCGCGGACAGTTTGATTATTTAAAGTCATGCGGTATTTACATCTTTGTCCCAAACTATTTTTAAAGCTGCAATTTGCCGGGTAGAGTATTTTAGTTGAAATTTGTCCGCCACACAAAGGTTCCCCACCCCTGATGTAAGACGTACTCTGTTTAACGAACAAATTAAATGTTCAATCTACTTCAGAATAATTTAATTTTGACCATGTTTGTTCAAACAGACACGAAAATACTCCATTTAACCTCTATTTGTAACCTTGACCTTTAATACAGGGGATGAACTGACAAGTGCAGTCCAGTATGACCCCTCTAAATTTATTTGGTCAGGAATAGTTAGGCTTATTGGACATGAAGTACTAGATTTATAGATTTGAACAGTGTCCAGAATTCGAAATTCCAAAATTATTAAAGTTCATTAATATTTTCAATCATCACTTGTTCTGTTTTGGTTTAAGTATGAAGTGAAATAAAGCCGTCTGGAAAAGTTTAATTTGCTAGACTTTAGAAACGAAAAGTACTTCAGTTTTAGCAGAGATGATACGCTTAAACTAACTTAATTTGCGTTGTTAAATGGTAGAGTTCCATAAATTATATGTAACACCAGTTACAAAATTCGAGACACGTTGGGCAGAAACAAAGATAGGTCCTTATGTATCGTGACTTTTGTAATCAACTGTACATCCAATGTAACTAAATAAAATGAGCAAGTGAATGAGTTCAACAACTGACAAACACCTTACCTATACAACGGCGTTGAATGGCAAGGCGTGAGAAAGAGAAAATTCGCATTTGGTTCAGACTGGAGTGAAGTTCTTAATGCATTCATGACATCTAATGGCCCTCTTTGGTGAATGAGTCCCATGTAAACTAAGGCAATCACATTGGGGATGATTAAAATGCACAAAACGACTAAATTCCTGAAAAATATGCATTCATTACTGGATTCTGTAAGCGATTCGGTTACTATATGAAAGTTACCATTTCACACAAAATATCCATTCTATTGCAAAAGCTTTGAATTAAGGCAGGCCTAACGTACAGTTGCGAAAAAGAAGTTCGCTGAATAAAAGTAATAAAACTAAGAAAAAGAACGCAGCCATAAAAATCTTAAGCTTCACAAATCTTGATACAATGAGTTCGGACGTAAAGCTTAAGATTTTCATTGCTGCGTTCTTTTCTAGCTAAAGTGGGTCATACGGGGCCATTTAGCTAGACCTGCGGTGCTGGGGCCTTCGGCCACCACCAATTACTGGGGGGTCAATTGTTAAGCTTCACAAAAGTTCCTCGTGAACTTATTAAAGTAAATATTGAGCTTTCACTGCCTTAATTATTTCTTTTCAAAATCTTCACTATCCAATTTCAGCTTTCGAAATAATTTTGTTGACTGGCTCTGCCTCAATTATATTACAGATATGTGCTTGCAAGTAAATTCCCGACTTGGTGACGATCAATTCTACCCAGCTTTAAAAAAATTTATACTGTGTGTGTGTGTGTGTATTGGAAAAACAGTACAAGACCTTAACTTGGCGCTGGATGTCCTTGAAAATACAATTACTTCCACTTTCAGTCTATCGTCGAGATGAATGTAAAATATTCAGGAATCTTAAGTTCTATTATTTATTTAAAATAGGTACCAGTTGTTAGGCCTACTCAAATGAGATTAAGTACCTTCTTATTTCCCATTTACCCTACTTGCACAAAATCTAAACTTCCTGCCATCACTTTCAGTAGTTATTTCCAATAGAAGTTAGCAGAAAAATGCAAAAGATATCTTGTAACAAATTCTGACCTCCTATTTCTGTCGTTTTTCTTGTTCGTTATATTTTTTAGGTAGACGAAAATGGAATCTCCAGCGATGGCCAAAAGTAGTGGAATGATGGGCAGCAGAAAACGGAATTCCTTATGAGCTAAAAAACTAAAATAAAAATAAAATATGTTAGTCCATTTACATACACACACTGGCATTTCAAATGTACTCAATGTTGAAAGGTTTAGGTACTACTAAAAATTTTAATACTGCACAAAGAGATTTACCTGTGAACAATAATACCCCATAAACTTGGTAGAAATATGTTTCTATATTTTTTAAAATTCTTGATGATCCCAAACACAAGAGGTATGAAGTGAAGGCCGCAAGTGACTGGGAGCCCTTGAGTGAAATACCAGTGCCAGGAATAAGTTCCATAGTGGGAGGATAGCCCAGAGAAGAAATTAAACTTCAGGAAATTCCATGGGACAATCGTAATTTCACCATAAAATACTGAATCTATTCCAACTGATATCAGTAAAATGAACAGCCTATAAACAGTAAACGAATAAATAAGATTAGAATACAGTTTAGATTTAATGAAGACGAAACCATTATAATATTTATAAAAAATATTTTCCTGAAATGAACTATGTCCTCCAGCTACAATTTCCGCATCTTCCTTAAGAAAAAAAATTCATGATACTGTGTGGGTATATAAGAGTATATATACATACATACATATATGTTAAAACTATCTCTGTATACATTATCTTAATACCCATTCCCTATTCTCCAAAGGGTGAGCATAATGCTTGAACTCGAAAATGAACTCTGAAATTAGTTTCAAATAAGTACCACTGTAACCTTAGGGATCCAGTGTTACCTTTCACAACAAAGCTGGAGCTATACCTCTAGTAGTAGATTAGTTGTGACCAACTTCTTCATTTACACACGTCACAAACTGCTTCCATTCCTGTTTCTCGTTAACTCTTGTGCCAAGTTTATTCATACGTCTACTAATTGCATCCTTCCATCTTTTACGTGGTCTTCCTCTACTTCTCACATCTGCGCGCACACCATTACATTTTTTCACGAGTCACGCTCTCTACATGACCATACCAATCTTGCATACTATTCTCCATTCTTATTTCTCATGACTTTTTCACTCTACGCCTTTGCCGAACATCATTTCTCATAGTCAATGCGTTTCACACCAATCATTCAACTACCATGCCAACCAGGCGTCTCGTATCCATACACCAGCGTTGGCATCAATACATCTTCATGTAAACCTCTTGCTGCATCTACACTCACGTACTTCTTTCCCACTAGGGCTTTTATCGCGTCCATGACTTGCTTACCCTGCTTCGCTCTACTTTCAACTTCTGATGTACTTGCGCCTCTCTTGTCAGTCAAACACCCGAAATATTTAAATTCTTTCACCCCTAAATTTTCTCCCCACAATATTACATGCTGAACCTCCATCTCTCTCAAGAAGAGCCACCTTACTTTTTATGTACATGAACTTTTAAAAACCTCTTATCACATACACGAACAAAACTTGCCATAATGTTTTTGATTCATTCTGATTCACCCAGACGTACCACATCAGTATACATTAGGTGACAGCTGCCATTCGCTCTCTGCTACATTCTGACTTGCTCCTCTCTCCAGCATTCGTGCTTTCATCTCACGCATTATCCTATCCATATACACATTTAATAGCCATGGCAGCATTATACAGCCCTGCCATACTCCAACATTAATACTGAACCAGTCGCTGAACTCACCCCTAACACAAGCACTACTACCCAAATAAAAAAACTTAATGTGACACCACACATTCTAAGCATTCACAAGGAACATCTATTCACTTCATCATAAGCTTTCTCCTAATCCATTATGACATGCACACCTTTTATCATTGAGTTTCACTCGGCTTTATAACTACAAACACTTAATAAACACACCCTCTGCCTTCCCAAAAGCCGTTTTGTTCATCTCCAACCAACCGATTTCTAATCGATTTTTACTCTATGATGAACTCTCTTGTATACTTCTCTATTCTCGTTATACTTAAAAAAACTTAGCTTTATATATAAGCACACCGGACAAAAAATTAGTCACCCCTAATAGCACCGATAGTAGGAAGTTCAAGGTCACACAGAGGGCGCTGATGTAGCATTGGTAAGTGACAAGTAGCGGTGACGTAGCACACAGGATCAGATCTGTTTCGTGAGGTGGTGAAGAACAAAGTGTGTGTTGGATATAGTCTGCAAAATGGGTCGTGAGGCAGACGTTACTCAGTGGCAAAAAGGAGCCATCGTGTTTGGCAGAGCCCACGGACACAAAATGTCTGAAGTAGCCCAATTTGTTGGTGTGTCAACGCGTACTGTCCAGCGAGTTTACAAAGAGTGGTGTAGTTCGCAATCAACTGAAAATCGACGGCGTAACTGTGGCCGGAAAACAATTCTCGACAATAGGGACGCCGCCATGTTTCTCGTCTAGTAACTGCAAATCGTTTTCAAACCAGAGAACAATTGCTCCAAGAAACCAATGAGGTTCTCCAGCGACCAATTTCCGAACGGACATTGCGACGAGAACTGCATGCGATGGACATCTGGAGCAGGGTACCACGGAAGAGGCCGCTGTTAACAGCAAGACACAAATTGGCACGTTATAAATGGGCTCAGAGGCACAAAAACTGGACTGTGGCAGATTGGAAACGTGCAATTTGGTCCGATGAGTCCCGTTTTTGTTTGTTCTCCAATGATAGGAGGCGACGAGTACATCGCAGGTCCAATGAAGCCTTTAATCCTGAATGCGTCGGTGGTGTTGTTCAGGCTGGAGGTGGTTCCGTGATGTTCTGGGGATGTTTTTCGTACCACGAAATGGGCCCTCTCGTTCCAGTGACGATGAATTTGAACCAGCAGGCGTACCTCCGCATACTAAACTCGCCGGATTCGTGCGGTTATCAAGGCCAGAGGCGCCGTCACACGTTATTAGGTACATTCTGAGAGGGATGACTAATTTTTTGTCCGGTGTGCTTATCTCTCTCTCGCTTTTCGACATCTTCCACAGCCAATTAATCACCATTCTGCCCGCACATTTAGTCACTTCGGTACGTATTTCATCAGTTCCTTCGACTTTCCTTTCTTCAGCTTGCAAACTGCTAGCTAACCTTCCTCTAATTTGACGTCTTCCACTCCCTGGTACCGTATACACTTCTACATACGCCATCAAAGCCAACTGCATTTGCAATGCTTCCTGTTCATCTACTTCACCTACCAGTAATAATACCTTCTTTTTTAGGGGTCGGGTAAGGGTTGGCAAATAATAAATCTGACCTAAAAAACATATAACCTTGGTTTAACCTTGGTTTAACCCTCGTCACCCGACCTTAGATCTACAGTGAAATTCGAACCACGCTTCACCACGGCCGGTCAGAAATTACAAAGTCCTCGCCTCGCTGACTACGAATCCACCGGCCCCGGGATCGAGACACGGTGATGGCAGACGGCGCGCAGCAAAACCCAGCTGTTCATCCTTCCACACAATAAAAAGAAATTGGTTGATAGATAAATGGGTACCCTGGGTAGCCTAGTGGTTAAGACGCTGGGCTGCTAGTGGGGCATGGTTCGGATTCCACGTTAAACTGTAGGCCTAAGATGGAGTGACAAGTTTGACCTTCGTCAGAATAAACAATTCGGGCGGAAGCAAAAACAAGGTTAACCATGCATATTATATATATATATAATATTATTATATATATATATATATAATATATATATATATAATATATACCCTTCTCTCTGGGACCCCCCCTTTACTGAAATGCTTAGATACGTCCTTGTATATATCGTCGCTCGAAAGTAATTATCTAAAAAGTGGTGAAATAATGCAAAAAATCTTTTTCCACATCACTTTTAGTTTAATATTCAAAATAATTTATAATTAATTTTTAACATACATTATGAAGACTAAAATTATACTGTGGTCTGTGGTTTAATTAAATGCCTAATAAAATACCAATCTGAAAGGGTTGTTGAAATAAGAGAAAACTTTCTTTGGCCATATCACATCGAGTTATGATGATTAAGAGTAATTCATTAGTTTAATTTATAACATGGTACATCATTAGGAATACCTCATTTTCTGGAATCTGTCGGAAGATGGCCTTAATTGTAGAAACCAGAGTAAAAAACACTTCGTTTTTATCAATCTTTTATCATCTATATTTATACGAGTAACTTTAGATTTTTAGCCAGTGTCCCCTTCTCCAACATTTTCTCTATTCTCCGCCCACATCATTCTTGAATCACTTCACTTCACTTAATCTATCCTTATTCCACATATTTTACACTAATTAATTATTACAATTTAATAAAAGGACATTTTTCATTATTTTCAATAAGGCAAATTCAGCAACTTTTATTCGACGTTTCTTCATCAAACGAAAGAGTAATAACTGGTAGCTTAACCTCACCATCAGAGTCTGCATTTACTTCACTACTACTTGTTAGATTTTTTCGGACCCTAGCGGTTTATCACTTAATCGCAGCAGTCCGAAGGCAACTTTAAGTTAGGCCTAGGTTAAGCTAAACTAGACTCGTCTACTGAACAGACCCCGAGATCTTTTTTTTAGTTTTACGAAATGCGTTAGGTGTGATTAAAATAATAAAATAACTTTCGTGCTCTCTCTTTTAAACTTAAAGCAGACTAGAATTGCATCAACCACTTATTTCTAGACAACCAAATACATCACTAAAGAGAGAACTCTCCAACTAACATCCGACTGGTTCATCGTCAAACGAGAGAGAAAGCGTTAGCATCTTAGTACTGCCACAAGGAGCCAAACGCAAAAAGCGAGACCCCCGGGTCATTTTAGGCGAAACTGTAAACAACACTTACTCACTAACTTAGCGCTTATTGTATGAACTACATACAATAATGTTTCGAAGCTGCAAGTAACCACAATACAACAGCGTTCCTACCTGGCCAGTGCCAGATTAAGGCATAAGCTAAGCTACAGCTTAGGGCCTCAGAATGTTAGGGGCCTCCTAGATTTATTTATTACATAAATTTAATTTTTATCGTATGGGGCCTCCTACACTTGACAGTTCAGGGCCTCAGAATGCCATAATCCGGCCCTGTACCTGGCACACCAGTTAGACACTTGTATTGTGGTTACTTGTAGCTTCAAAACATTTGTAAGCACCCGCATTTACTGCGGTTTTCTCTTAACTATGTACAATAAGCCAACTATCTGTAAGTACTGATGCATTACTCATCCTAGTCAGCATATCGCTTTGGGATAACAATAGCTCTTTTTCTTCTAGATTTTCCAACACTCCTCACCAGAGGCACTGTTGTCACTACTTTCTGCGAATGTAACCAAACATTCTCCTGGAGGTTGTAACCTAAATCTTCAATGGAGACTAACAATTGTTTCTACCAACAAAACTCTTAAACTAGTACTGCCTCGGTCTTTTCATCTCCGGTCAACACCACTTCACCCACCTTCAAGAAATTTGGATAAGAGCCCTTTACATTAACTTTTAGATATTGACTGAATTCTGGCAAGTAGCTATTCCTTTTCCACTTTATCAATAACTGATCCCATAGCTCTTCAATGTATGCGAGCTTTTTGGTTAATTCTTCTAGATTAGTGTATATAGGCTCTTAATCTACTAGAAAACTGTGACTTCATATGAATCATTTACCACGAAGAAAATGCTTTGGTTTTAATGGCTCTGCATCCTGAGTACTGTTATAAACAAAGGTGAGAGGCCTACTATTCACCATTGCTTTCACCTCACACGAAATAATGCAGAATTCCTCTTTGCTCAACCGAGCATTAGCTAACAATTTATTTAACGGATTCTTTACACTTCTCACTAGCATTTTCCAAATTCCTCCACACCCTGATGGGTGTACCGAAAATTCCACCAAGGAAAATTTCCCCGCAAGGAAAATTTCCCCGCAAGGAAAATTTCCCCGCAAGGAAAATTTCCCCGCAAGGAAAATTTCCCCGCAAGGAAAATTTCCCCGCAAGGAAAATTTCCCCGCAAGGAAAATTTCCCCCCAAGGAAAATTCCCCCCCAAGGAAATTCCCCCCCAAGGAAAATTTCCCCCCAAGGAAAATTTCTCCCAAGGAAAATTCCCCCCCAAGGAAAATTTCCCCCCAAGGAAAATTCCCCCCAAGGAAAATTCCCCCCAAGGAAAATTCCCCCCACAGAAAATTGCACCCACCCAAAGAAAATTAGTTTAACCAATCGTGAATGACTGGGCTATTGGTTCTACTAGGAGCACTCAATATATTTTGCCCCACCCTTTTTTTTCTTAGCTAAATAATAGGCCATGGGGCTGAAATATCTTTTGGGCCGTAAGTTTGAACTTTCTGCGCTTCACATAACCGGATTTTTCCAGTTTGAACCTCCCCTCTTTGTATAAAACCGATGGTTAACGCAGTTTCGAAAATGGCGTCTGACAGTGATGTGCATCGTAAACAGAGAGCCGTTATCGAGTTCTTAGCCGCAGATAAGGAAACAGTTAGAAATATTCACAAACGTCTACAAAACGTTTACAGAGATGCTGTTATTGATCGAATCACAGTTGGACGCTGGTCTAAACGTGCGAGATCATCGGAGAGAGGGAGAGCCAGCCTCGATGATGAGCCACGAAGCGGTCGCCCGGCATCGGCTGTGATATCTCACACTGTGCAACGTGTTAACACTTAACAGCATCATTCGATCAAATCGTCGGCGCGTCACATACAAGGAGCTATCACTGGAGCTAGGAATTAGTGAAGGAAGTGTGAATACGATAATTCAGCAACTGGGATACTCAAAAGTGTATTCACGGTTTGTTCCTCGCCAACTGACTGAAGATCACAATGCCCAAAGAAAAGGAATTCCCCCCCAAGGAAAATTTCCCCCAAGGAAAATTCCCCCCCAAGGAAAATTCCCCCCAAGGAAAATTCCCCCCACAGAAAATGGCACCCACGAAAATTGCACCCACCCAAAGAAAATTAGTTTAACCAATCGTGAATGACTGGGCTATTGGTTCTACTAGGATGAGCCACGAAGCGGTCGCCCGGCATCGGCTGTGATATCTCACACTGTGCAACGTGTTAACACTTAACAGCATCATTCGATCAAATCGTCGGCGCGTCACATACAAGGAGCTATCACTGGAGCTAGGAATTAGTGAAGGAAGTGTGAATACGATAATTCAGCAACTGGGATACTCAAAAGTGTATTCACGGTTTGTTCCTCGCCAACTGACTGAAGATCACAATGCCCAAAGAAAAGAAATTGCTTCCGAGTCGTTGGTTCGATGAGACAGAAGGGGATAACTTCCTTTCACGAATTGTGATTGGGGATGAGACTTGGGTACACCACTTTGAACCTGAAACAAAACGCCAATCCATGGAGTGGCATCACGCAGACTTCCCACGCAAGAAAAAGTTCAAAATGGCCCCCTCTGCAGGAAAGGTTATGGCCACCATCTTCTGGGACATGAAAGGGGTGATTCTGGTCGACATTATTTAGAAAGGACAAACAATCAACTCGGAGGCATATATTTCTACCCTACAGAGACTCCAAAGACCTATAAAGCGAGTTCGACAGGAGAGAAAACTGGAAGACGTCCTTCTTTTGCACGATAACGCAAGACCACACAACAGTTTACGAACAAGAGAGGCCATCACAAAATGCGCTTGACTGTGTTACCCCACCCTCCATACATCCCGGATCTGGCACCTTCAGACTTCCATTTGTTTGGGCCAATGAAGGATGCTATTCGTGGAAGAAAGTTTCAGTAACAATGAGGTTGTTGAGGAGGTTAAGAGGTGACTCCAGCGGAACCCAGCGGACTTTTACCAGCAAGGAATAAAGGCCCTTGTTTCGAGGTGGAGGAAAGCCGTAGAAAAGGATGGAGACTATGTGGAAAAATAAAAACTTGTAAAAAAAGGTATGTAACTACTTGTGTACAAAATTTCTGGAACTTGCAAGAAAACTTGGAAAGAAAAAAGGTGGGGCAAAATATATTGAGTGGCCCTCATATTTCAGGGTTTGGTTCCTTCATTAACTTGAAATTCTGATATATATATATATATATATACACACACAGTTTTTCGATCCTTAGCATATGAGCTAAGGGGACCTTTTACGTGCTGCACTCGTAGCTGGCAGGTTAAGCACTCGTGAAGCTACTTTGGAAAGGGCGGTATAGGCAGTGATGGGCAGTATCTAGATACATGTATCGCCGATACGTATCGATCGATACTTTTGTATCGGTATCGCTTTAGCTACTTGACAAAAGTATCGATTTATCGGTATCGCTAAGGTCAATTTTCTTAAATGTATCGAAAAAATCGATACGTTAATAAGAATTTTTAAATATTTAAATAGATGTTATAATATGACACTACCGAGTTATATTTATGAATATACATAAATAATATTATTAAATATTTATTTAATGACAGTACTACTCTACTGGTCACGTCACACAGTACGGCGCAACGTTTAAACACGTTTGTACTTGTGTTATTGAGATTAACCAACCATAATATAGAAACGCTCTTATAATATAGAAACGCTCATATAATATAGAAACGCTCATATAATATAGAAACGCTCATATAATATAGAAACGCTCATTGGTGTTGCAACACTATTGGCCACGCCCACTCGGTGTTGAGTTTAAACAGGTTCATACTTGTAACGCAGCGATTCCTCTTGGTCCCCCGAGGCATTTCTTATCAATCAGTCACTCATTAAGTAGACGTCACGCCGAGTAGTTGTGCGATAATGAGTGAAGATATTAATAGTAATAATAACGCGTCAGGGAGTGAGCACAAAAGGAACAACCTGGTGAAAATGACGCGACAGAAAATCATTTCCATAAAATTAAAGATACCAACTGGTCAAAATCAGTCCTAATAGCTTGCGGTAAATATTTTAAGATTGCGAATTGTGATGGTTGCCTGCTTCCGACATTGTTAGCTGTAGAGAAGAAGCTAGAGCGTTTGAATTCGGAGGCATTGCGTCATTGTCAGCCACTTCTCAATGCAGTCACAGTAGGGTTCACTAAGCGGTTTGAAAAGTTTCTGTGCCTTGATGCGTCGCATGAGTGTAAAGCAGCAATACTGGCATCGTCTTCAAATCCTCTGTTCAAGTTAAAGTGGATGACAATAAAAGGCAAATTTAATACTAACATTGTCAAAAAGAGGGTTCAAGAAATGTTGGTTAATGCTGTTAAGAGCCTCAGCGAGCAGACCCCCGAGCAACAACTAAGTGTTGCTGCATCTGACCGAAGTGCAGATGATTTCTTCTGTTATGAGTCTGCTTCCACTAATGTCTCTGCAACCCAAGATTCCACTGAGATGGAAGTTTTACAGTATCTGGGTGACGGAAGTCATTCTCTCCAATCTCTGAGGCAGTACCCAGGAATTCTACGAGGTCTTCCTGAAGTATAACACACCACCATCCTCTGCTCCTGTAGAACGGTTGTTTAGTTTGGCTGGTCACATTCACGTTTCAAAAAGGAATAGACTGACCAGATGTTTAGCCAGCTGGTATTTTTGAAGGGTAATAGTAATTACTTTTAATTGTTAGTGTAATATTTTCAGTCATTCATGTATCCTACAAAATTAAAACATACTTTCATTAAATAAAGCAATTGTTTTTATTTACATCTATAAAACCCATTAAAATGTCGTTGATTTTACTTACAGTGCGTACAAATTACTAGTATAAACAACAATATCTAATACCTACATATTAAATGAATAATTATAAAAATGTACCGGCGATGCATGTATCGGTATCGGTATCGCTTAAGACATCTAGAAAGTATCGGCGTATCGGTATCGCCAAAGACGTTCTTCATGTATCGATGTATCGGTATCGCTTTAGCGATTTTCATGTATCGATGCCCATCACTGGGTATAGGAACATATTCCTTTCCACCAGATAGTAGTTGCAGTTTTATATGCAGCTCCTAAGAGAAATATTCTTGAAAAAAGAATTCCATTCGCTTTATAATTTACTAAATTGGACATAACATCCGTTTCGCTAACATCACCCATATCACAGGCAACTTTGAAAATGACATCACACGCATCAATCTGCAAATATACATTTATGAAAAAATTATTACAAAATGTTTGAATAAAAATATAGTGAGAAATAATTAGTTGAAAACTACTAACATTTTTATACTACATTATACTGCCATAGTGATACATGTCCATTTTTTAATGGAACTATACCAACTGGTTATTTCATATATATATTTACCATTTGTTCTTCTGTCAAATATTCTCCTCTAAATTGAGTTCAATAAATTTGCAGCATGATGAATGTCCCTGACGTAAAAGTCTGTGTTGAAATAAATCTTTCAGTTCTTTTTCCTCTGATTCAGAGAAAGGACTCGTTGGTAAACATCTTTCGATATTTTCTTCTAGGTCATGAAAAATCTCAACAGCAATTGATAACATTGGTTGATCACGTTCTATCTTCTTTATAACCTGGGTTAATGGCTTTAAAAAATCTAGAAACCCATTTATCCCAGAAAATATCAAAGAATTGTCTGAATATTTTGCTCATTGAGAGTGGTCATCATATTTTCCGATACTGCCATTGTTTCCAGCACATTCTTGTTGATCTGAAGAGACTCGATACTTCTAACTAGTAATCGCCATCCGCAAATTACTCCTATTAAAATTAAAATTAAACAATGTTACACTAAAAATGTATTGAATATATAATTTTTATCGCAATGTAAAAACTTTAAATGGTGATTACATTTATTATATTTAATAATTAATTAATAAAAACATTAATAGCATTGAATGATTCAATTTTATCAGTACCGAACCTGGATTGTACAGGAAGTTTTAATGATAATTTAGATGCATCCTCCTCTTTTTCCATTTGAATTTGTCTCTCTAAAAAACGCATCAGCTTTATGTGAATTTTTAATTTCTTTGATGATGCTAACTGCCGCTACCACCAAATTACTGAAGGTTGCAATATTTTTTTAAGTCAGTGAACAGAAAATTCTGACCATGTGCCATACATCCAGAAAAATATGCGTACGAATATTTTTCTTGGAGAATTTCCCAAGCCTCTTTCGTATTAGCCACATTATCCGTTACAACGCCGAAAATCACTTTCTTTATCCATTTCGTCAGCCATAAACTCAGTAGTATGGTTTTCACTCCACGGAAATAAATATAATAAATAATTTAACTGAACAAAAGTCACCCACAACTAATTTACACAGTTTGAAGAGGAAGAGGCTGCGTATAAAAATAGTATAATTCAAGTAAATTATTTGAAATCTCATGCCCTGAAGGAAGTTTATAAGCAGAATGAAGTCTTTTAAAATACATTTTTCCAGTATTGTTTTTTAATAAAAACAGGCGATCCAGGTGCAGAGATGGTGTTAGCTATCTCTTGATCCAAAATTTTCTGTAAAAATTGAAGTTATAGGTAAATTATAAAAGTTATTCAAAATTTTTATGATTACAGTTCCATAATTTTTATCGTGGATAGGCTTTTTGTAATACAGCACTGTATAATTGCTAGTATTTGGTCAAATAAAATTGAAAGATAGCACTATTAACAAGAATGTATTAGGAAACTTAATGTGTACTATATACAGGGTGGGCCGTAAGTTTCCATACATAGGAAAAATAAACATTTTTTTATGGACAACCATTTTTATTTATATAATATGCTCTACATGGTTGCCATTGTTTTGAAAACACATTTCAATACGTGTTCCCCACTGTTGATGAACACGCATTAGCACAGTTGACGTTATGCTTGTAATGGCGTTGGTGATACGTTCCTTTAGATGATTTATGTCTCGTATCTTTTCCTGATACACCATGGCCTTCAAGTGCCCCCAAAGATAGAAATCAAGGGGGGTGAGATCTGGGGATCTGGGAGGCCACTCCACAGGACCACGCCGACCAATCCAAGCATCCGGAAACTGCTGATCCAAATACCGACGCACGTGAAGACCATAATGAGGTGGAGCTCCATCTTGCTGGAAGTAAACTGGGAAGTTACCTTCCTCGTTTAGCAGGGATGGGAAAATCTCTTCTTGCAACATGTTAAGATACCTTTCGGCATTAAGATTTCCACTGACAAAAATTGGTCCAATAATTCTGTCACCCCATATCCCGGCCCACACCATCACTTTACCGGCACCTTGCATCTTCGTCGGACTCAGCCAGTTAGGGTTAGCATTACTCCAATAACGTATGTTTTGCTGATTAACCTCTCCATTGACGTAAAAATTTGCTTCATCAGTAAACAAGATCTTACGTCAAACGCATATTCTTAGGGTATCTGAAACATAAAAACAAACGTTTAATTTTTCCTATGTATGGAAACTTACGGCCCACCCTGTAGAATGGAACGGAACGGAAAGGAATTCACATTGTATCAGGTTCTGAGAGAGACTGACACCGGACAGTAAGCTATGTATTGTAAAACACTAGACTTATACACATACCTTTTCAGACTCGGGTATTCTGTCGAAAGATTCACTCGCTAAAGGAGAGAGAATCGAATCAGATCTTAGTGTTCCAGGAGCTTTAAATTTCCGATTACTGGAAATCAGTTAGCGATCTCGTTGAAGGACCTTTAAAACCAAGACTTGGAGCGCAACTTCCGCTTCTATCACTGACTTTCCTTTTGTCCATCTTTTGTTTCTGAGCCATTGCATTCTGAGACATCAGAACTATCTTTCATTAAGTATTTATCTTTCGTATCTTGAGGGCATTCCATGCATTTGAAATACGATTTTCCATTCTTGTACCATTTTTTTTATAAAATTAAAGCAAAGAAACAACACTCTACTCTATTTTTCCCAACTTTATCCATTTCTTTAAGTAGTGTATGAAGTTTTTTTTTTCTGCCAGGCATAATTAGATCGATATATGAAGTAGTTTTATAATTTATTCACCCGAGTATGTCAAAACATTAGTATTCAAGCTCCATAAAATAGAGCTTATGTGGTAAGCAATTCCAATACCATATTAGATATAGCAAGCCTGAGTAGTAAGAGAGTGACTGTGATTGATACAGGAAAATTCGTGCTGCCTTAGGGAGGAAACACAAACCTGCTGTGCATCTTTGCTCCTGAAGAATCATGTACCACGACTGATAATAGCTGGGGGTGTCTGCAATACAAACTAACGGAAATTGCAATAAATTGAATACAGATATGGATGTCCTTTGCACTGGACTAACACACTGTTGTTTTCATTGGTGATGAACCACGTATGAAAGCCTCGTCTAAACTAAATTTAACCTATCTAATTATAGCATATCTTATGAACCTTACGTGGTTTCGTGCGTTGGTCTCTGTTCACACGGAGGTCAAGCTGGTGGCCCCGCCTCTAGGTCTGGCTTGGTGGAGGAGCGAGTTGCTTTCTTGCGCTCTCCACCGTACATAGCCAGGCACGCCCGGCTCATCTGGTACCGTCCTGAGCCAGGCATCCAGTTTTCTCTTGAAGACTTCAACTTCGACCCCGTTACGTTTCTGAGGTCCTTTGGAAGCTGGTTGAAAAGTCTTGGCCCCCTGACAACCAAGCTATTTTCCTTCAGAGTTGAGGTCCCTTGTCGGGCCTTTAATTTGGGAACACTACACATTCTGCCTTTCCTATTTTCCAGTGTTGTTTGAATGGTAATTGGGTTTAGTTTTAGGTTTGGTACCAGTTTTTCGATCATTTTCCATATGTAGATTATGATGTACCTCTCTTCTTCTTCTTCTTCTTCTTCTTCTTCTTTCCAGGGAGTACAGATTTAGTTTACGTAGTCTTTCCCAGTAACTAGTTGAGTTCTTTGCAGCCATCAATCTTGGCTGTGAAATGCCTTTGCGTTTCCTCTAGTCTAGTTTATTAGTTTCCTCCTTTTTATATGGGGACGTCAAAACTGAGCAATATTCAAGTTTTGGTATAATCAATGTTTTTAGCAGGGGAATCATTACTGTCCTGTCCCTTCTCTTGAAAGTTCTTAGTACCTGTCCGGCATCTCTTTTTGCTTTATTTATCGCTATCTGATTTTGTGTTTCGAATTTCGCATCATCTGTCATTATTATCCCGAGATCGATCGCTTTCGTGCTTCTCTGAATTTCCTGTCTATCTGGAGCATAATATGCAGTCTGTTTAAGTTCTTTTCTACCATATCTCAGGAGCTGAAATTTCTCGGTGTTAAATGACATGTTGTCTTCTGACCATTTGTATATTTTGTTCGCGTCCCTCTGCAAGGCCTCCACGTCATGTACATAACATATACAGGGCGTCCCAAAAAAATGTATACACACTTTAAATACTTATAAAGGCAGTGTTTATTAAAATACATTTCATTTTCAAAATGTAATAGAATCTACAGACATTATTTAATTGTTTTGTCAACGCCTGTTTTCAAACTGACGTCCGTTCTGGTCCAGGCACTGCTGATAACGCGAAGCAATGGAATCGCAAACATCACGAAACATTTCGTTTGGTATTTGTGTGCATTCTCGTTCAATGGCTGCTCTCAATTCAGCGACTGTTGCAGGTTTTATAGCGTAGACTTTGTCTTTTAAGTATCCCCATAAAAAAAAGTCTAGTGGTGTGAGGTCTGGTGAACGCAGAGGGTATTCTACGAAACCCCTTCGGCCAATCCACATCCACATCGTGCCAAGTACCACTCGCAATACTCCACTCTTCGGTCCGGATCATCATCTTCATTAATAGCATGGACTAATCTTGGAATGTAACTTTTCCATTGACAGCGCTTCAAAATGCGTTGGACAGACGATTCTGAAATTCCTACCTCACGACTCGCTTGCCGCACAGATTTTCTTGGACTTTGGTGATACGTTTCCAGTACTCTTTCTTGCTTTGTGGGGCTTGTCGATGTCCGTGGTCTTCCGGAACGCTTCTTGTGGACATTCTGAGCAGTTCCATCGGCTTCAAACTTATCTCTAATTCGAGTGATGGTAAGTCGCGTTGGTGGATCTGTTTGAAACTCCCTCCTAAACTGTCTTTGCACTTCAACTGCGTTTTCACACTTCCAGTAGCATTTTAGAATGAATTTCCTTTGTTCAAAGCTTAGTCTGACTGCCATTATTAATTCTAATGGGTTTAACTTGGAAAGAAAGAAACATCAATTGAGCTATCAGCTGTTAAAGTGTGTATACATTTTTTTGGGACGCCCTGTATATATTATATTATAACATATTGGTTACTATCTTTTCAAAAGTAGCATTGTATATACTTTGTTTCATTGGTACCACTTACACCACTTTATCTCATACTACAACAAATGGGCATTTTGCTAACAGTAATGAACTAAATAATTTAGATTGCACATTATGTGTACGTACAATTAATTTTATTACGAGTACACACATTTATTAATTATTATTACATATAAATATGTACTTTAATAGTGCCGACCATGATATCATTGGAATTTCGAATATGGCATACTTTCTTGCCCCCGATTACACCTAAAAAAAAGTTGGAACAAAAACTATGTCCAAACATCCGCACTGTTCCGCCTATATTTGTGACTTTTATCTTTGAGGCAAGAACCTGATTCTTACTAGTGACACATCGTCTTGCTATGATACATATATGTACGACGTTTCATCAATTTACGCGAAGTGGTTCAAAAGTTATGGCGTGGACCTACATCTGACCTTTGACCTTTATTTGTGACCGTCATCTTCGATGCAACGACCTAATTCTTGCTCGCGATACATCGTCTTTTGATGATCCATGCGTATGTGAAGTTTTGTTGATATATGTGAACGGTTCAGAAGTTATAGCTTAGGAAAAAGCTCGAGTTAATCTTTGACCTTTATTGTGACCTTGACCTCTGATGCAAGAACCTTACTCTTGCGCAGGACACTGTGGGTGTACGTTAAATTTCATTTTTTATGACGAGTGGTTAAAAAATTATAGCTGGTGCAATCCAGTACTGCCCCTCCAAATTTATTCGGTCGGGAATAGCCTAAGCCTAACATTAATTAACAATCTCCTCTAATTTTCTTAGCTTTTATAACCTTTAACAAATATAGTTAAGCCTATACTGTAGAACAGGGCTCCCCAATCTTTATCATGTGCGACCCCAAAAATCATGTTCACACAATTCACGACCCCAAACACTGGTCGAAGTTCGACAAACTCCCCCAAAGTTATTTTATATAAAGGATAATTACAAATGATCTTCCCGATTTTAAACATTTATTATAAAAAAACTAACAAAGCTACAGCGAAAAGCAAGACGTACAAATAAAAAACTCAATTTACGAGCTACTGAAGTTCAATATGAGCTCCTTTTGTGGCTCTGCAGACATCAAAGCGGTATTCTGTTTCCCTCCATACATTTAACATATCATACTGAACTTTTCTAACAGTCTCACGTGTCCTTTCCTTCAAATGTTCCAAAGTTGTTGCCATTGATGGAACAAAAACTTTATTTCTGACATAGCCCTAGAGGAAGAAGTCAAGGGTGGTTAGATCGGGCGAACGAGCCGGCCAAGGAATGGGTCCCCCACGCCCGATCCAACGATCAGGCAAATGCTCATTCAGGAACGTTGCAACCTCATTGTGGAAATGGAATGGCGCACCATCCTGCTGAAACCACAATCAGCTTTGTTCCCTAGCAGCTGGGGCATCAGCGACATCTGTAGCATATCGCAGTAAATGATACCGTTAATTGTTTGTTCAGCAAAGAAGAATGGACCGTACATTTTCTCAGCGGTAAGAGCACAAAACACATTAACTTTAGGGCTATCTCTGACGTGTTCAATATTACATATAAAAATTCCCTGAAATATTCTTTATTTGTATATCTTGCTTTTCGCTATAGCTTTGTTAGTTTTTTCATAATAAATGTTTAAAATCGGGAAGATCATTTGCAATCACCCGGTATTTATAGAATGACGAACCTTTCCCGCCTAAAGCACATGCCTATATCCGGAGCTCCTTATATGGAATCGCTTCAAGCGTTCTAATGCGCGGGTCCAATGCGAGACTCGGGATGTTATAAAAGGCCTAGTCAAGCCGCACCCGGGACGATTCTCTTACAAACTGTTATACCACATACCGTGTGCATAAACTCTGTGTCACTAAGCCAGCTCATTTACTCCCATTATTATAATAATAAATTATGTAATATAATTATGATAATAATAAAGTGTGTAATTATTAATGAGACTCGTTCGAGTTCAGACTTTCAACTACTAATTTCTGTGTCTGTCCACGGTCTCGAGTTTTATCCCAAGCACCAACAAACTTAAATTAACACAATACAATCACATGGTTTGACGAATCTCAACTCAACCCTGAAACAGATTTGTATCACACATCCCTTAGCATATCTTCACTCACCAAGAAAACTATCAGACTTTTCTCCACTCTCAATACCACGTATATTTATAAACGTCTTTGTGCTGGAAACATGTATCTGTAACATAGAATCCTCTTTCCACAAATGATTCTTTTATTCTATCATTACTATCATTCATTCCAGAGACGCTATGCTTCTAATCACTCCAGGCACAGTCAATTCCTCCTTTCTTATTCAGCTCACCCATTACAATCAATCTATACACATTCCCAATGCTTTCGACCACATTACTTGGAACATTCCAGAACTCATCCTTCTCTTCCACATATCTATTATTACACAGTATATATGCTATAATCACCTACATTCACTCAAACTTAGTATACAGATGTCTACCATCAACACATTTATACTCCCTGATACGTTCATGCTACTCATTTTTCATTAGTAGAGCAGTACCCCTCTCACCCTTCTTACTCAATTTCACACCCTTCAATCCCTCCCATTCCCTTTTAGTTTAGTTTCGCACAGACCAAGCAAGTCAAAGCTTGGTCACTTGCACCCTTTGCATCCTCACTTATACCTCAAACATTACACATTGACATACGAGCCGGCAAAAACTTCCGTTGGCAGGCGTGATGTCCAAATCCGACACACTCGAGTGTTTTTCCAGAGATGGGCCAACCCTATCATGCAATTTCAGATATTATAACCCCGTCCCCAGAAGTTTCTGTACAGTCACCTTTCACAAAACAAAAGAGAAAGCCGGGGGATTAGTTCTTAATTCCGTAATCCCAGTAGTTTTACTTAAATTTCTATGAACTTAAATAGGTAACTCCACTCTTGACTTAAAACTAATCTAGCTCCCACATTGAGAATCGAACCTAAATTTAAAATTATCACAATCTAAAAATTATCATGACTGCCAGTAAACAACTACGTACGTTTGGTTCTGTAATCCAATTTACCTTTAAACAAACTCTACAAAACTTCACATGTACAATATTGTATTACTCGACCCATTTCTTGTATTTATCAATTCTTTGTATTGTTTATATAATATGTATAATAATGACTTAAGATTTAATGTATACTATGTTTCAGTTTTCATTTCTTATATTCAACTATAAGTTCACTTATGTATTCTAAATTAATTAATACTTTCTTACTTATTACTTAATCGTAACTACCAATGAAGTGATGTTATATTTTATTTATTTCAGAGCCCAGTAAAGCCTACAGCTCAAAAAGCCAAATTAAATAAATAAAAAAAAATTATCAATAGTCCAATTAACAATTTTATGTTCTATTTCGAAATCAATGTAATATTGCAAAAATTGTAAGAATGCATTATTGACTTCCATCAATAAAGTTGATTCGATTTGATATTGCAATGACCGATTAGCACTTTCCCTAAACTTACTAACACATTAAAACAATAATGGAGCAGCAGCCGCATCTTTCTTTGACAGAAAATTAGATGTCGAATGCAATAAGGGAGAAGAAAAACAGCCAAGGTAGGTCTGATAATGCATCCTGTTCCACCCCAAGTAAGATATTTTGTCGTTACAGAACCTGAAAAAAGAAGAAAAAATATATATAGTATGATACTGTATATATATTATCAGGGATGGCAACCAGAATATATATCTACACCTCTACCAATACCTCTAAATAAATTCTTATACCATTATAACCATAATAAATTAATTTCTATACCTATAATTGTTTGTGCTCGTATGTATTGTTAATTAATTGTTATATATGCTCGTAATTGTTTCAGAAAGAATAAAAATTAAAAGAAAGAGTTCCTTTTGGATCTTTAATAACTCAAAAACCAAAACTATCAACATTCATATAAAAATTTTTTGAAAAGTTCCTTCACATCCTTTAAAAGAAAATTAAGCTCATGTTTAACTATTAAGTATTTTATGAATTTTGAAGAAACTTCCACATGTGAAAAGTGGAAGGCTGTTTCGTTAAAGCTTATGATTTTGAAGATGTAGACCAGTGATAGTGTAACAATTTCCCATGTTTGTACTTCATTTGATATAATAAAAACTTGCATTTCATCATTCAGTCCCGATTTATTAAAAAAAGTAATAAATGGCTCACCCTATATATATATATATATATATATATATATATATATATATATAGGTCCGCAAAAAAAAAGGAGCATGACGAAAATTGCTCACGCCCGCATTTTTTGCCGGACCCTTAAATGTTATATATCTAGCTAAAGATAAAAGAGCCCAGAGTTGTACAGGGTGTCCCAGAATTAACTATCTATTTCAATGAAATTGGACAAATTTTTTAAAAACACGCTTTTATTTATGTTTATCATGTTTAATATGTGTTAAAAATGTATAAATTTCTAAATTTTTTTCATAATTTTATTTTCATAATTTTTTCATTATCTGGTCCAATGAAAGACCGTCTGAAGTCATAGAATGGCAAAGAGACTCTCCAAAAGTTAACGTGTGGCTTGGAATGACCAAATCCAAAAATTTATGGCCCATTCTTCTTTGCGGAAGCAACTGTAACAGGTACCGTCTACCTTGATATGCTTCAGCAGTTTCTCGAACCACAGCTTCTTGATGATGGCATTCTTGATAATGTTGTGTTTCAACAAGATGGAGCACCATAAATTTTGGATTTGGTCATTCCAAGCCACACGTTAACTTTTGGAGAGTCTCTCTGCCATTCTATGACTTCAGACGGTCTTTCATTGGACCAGATAATGAAAAAATTATGAAAATAAAATTATGAAAATAAAATTATGAAAAAAATTTAGAAATTTATACATTTTTAACACATATTAAACATGATAAACATAAATAAAAGTGTGTTTTAAAAAAATTTGTCCGATTTCATTGAAATAGATAGTTAATTCTGGGACACCCTGTATAAAACAAATTTCAGCAAAATCGGTCATAAAATAAAGATTTTATGGCCACAAACGTGCAATGACTAAAAAAAGTGAATTTCCGCGTAAAAATTTAATGGTTTTCTCATTTTAAATTATTTTTTTCAGATGCCTATATAATTTTAATCAATAAAAATGATAATATGCCCTTTTCTAAAGAAGATAAAATATTAATAAAACATTATAGACTTGATAAAAATTATGGCGCAATAAAATTATTACAAGAGTAATTATTACATATTATTACAAATTATTACATATCGAACAATTTTTTTAGTCTTATAATTTCGTTTCTTTGGAAATTGTAAAATTATATGACATGTTGTAGAAAACTTTTATATTTTCTTTAATTTTTGACGTATTGACATGAAATTTGGTATTAACTTAGTTTATTTGTTGCTTATTTGCCTAAAATAAGTTATTTGTTATTATGTGTAAAAATAAATGTACAGTAAACATTTTCGTCATGCTCCTTTTTTTTTTTGCGGAACCTTGTAATAATTTTATTGCGCCATAATTTTTATCAAGTCTGTAATGTTTTATTAATATTTTATCTTCTTTAGAAAAGGGCATATTATCATTTTTATTGATTAAAATTATTTAGGCATCTGAAAAAAATAATTTAAAATGAGAAAAACCATTAAATTTTTACGCGGAAATTCACTTTTTTTAGTCATTGCACGTTTGTGGCCATAAAATCTTTATTTTATGACCGATTTTGATGAAATTTGTTTTATACAACTCTGGGCTCTTTTATCTTTAGCTAGATATATAACATTTAAGGGTCCGGCAAAAAATGCGGGCGTGAGAGCAATTTTCGTCATGCTCCTTTTTTTTTTGCGGACCCGATATATATATATACAGGGTGTCCGAGAATTATCTGTACAAGTTTTGGCTGTTATTAAAAGTCAACCATGAAGTGTAGAAATTCCAGTGTTGTCCCATTTTACAGAGAATCTCTAAGTTTTTTCTGATACCAAGTTTTGACAAGTTTTTTAGAAATTCCAGTGTGTCCGAAAATTATCTGTACAATTTCATCTTTTAATAAAATTCTTGATAACACACGTAAAATTCTTAAACAAGATTATTTAGAATCTGTATTTTCAAAAGTTTCTTTTATTAAAGTAACGTTGTTACAAACATTCGATATGTGCACCATCAGTGATTCGCAAAACATCCAATCGATAATCCAAATGTTGCCATGTACGCTGCAGCATATCCACATTAATTCGCTCAATAGCAGCTGTGATTCTTGCTTTTAAATCATCAATGTCTGTCACCCGCGCACAAAAAAGAAAAAACTTGTCAAAACTTGTTATCAGAAAAAACTTAATGAGTTTTTCTGTAAAATGGGACAACACTGGAATTTCTACACTTCATGGTTGACTTTAATAACAGCCAAAAATTGTACAGTAATTCTCGAACACCGGTATATATATATATATATATATATATATATATATATATATATATATACACACACAAACTCAGAATGGTTCCCTGAGAACATTATAGTTAAACACAGACCGTGCATGGAACAAGGAACTCTTCTGGGAAAATTAAATCCACTATAGTCCGAATAAGTAATGGTAAATGACAAATACATAGTTTTTTCTTTTTTCATGATTTTAGCCCGACGTGGGCAACGGGTCTCTCGCAAAGAGATCCCATAAATATAGTTCCCTCACCAGCTATCTGCAAAGCAGACAGGACCAGCTTTTGGGACATGGATCTAGGGTTTAAAGCAAGCCTATCCCTCATTCAGAACCTCTATATAAGTAAAACTCGTTGCATCACGTCGTGTTGATAATCAAAGAAAAGGGGGTAACTATTGTATTTTTAGCCAAAAAACCAAAACTTAAACTCACCGGGACATTGAGCGTCCCTTTTCAAGGCACGAACACGTCCGTTTAGTATACACAAACTCAGAATGGTTCCCTGAGAACATTATATGTTAACCACAGACCGTGCATGGAACAAGGAACTCTTCTGGGAAATTAAATCCACTATAGTCCGAATAAGTAATGGTAAATGACAAATACCATAGTTTTTTTTTTTCATGATTTAGCCCGACGTGGGCAACGGGTCTCTCGCAAAGGATCCCATAAATATAGGGTTACATCACGGATTTTTCTGACCATGGTAGACTTCTCTCTCTAAGGCAGACCACACAAAGTAGTCAATGGGGTTTAGATCTGGGCTGCATTTCTCAGATGACGCTGCAAGGGAAACCATTATCGAATCTGAAAAGTGTTTTTTTTTCACGCAAAAGTCGTTTTGGGTCAACATGAGTTTTTGTCGCCACTGCTGCACGAACCCGATCATTTGGGTATTTCGTGGTGTTTCGACCGTAAATCGTTTCTCATCAGAAAACCAAATTTTTTTCACAGACTCATTTGACCGAAATCTTCGCAATAGATTTTTACATCGATGGAAACGTCTTTCTTTCACAGGCTCCGATAAAGCAGTAACCTTCACCCTCTTAAATGTTTTCAACCCAAGATCTTTTCGAATTATTCGCTGTACTGATGAACGTGAAATCCCGGTTTCTTTCGCAACTTCACGTTCACTTTTACTTGTTCCCGGTTGTTCCTCTTGACTTAAAACCATTTCATTTACTTTTTCAATGTTTTCTGGCGTTCTAATACTTTTTGGTCGACCACTTCCCGGACGCCGTTGACTGCTGCCGGTTTCTTTAAGTTTTTGTAAAAAATGTGCCACAGTTCTTTTTTTCCAATTTCTATTTGGAAATTCGTAAAGGATTCTGTTTAATGAATATCCTTTTTCTTCACGTAGTGCTTGTATAATGTTCTTATCAGATTCTCTCAATCCCATCTTGAGGGGTCTGGAATAGAAAAATTTCATTTAAAATTAGGATCAAGGAATAAATATAAATGCGCAACTTTTTTTGTAAGCCAATTTTGGGCATTATATGGGCTTATAACCATCAAGCCATAGAATAAGTATTTAAAGAGAAAAGAATTATCTTTCATTTGGTTGTTTTTTTAAGTCTCTAGCTGCAATGGTTATTGAGATATCACTTCTCCAAATTGGTGCCATTTTTTTGGGCCACCCTGTATATATATATATATATATTTTTTTTTTTTTGTATTGGGGCGTTTACCGCCACTTCCCGCTATATGGTAGCGGATATCATGGCGAGGCGGAATACGAGAAAGAGAAACGGAGACGGAGAAAAGGCACTAGAAAAGGGAGAACAGCGGACTACAGGTGAGAAGTCACCTAAGCTCAGATAGGATGCGAGATTGGGAGAGGAAGAGGAAAAGACGGTCAAGCGAGAGAGAGAGGGCTCTCAGCGAGCATAAGGCGTAAACGTTCGGGGAGGGGGAAATCAGAAAGGAACGGGAAGGCGCGACGACGTACTGACGACAGGGTGGGGCATTCCACAGGATGTGAGAGACGGTGAGGGGCGACTGGCAGGAGGCGCAACGAGGAGCCTCCTGCCGGAACATAAGATAGCCATGCGTGAGGCGCGTATGGCCGATGCGAAGCCGCGCAAGGACGACCTCTTTGTGTCTGGAGCGGTGGAAAGAGGACACCCAATATGACAGACGGGGGCGGATGGACCAGAGTTTATTTCCGGTGGCATCGTCCCAGGACTGTTGCCACAAGCGGTCGTAAAAGGAACGAAAGACCTGCACATAGTCTGAGAAGGGGAGCGGGCGGGGGAGGGGAGGCAGCGAGGCGGCGGACCGGGCTATGCGGTCCGCCGCCTCATTACCGGAAACACCAACATGGGCGGGAACCCAGCAGAAGGTGACCCGGATCCGGTGAACGGTATGCAGGACATGGTACTCCTGTTGAATAAGGCGTACGAGGGGGTCCGGGGAATCATAGCGCTCGAGCGCCTGAAGGGCGCTCAGCGAGTCCGAAAAATGGTACAGGAGGACCGCGAACAACCCGATACCAGACGGAGGGCTTCCAGAAGGGCAAAGAGCTCGGCGGAAAAGATGGAGGCCTGAACCGGCAGGGGGATACCCCGGGAGGTAGGTGACAATGACGGAGAGAAGACGGCGGCCGCGACACCTGCAGGGGAGCGCGAGCCGTCGGTGTAGACGGGAACGTCGTCCGAATGGACGGGAAGATGGGCCAGAAAAGAAGACCGGAGGACGGCAGGAAGAGACTCCTTACGCAGGCCACGGAGCGCCTGGCAACGGCAGATAGGGGTGGTCCGCCAGGGGGGCGACAGATCGAAGGAGAACGGCAGAATAGAGGGTGGGGGATCCCCAGGGACGAGAAATCTCGGCCAGAGAGGCAGCGAAATGCCACGTGTCAGGCCGGGGTAGCGCCTGGGAGATCGCGGAGAAGAGTAGGGACATCGGAAGGCGGCAGATGCGAAGGTAACACTTCGCCAAGAGAAGGCCCCGGCGAAGGGGCAGGGGGGGTGTCCACAGTCCACCTGAAGACTAGCGACAGGGGACGAGCGGAAGGCACCCGACGCCAGGCGAAGGGCCACGGTGGAGAAGAGGATCCAGCATACGGAGTGCCGGAGAGGAGGCGGAGCTGTAGACCACACAGCCGTAGTCGACACGGGATTGCACCAGGGAGGTGTACAGGCGCAGCAGAGTACGCCTGTCCGCCCCCCAGGTCGTGTGGGACAGATGACCCAAAAGGAGAGGGTGCGGCGAGATGTTTGCCGCAACCGCCTAAGGTGTGGAACCCAACCGAAAAATCCGTCGAGGGTCATACCCAGGAATCTAACGGATGGGACGAGGGGAAGAGGAGTGCCGGCAAGGGTAAGGGCGAAGGTATGCGACAGACGGAGGCGCCGAGGACGGAAAAGCATACTGGAAGACTTAGAGGGTGAGAAAGCATAGCCAACCGAGGACGCCCAGCGAACCACCGCGTTGATGGCTAGCTGGAGCCGACGTTCAGCCAAAGACGGGAGGCGGCCAGAGCAATAGATAGCCAGGTCATCGGCATAGAGGGAGCTACGAACGGATGTAGGCAGGACCGTAGCGACTGTGTTCATCACGAGTGAGAAACACAAGACGCTAAGGACACTACCCTGAGGGACACCCTCCTCCAACGGAAAGCGGTCAGAGAGGCAGAACCGATGCGGACGCGGAAAGAACGGGCGGACAAGAAGTTATAAATAAAGGAAGGGAGAAAGCCTACGAAACCCAGGGAGCGTAAGCAGTCGAAGACCGCGCTCCGCCGGGTAGTATCGTAGGCCTTCTGGAGGTCGAAAAAGACGGCGAGTACAAATTGACGCCGGGAGAAAGCCTCCTGCACGTCATGGCTAAGGAGAAGGAGGGGGTCGGTGGTAGACCGGAAGCGCCGGAAACCAGCCTGGGTAGCAGGGTACTGTCACTCGCCTCCAAGGTAAAGGACAGCCGCGAGGCGACCATCGCCTCCATCACCTTGCAGGCACAGCATGTTAGGGAAATGGGGCGATAGTTCGACGGGAGTGAGGGGTCTTTATCGGGCTTCGGGATGGGGACGACGATGGACTCACGCCATCGGTCCGGAAATGAACCCTCCAACCAAATCCGGTTATAGAGGTCCAGTAGAAAGCTGAGAGCAGAGGGGTGGAGATGCCGTAAAAAGTCATAGGGGATATTATCGGGGCGGGGGCGGAGGGCCTCCCGAAGCTCTGTCATGTGGAAGAGGTGATTATAGGGGTCATCCCTATGAGGTGGAAATTCCGGTGGGTCGCGGCGGGAGTGGGGGGAATCGGAACTGGAGATGGCTGCAAAGTGCGCCGCGAGTGCGTTCGCGACGGCCTCCGGATCGGACACGAACTCGTCGTCCCCGACCCGAAGCACCGGGGGTCGAGGGGGGACACGGGTCCCCTCAAAGCTACGCACCTTGCGCCAAACAGTCGAGGGGGCGGTCGAGGAGGAGATCCCGGACACGTAACTCCGCCAGGAGGTACGCCGGGCCAGTTTCAGGACCCGACGGGCCACTGCCTTCAGGCGCTGAAATTCTATCTTGTGCTCCAGCTGGCGGGTCCGGTAGAAGCGGCGGCCGGCACGGCGCCGCTCCTGAACGGCATGGGAGCACTCTGGGGTCCACCATGGGACGCTTCGCGGCCTGGGGGAGCCAGAGGTACGGGGGATGCAACTGGCGGCAGCCGAGAGGATCTTACTCTCGAGGAAGGCGAGGGCCTCATTGACGGAGGGAAAGGCAGGAATTGATGGCGAGATCGCCGTGCCCCTCGCGTATGAGGCCCAGTCTGCTCGGGCGAACAGCCAGCGCGGGCGGACAGAGGTGGGGGGGAGGAGACGGGTCGGGGTAAGACACACTGGGAAATGGTCACTGCCGGAAGAATCCGGCAGGACCTCCCAGGTGAACTCCGTCACGATTTCGAGGGAAACCAGGGAAAGGTCGATACAGGTGAAACTGTCATGGGCCGAGTGAAGGCAGGTTGGGGAGCCATCGTTCAGAAAGGTGAACTCGAGCTCGTCCATAAGGGAGAGAAGGGTCCCGGAGAGAAAGGTGGAGCAAACGTCCCCCCAGGCCGGGTCCCGACTGTTGAAGTCCCCGAGAATCAGAAAAGGGCGGGGAAGCTGGAGAATTAGGTCACGGAGAGAATCGGGTGGAGGGCGTACGTTAGGGGAGAGGTAGAGAGAGCAGACCGTGAGCTGGCGCCCCAAGGAAAGGCGCACGGCCACAGCTTGCAGGACTGTACGGAGCGGGAGGGGCGGAAAGGGACGGAGCGGTGCACGAAGACCGCGGCGCCCCCCCTCCCCGCCCCATCGAGAGGCGGGGAAGGGAGCCCGCAGTAACCGGACACTCGAGGGAGGGAACGGGATCCCAGAATCGTCTCCTGAAGGCAGAAACACGCCGGACACCTGGAGGCCAGGAGAGAGGAGAGACTCTCGAGGCCTACCAGGAGCCCGCGGATGTTCCACTGCAGGAGCGAGGTATAGGGAGGGGTAGGAAGGTCAGCGTAAAGGATGGTTATGGGGTGGGTGGGCCGATCGGGCGGCCCGAGATTAAAGAGGGAATCGGAAAGCCCCGGAGTTCAGCGAGGGACGCCGAACGAGGGCGAAGGCGAGGGTCACCCCGACGAGGGGGCGATGTGGAACCAGACGCCGGCAAGTCCTCCAGAAGAGGAGTCTCCCGGACGTCCGGGGGAGAGCGATGCAGAGAAGGGGATGTGAGAGGTATCCAGAATGCCCCTCCCTTCACCGGAGGTGCGGGGGAGGCAGGACTACGAGGGGGAGTGGAAAATAATACCTCACCCAGAGGCATTGGCAGGTCGAGGAGAGAGATGGGGCGGGTCAAACGCGGGGGCGTGCACGTCCCACCCACGCCGACCGGGGGGAGTTCCCCCTCCAGTGGGTCCATCGACCGGGCCGGAGAGGGGTGTATCTCAGCCCCCACCACGAGGGCCGTCGGGGACCCTAGGGGGGAGCGTGCATAACGGTTGCGCAGTGGGGACGGTGAGGACACCGGGGCGGTAGGGCGAAGGGGGCGTTTGTGTTTGGGAGAGGAAGGTGATGCGAGGCTTATGGCTTCGAACCTTTCGGGGTCACCACTGGCGCGGCGCTTGCGGCCCCTACCCCTCCGTCGTGCGGCCCGCATGGGTGACGGGTCACGATCCGGAATGGGGGTGGCCGAAAGCGCCGGTGGAGAGGGCGTAGAAGGGGCAGGGGGGGTTGCCGACGAAGCATCGGCGTTCGCGGAGGGAGCACGTGGGGACGCGCTGGTAGTACGGGGAGCCGCGGTAGGAGTCCGCTGGGCGGCAGAGGATGGACTGGGAGTAGCGGACACGGTGGGTGGAGGCGCGTTGGGAACCGCCGGTGAGGACGGGGTCCGGGAACGGAGAGCCTCGGCGTACGAGGCACCACGCCGGGCCTCGCAGCCACGCAACCGCTCCCGCGCCTCCCGAGCGCTGAGAAACTCTGATGAACAGAGGGCCCGAACCTCCCTTTCAAAGAGGAAGGACGGGCAAGAGCGGGATGAAGCAGGGTGTGGTCCATGGCAGTTGGTGCAGGAAGGCGGAGCAGTACAGGGCAAGGGGTGGGGAGGGCCGCCGCAGCGGACACACAACGGGGCCGGCTGACGGCAGGAGCTGCTCACGTGGCCAAACCTATTACACTGAAAACAGCGCGTAGGATCTGGCACGTATGGTCGTACTGAGAATTCGCACGCTCGTCTCTCACCAAAGCCCCAGAATACCGAAACGGGGGGCACCAGTGAGTCGAAAGTGAGGAGGAGGCGAGGAGAAGGGGCGGTTGGGACCGCGATCTGTCGGGAAAGCGGTACACCCTCACAACACCCTGGGAGGCGAGGTCAATCTGGAGGTCTTCCACCGGGATGGGTAGAAGACGAGCAGCGTAAATTGTGCCCTGGCACTGATTGAGGCGGGGGTGGGGAGTCACCGTGATCCCGCAGCCCAGGACATCGGGGATAGCGAGCAGAGAGGAGGTTTCGGCAGAGGAACGCGACCTTATCAAAATGGAGCCATCCCTCTGAGGCCGAAGGTCAAAACGCGCCGTCCCCGTCTTCCCATGGATCGCTCGAAAGAGGCGTTCGTGGTTAGTGGGGAGGGGCTTGGAGGAGGAGGGGCGGAGGACGAGGAACTTGTCCATCGTCCTAAGGCCGAGTGAAGCCGTCTGGCCAAACACCACCGGAACTTCGAGGGGGCGAGAAGACGAGAAAGGCGGACGGCGACGTCGGGTCCCACGTCCCCCAGGGGCCGAGGGGGCCGGGGGCGATGAGGCCCGACCGGAGTGGGAGGCGACCGGGGCCGCGGGCCTCCCACCTGAGGGCGAAAAAGCAGGTGGGTCCCTATCGGGACGTGGAATATGGGGGGATCCAGGGGTCGGGGGGTCCACTGCAGGTCCATCCGCTACTGGCGGGGTCGGGCAGCGGCGCCACGAGCCTGGGGAAGAGAGGGAGAGGAGGTGTCGGCAAGAAGAGCAGACGGGGTGGGCGAGGGCTGCCGACTGCCCTTACCAGACCCACGGTCCGAAGAGGTAGTCAGAGGGAGGTCAGATGCACAAGCCGGGTCGTCAACGAGGTCCATTAGATTTGTAAGTGTTTCCATAGAAAATTTTTATTGTTGTTTCGCGCCCGGGGCCGCGGGGAACCGATTACCCGGGGCCCAAGGGGACCAAGCGCACGCCGGCGGGGGTGGGTGCCTCGTCCCATGTAGGTACCCCCGTTTCAAAAGGGGCCCTTGCAGCATCGAGAGTTCTCCCCCGCCGGCAGCAAAGACCAAGGCCCCCCAGGGTCCCAGGCCTGGGCACCCTACCAGCCAACTTAGTCCGGCCCCGGCCATGGGGGCGAGACCCCCAGCGACCAGCCCCGGCAGCCCACGGGGCGCGCGAAGTGAACAGAGAAAGCAGAAAAAACAGAGGGGGCAAGGAAGAGGGTAAAGAGGGGAAGACAGGAAAGAGGGGGCTGTAGGATAGCAGGGTATGCTAAAAGTCCACTTCGCAACCGGGCGGGGACCCGGCAGGGCCCCCAGCCGCGGCTGACCCCCCTCGCCACATGGAGGCAGGAGCCCGCGGGCGATCCACCCCAGAAAGACCGCCCGCGGGGAGGGGGATATATATATATATATATACAGTATATATATAATCACTTTTTTTCTTCCACTAGTTGGAGTAGGCATTTGCGTTTAGTAACAGAGAGACTTCTAATTCTTTTGGGTTTCAGAATTTCAGAATTGGACATTTACAATGGATTTGAATGCCGTGAACGTCGCAAGAGTCGTCGCCCTAATTGAGGATGGTCGGAGCCAGCGTTACGTCGCCGATGCGCTAGGAATTCTAAGAACAACGGTTCGACGTGTCCACCAACGTTATGTGGAGACAGGAGAGTACACCCGACGACGAGGATCTGGAAGATCGCGCTGTACATCTGCCCGTGATAATCGTTTCATCGTCTCGAGTATTTTGCGAGATCGTCGCTTGACTGCCACAAACGTCCGCAATGAGCTGGAAAGGTCTCGAGACGTCAGTGTATCGGAGTGACCCATTAGAAGACTTATGGAAAGTGGCTTACATACAGACGTTTAGCAATGGGCCCGGAATTGCTCCCACACCACCGCAATGCTCGTCTTGCTTTCGCTCGTGAGCATGTCAATTGGACTCCTCCAAAAGCAACCCTCTCCGTAAAAGTGCACGGGCAAATCTTTCTCCTGTTCTTCTCCACACTCTTTCCCGTCCATCGGATGTTCGAAGATTAAATCTTGATTCGTCCGTGAACAATACTCGTCCCCATTGGACCATAGTCCAATTGACATACTCACGAGCGAAAACAAGACGAGCATTGCGGTGGTGTGGGAGCAATTCCGGGCCTATTGCTGGACGTCTAGCATGTAAGCCACTTTCCATAAGTCTCCTTCTAATGGGTCGCTCCGATACACTGACGTCTCGAGACCTTTCCAGCTCATTGCGGACGTTTGTGGCAGTCAAGCGACGATCTCGCAAAACACTCGAGACGATGAAACGATTATCACGGGCAGATGTGCAGCGCGATCTTCTAGATCCTGGTCGTCGGGTGTATTCTCTTGTCTCCACATAACGTTGGTAGACACGTCGAACCGTTGTTCTTGGAATTCCTAGCGCATCGGCGACGTAACGCTGGCTCCGACCATCCTCAATTAGGGCGACGACTCTTGCGACGTTCACGGCATTCAAATCCATTGTAAATGTCCAATTCTGAAACCCAAAAGAATTAGAAGTCTCTCTGTTACTAAACGCAAATGCCTACTCCAACTAGTGGAAGAAAAAAGTGGCACTAGCAGTCTAAGAACTGAATGTCGGACTGTCGAATTCTTAAAAGAAGTCGAAAATTCGTTACAGCTAGTGTGTTCGCAGCTGACGTTGCTTTGTCTCGTTATTTGGTTGCCTCATAGACTATATTTTCGAATTTTAAAGCTTTTATAAACGGAAGCTTGCCCACTTTTTTGCTTTTCGCAATATTCCAAGTGGGCCGATTTTTCTGCCGCTCGATATATATATATATACCTTACAAAGTTCCGCGCGATGATTTCTCATTTCGCGAAGGTCAAGCTATATATATATATATATATATATATATATATATATATATATATATATATATATATATATATATATGGTTTCCTTTGCTTTGCCCGGAGCGATAGGGCGCGTCCCTCTGTGGCGAATGTGAAAATGCACCTTTCTTCGGTGTAAGGGCTTTCTCTGCCCTCGTGGACCATTGGACTCGTTTGGGGACCCGGCTGATCTCCTGCTTCTATTTCTTTCTTTCTCCTTTCACCCATTCTTTCTGGCTTCTCTCTCCTTTTTGGCGTTGTTTTTGGACCTTGATTTTGACCCCCTTCCTAGGCCCTTGGGTGTGGGAGGTGGTTGCCCTGCACCATTGTCGCTTTTCAACCAAACCCAAGCCCTGTCCCTGCCACCTTTCACCGCGCGTTGGATGAGAGTGGCCGCCTTTCAGGCACGGGGACTGGGTACGGGTGTATCTCCCGTGCGTGACATCTATTGGCGGTGGGACCCAGTGTGCCCACGATTCGCCTTTGCCTTGTTGAAGTCGGTGGTGGCTGGATGCGCGCGGGGTATGAAGTTTTCTTTTTGTTTGCTATGGATACTTCTCCCCCTCGGCTTACGACTACTACTTCTCTCAACACTCGGGTGGTGGGCAACCAGGCCCTCGAGTCCTCTACCACTGGAAGACCGCAACTTGATGGGGTTCACCCCCCTGTGGAAGCGGAACGCTTGCACTCTCCTTTTCCGTTGCCGACCCCAGTCCGTCCCTCGAATATGCCCTTGGACCTACACTCTCTGGAGCAGGGGTCTCGCCCCAGCCCACCTCAGCCGCCTTCGGGCAAGTCAAGTTCCACCCAGGACTTGCCCCCAAAACCCGGCTTCTTGCTCTCCCCATATGCCCCCCTCACCCGCCGTCGGCCCACCTCCCCACGGAGAGAGCCCCGCGGCGGACGGGGAAGCCGGCATTCACGGCCATCCTATCGACCGTTGGATATCTCAGTCCACTTCGACGATACAGCCTCCCTCTCTCTTCCAAGTATCCACAAATTCCTGTTGATCCGGCCTACCTCTGGGTCCCTTCCGACCAACTCTGAACGGACGTTCCAGGCGATCCGAACCCACAGCAACTCCAGGTGATCCGAACCCACAGCAACTCCAGCCGCTATTATGTACGCCCACAGAGGGATGGCTCCCTCTTCGTAAAGTCACGATCAGCCGCAGAGACAAAAGCCCTACTCTCCGTCACTGAGGTCCTTGGATGCTCGGTGTCCGTTTCCCCCCACTCTCGCCTGAACCAGAGTCAGGGCACTATTTACGCGACCCGCCTATTATCGATCGCAGTGAACGAGCTCCTGGAGGACCTCGCACCCCACGGAGTCACTAAGATTTATCGCTTCACATCCCGACACGGAGGCACCCCCTCCCCCACCCCGCGTCTGCTCCTTACGTTCAATACCTTAATCCCTCCCGACCGCATTGTATGGGGTATGGGAGACCGCGCGTCATGCGAGTTTTCTGTCCGCCCATACATCCCAGACCCGACCCGTTGCTTTAAATGCAACAAGTTTGGACACGTTAGTTCCGTTTGTCGGCAGCCGCATCCTGTGTGTTCATTGTGGACAAATCGCTCACCCTGACAGGTGCCCCAACACACCCAAATGCTCCAACTGTGAAGGCGCACACCCGTCTTCATCCCGCGAATGCCTTTTCTTCAAGTTCGAAAGGGAGGTCCGAGGCCTGCAGGTAACGGACTTCCTTAGCCCCCGTGAGGCACGAGACAGGGTGCGGAGTCGGGAGGTGAGGCCGGGGGTCTTACGCCGCTGCTCTCGGCTCTGTCATCTCGGCACGCCGTCCTGGCCTGCCGCCGAAGCCCCCCTCGACCACTGCTCCCTATCCCTCCCAAAGGAAATCCTCGCAGGACCCGACGGTCTCCTGTCCCCCGACCATCCCTCCTCTTCACGCACCTCACCTGCCACAAACCCCCCCAAGAGTCTGGGACCAGGACACCCAGGGCCTACCCACCTCAAACCCTGCACTCCCAGTACTCTCTGCACACGCCCGAACCTACCGCCCGGAGCAAGCCGACGAGGCGGAGACGCCGGAGCGAGTCGCCAGACCCTACGGCCTCTCAACGTCTCTCCCCCTCTTCCCCTCGAACTAAGACGACGGCTCGGACCCTCACACCGCCCACTACGTCTACAATGTCCATCTCTCCCCACCGCGGAAGTCCCACCACTCTACCCCAACAGACTCTGACAATAGTTGCCGAAATCCATGACCCGCCCCCCACGACGAGACCCAATTTGAATAACATCCTCTCCCCAGAGGATCCAGTGGATGCGGCCCTGGCACAGCTACACGGTGTGACCGAGGGGAGCTCGGCCGCGCCCATGAGTCTCATGGATCTGCCCTTGCCTCCTGGTGCCATTTTTTCCAGCCCTCCACGAGACCACTCTGGTTCACCTCCTTCCACACCCACAGTACCTGTCCCCCCCAACATCCCCAGCCCCCTTCTTGTCAGCCACCCAGAGTACGCCCTCTCTCCCACCCGCCCGGTCTTTCTGGTACCCCCTATCACCACCTATGGTCCGCCGCGAGACCCCGGACAGGCGAGGAGGCGCCACTTTGGGAAGTAAAGTGCCCCCTCCTGGCCCGACCACAGAAGCCCGCCAAAACACTTCTGACCCTCTCAGCCCACGACGTTTCTCTGACTGCCGTGATCCACGCCTCCGGTCTCGCTCGGTCGACTCAACCCCGCAACCTCCGCGGGGATCGACTGGCCGACCGATTCCTTCCCAGGTGAACGGTAGATAGCCAGCCATGCTCCTGACCCATCTTTCACCTTCGTGAACTCCAGATCTCCCTTCACACTCCAACCTCCTAGCACATACACCTTTACCCATCCCCCTTCATCAACTAATGGATCCCCCGAAAACCACAATAGTACACTGGAAATGCAGAGGAATATTCGCGAACTACGAAGGCCTTAACTCTTTGATTGCCACTTCCCGTTCGGTGTGTGTCTGTCTCCAGGAACTAATCCTGGGGACCAGGCCCATGCCCTCAGTGCCGTAGCGTGGGTTTTGGCCGCCCTGTGCGGTAGCCAAATTGGCCGCCCCCTTCCTTAAACGTAACATACCTTCCACTACAGCAAACACACGTATATAAAGGATTTACATTTTATTGATTGAGGAACAATGTAATAATGATGAAAATTGAAAACATGATGATAGACAATAAAAAAACAAATTTAATAATTCAATTTAAAACATAGAAAACAATATGGTATTTCGTACCATACCGTACCGTAATGCCAGCCTTGGCCAAAATTGGCCGCCCTGTGCGGTCCGCACACCCCGCACACCCCACGCTACGCCACTGCATGCCCTGCCCTACTGGATATTCCTGCATCGCCACCAGGCCTCCTACCTGCACTCGAAGGGGGGGCTGCCATTCTCATATACCACGCAGTCCCCTTCCACAATCTCTCTCTATCTGGTCCCCGCTACAGGTGATTGCCACCCGGCTCTCCCTGGATAGACAGTACACCGTCTGCTCAATCTACCTCCCTTCTCACGCTCAAGTCTCCCGCGATGACCTGGTGGAAGTCGTACAACTACTCCCCAGGCCGTTTCTACTACTGAGCGATTTCAATAGTCGCCACCCCTTGTGGGGCGACACACACACCACCTATATGGCCCCAACCCTGATTACTGCCATGACCGAGTTCTCCTTCGAGTGCCTCAATGATTGCTCTCCTACATTCTACCATGCCACCACCTGCACTCCATCCTGTATAGACCTGCCCCTTGTTTCGACTGATGCCCTCCTAGATTTCACATGGCAAATCCTCCAAGAGGACTATGGAAGTGACCATTTCCCCATTCAACTCACGCTCAATCGGCCCGACCAGACTGTTCGGGTATCGTTAAGGTGGATTACTACCAACGCGAATTGGGCCCGCTTCCGTGACAATACATATACAACCCTTACAACTGCCCACTTCCCATCCATCGACGAGTGCATCGCATATTTCGAGTCCGTCGTTATAGCGGCTGCAAGCACTAGCATCCCACGATCCTCCGCCTACCCCCGCGCCCGAGGGTGCCTTGGTGGACCCGGAGTGCGTGGAGGCCGTGCGCGCTAAGAAGGCTACTCGGCGCTTCTACCGGACGCGACTCCCCACCCATCGCCCGCCACACAATGAAGACCGCACCGAGCCTCTTGGCGTGCCTTTATGTCCGGCATCACCGCCACTACACCTTCGGCTACCATCTGGAAGAAGGTACGGGGTGTCGAGAGGCGACATGTGCCCTCCCGACCCCCGGTCCTCCGGACTAACGACGGACTCCTATACGAGCCCAAGTCGGTGGCAAACCAACTCGCTTCTACCTTCGCCGCCGTTTCTTCCTCTGCAGTCGGTCCCGTACCCGCCCCTAACAATAGCCCCTCTCCACCGTCCATAGACAGCACCTACAACCGGTTGTTCACCATGCGTGAACTACAGGCGGCACTGGCCTCTCGACGATCCCCTTGTCCCGGTTCGGACGGTATTCCGTACAGCATGATCCAGCACATCCACACTACCTTACAAATTTTACTACTAGACCTAACGTGTTGTGCCTGCAAAATCCTTGAAAAAATGGTCGCTACGCGATTATCGTTCGTCCTTGAAAATAGCAATTCCTTCCCGGCTACCCAGTCCGGCTTCAGACAATTCCGCTCCACCACTGATCCCCTCCTGCTCCTCAGCCGAGACATACAGGATGCCTTCGACAATGGACAGTTCGTACTGTCAATTTTCTTCGATATTCAGAAGGCCTATGACACCACCCGTCGGGTAATGATCCTTAGTCAGCTCCGACATCTAGGCCTCGTCGGAGCCATGCCGACCTTCATCAGGGGCTTCCTTTCCTCCCGAACCTTTAAAGTCCAGGTGGGCTCAGTCCTCTCTGACACCTTCGTGCAGGAGGAAGAGTTCCCACAGGGAAGCATCCTGTGTTCTCTGCTTCTCCGTCGTGAACAACACAGTCTCAAAATGCCTTCCACCCACCATCCGCTCTTCCATCTACGCGGATGACCTTGCGATCTACTTCGCAGGGCGAGAACCCTCCGTCGTTCAACGGCAAATGCAGCTCACCATCTACCAGGTGGAAAGGTGGGCGACGTCGGTGGGTTTCCGCCTCTCCATCCCCAAGTCCAAGTGTATGCTCCTCAGTAGAAGCAGCCCACAACCTTTCCTCTTCCCTCTGTCACATTATACGGCAATCCTCTTGCGGTGGTACCCTCCACGCGTTTTCTGGGCATGACCCTAGACCGACGGCTCAACTGGGTTCCCCATCTCAAGCACCTGAAACAATCGCTTCGACGTCCCCTCGCTCTCCTAGATCACCTCTCCCACACCACATGGGGTGCAGATCAACGCTCTCTTCTTCGCCTTTACACTTCCATGGTACAGTCGAAGCTGGACTATGGCAGTGCAGTTTACGGTTCAGCCTCCAACGCCCACCTCCGTATCTTGGACCCAGTACTTAATAGAGGCCTCCGCCTCGCCACCGGTGCTTTCCGCTCCTCCCCAGCCTCCACGTGGACTGCGATTATCTCCCTCTCGCCCTCCGACGGGGTCTACTCCTCATGAGGACATACCTCTGTGCACAGAGGCTACCTTATTCGCTTCTGGGCACGGCGGTCTCTGAACTACCACCCCATGGACGGAGCTGGCACTTCACTGAAGTGGTCGGCTCTTTCCTTGACCTTTTCAACATGCCCGCCCCCTCAGTTATCCCCATTTCATACAGCATCTACCCCCCTGGCTCCTCACCCCTATCAAGTTTTGCAGGGATCTGTGTGTCCTACCGAAGAATACCACGAGCGCCACGGTATACAGGTCACTCTTCCGTGAACACACAACCCAACACCCGGACGCAGTCGCCATTTATACAGATGGTTCCCGCTCGGAGGCTGGTGCGGCCTCCTCAGCGGTGATTCTGTCCCAGCCGCTTTCCCGGAGTGTCAGTCTGCCCCGCGAGGCCTCCGTTTTTTCGGCGGAACTTTTCGCGATTACGGAGGCCCTCGACATTGTGTGCACCCACTCTGCCAGCTCCTTCGTCATTTATTCAGATTCCCAAAGCGCACTTCTCTCCCTAGAAAGATTTAACCCTCCTCACCCGCTCGTCTGTACCATCCAGCAAACCTTCCACTTTTTAACGGCCTTCCAACACAAGACAGTCGCCTTCTGCTGGGTCCCGGCTCGTGTCGGCATCCAGGGTAAAGAGGCGGCGGACCGCACGGCAAAGACGGCCTGCTCACTGCCGGCCTCCTCCCGACCCCTCCCCTTCTCCGACTTCTTCCCGACTCTCAGCTCCCACTTCCGCTCCATATGGCAGCGGGAATGGGACCAGGCCACACAAAATAAACTCCACATGACCAAGCCACAAATAGGATACTGGGCCTCCTCATTCCACCGGTCCCACCATAAAGAAGTAATTCCAGCCCGTCTCCGCCTAGGCCACACCCGCATCACCCACGGACACCTTATGGCGAAATCGCCAGCCCCGCTTTGCCCTACCTGCCATACACCTCCTGGTGGAATGCCCAAACTTGTCCGCTCTTCGTCGCAAGTGTTCCCCTCTCTCTCGGCCGAAAATCCCATACCCGACCGTCTACGACGATCCATACTCGCCGAAGGCCCCCACTTCTCAACAGAAGCGATTTTCTTCTTCCTCACTCACTCCTATCTGCTCCATCGCATCTTAGACCATACCCCTCCTACCCACTATCCAGCAACTGACCCTTACTCACCCCCCTAGTCTACCACCCCCAACACAGTAACACCACCCAACCACTGCCTCGCCGAGATATGTACCGCTTTCTATAGGTACGAATCGGCGGTAAATTAGAGAAAGGAAAAAAAAATATATAGGGTTATCCAAAAGTCCTTATCTATTTTGCTGAAACAATTATATTTATTTTATTTTCTACAGCCTATAGATGATGATGGATTGTACAAAAACGTGTGATGGTAGTAACACTACATGTCCAAGGGAAGAAGTGCAAAGAAATTCGAGAAAAATTCGAAAGATTATTTCACAAACGAGGACCTACAGACAAAGCAATTTGCGGGCTCGTCAATAAATTTAAAAGAACAGGGTCTGTTCATAATGAGGCAAGATCTGGACGTCCAGGTACCTCTCAAGAAAATGTTGAATTGGTAAGAGATCCTTTCAAACAAATCCTTAAATGTCAACTCGCGCAGAATCATGTAGACTGAGCATACCAAAAACGACTGTTCTAAGCATTTTAAAATAAACATAAAAAAAAAAAAATACCATATTAAAGTGCTACACGAGTTACACGAAAAGGATTATCCAAGACGAGCCGCCATGCGCACAGAATTGATTGAAAAAATTTATAAAGGAAATTTATTAAACCACATTCTCTTCAGCAATGAGGAGACATTCCCCACATGCAGAAAGGTTAATCAACATAATTGCCATATCTGGGCTAGTGAAAAACCAACTGAGTTCTACAAATGGGAGAGATATTCTCCTAAAGTTAATGTCTGGTCGGGTATGACAAAATCGAAGATTTACGGACCTTTTTTCTTTGCAGATGCTACAGTAACAGGGCCAATTTATCTTGACATGCTTCACCAGTTTCTTGAACCCCAGCTTCATTCGGATGGCATTCTCGACACTGTCTTTTTTCAACAAGATGGAGCTCCATATCACTATGCAAACATCGTTCGGGCGTACCTTGATGAACTCTTACCAAATCGCTGGATTGGACGTGATGGAAACAGGCCCTGAGCAGCACGATCTCCGGATTTAACACCATCAGACTTCTTTGCGTGGGGCTTTATAAAGTCTGAGGTTTACAAAACAAGTTACAGATCTGCAGGATCTGCAAACCCACATTGTCGCGGCAGTCGATAAAATAACCCGAGATGCTTGAGAATGTGTTCCGCAATGCAGTGAACAGATTTGAGATTTTCAGAGACAGTGATGGTGTCTTAGACCTAAGCTTGATAAATAAATATACATCTAATTATGTTATTACATTTTTATCCTAAAATTATTATTTTGGAAAAATATATAGGGACTTTTGGACCACTCTGTATATGAAAATGTGAAGTAATGTGATAAGTATGCATTATTTTAATTTCCAAACAATGTGGTATTGCATGAAGCATGGGCTATACAAGAGGCAGTTACCTTTCTCCTGATGCCAAGGATAGTTGTATAATGCTATTGCAAATAAGGTCATTTCAGCACATGAAGAAAGAGTACGTGGTGCACAGTAAGCTAAGAACCATGATGTAGAAAGACAGACTGCAACCCATCCTGATGATGCTCTGCCAAATAGCTTCTCAGAGAGTTTGTATGAGTAGTAATCACCAGTGGCAAAAAATAGTGATGATAACACACGGGGGACATGAATCTGAAATGATATAATTATTTGTTTTACAAGTCTATAATTTTAAAGTAGATCTTATTTTTTCTTCTTCTTTAAATGGTTTATGCAAGAAAACTGAAGTTATTTTATTTTTAAATGGCATATGATTGGTAATATTTATATATAATTAACTATTTTTAAATATAAAATCAGAACTATGTTGGAATGACATCATTGGCTCCACCTATACTTGTGACTTTGACCTTTGCTGCAAAAACCCAATTCTTACTCATGATATATTGTCTTATGATGCACATGGGTATGAAGTTTCATTACTTTATCTTGAGTACTGGTAGTTTAAAAGTAATGGCATAGACAAAAATGAAAGTGTGAGGAATGAATAGACAAGTGCAATCGAGTATTGCCCCTCAATTTTTTTTGGCAGGGATATAATTACTATAATAAATTTAAAAACCCTACTAAAACTTAAAATTAAGTTTTTTACATGGCTTGAGACCAAAGGTTCAACCTATGTGAATGACAGTTTGTAGTCTACTCATTTATACTGAACTTCTAAAGATTTCTATTAAAAACAGCTAGCATTTGGTGTTTGAAATGGAATAGTACATGGGCAAAAATGAATAATTACAATTGAATATTGTGAATAATTTGGTAGCAAATACCCAATACACCTATATATTAATCCTTCACTTCAGATGAAAATCCTGAACCATATACATGGTGGCTACTGACCCACCACTTCTAAATTCTGAGAGTTTTCCAGACAAATATTCAGGAAATTCCATAGTAGGCTACTGTACATATTCATACATAATACATATTTGTCACATGCCTTCTCAGCTTCTGCCCCAGTCTATAGATTAGTACTAGGGTAGTTCTTTTTTAGTGTTCCTATTTTTATTCTTTATAATACTTTTAATGATGACATGGAACCTGAGGTGTCACTAATTCTCAAAGATGCTATTTTACATTGTCAACCAATGTTAACTCTGGTGAATGTTACTCTTTCCAGAGCAAAAACAAAATTTCCCAGTGTTTTCAGAGTTTTCCAGACCCATTTTGAAATTGATAATTTGATTGATTGATTGATTTCATTGATATAATCTTAGCCAAAGTTACAGATATCTTTAACAAGTTTCAATATAGGTACAAGAATGTTATTTTTTGTATTTTTTAATTTACCAATAATATTCCACACCTCAGTAGAGGTAGCAGGAACAAAAGAAAATGAATTTAGTGGGCTGGGTGGCATATATTCTAGAGGTGAGTGATCATTATTTATTAATTGTGAGTGAAGCTTATCCGCTATTGAAGTAAAATGTGCATTTAAAGAGACTGCAATAGCAGTATCAGTTCCATGTAAATTCCACCCATGGTAAATTCCATCAAAAATTTAAGAATTTTAACAATTATAACTTTGTTATTTTCTTAGGTCAATTTTTAATAGTCACTGGACAGTGTTTTTCTGGTGTGTTTTTAGGTGATTCGAATGATTTTGACCATCATTTCTATAGCAAATCACTTGTTTTTGAGTTAGCGTGATTTTCATTAGTTTTATCAAAAATATCACAACTAAACCTAACCAATCATCAAGGGTGTACAGTTGACCTAACCTATATATTTTACCAGTTTTTTTATTTTCAATAAACTTTTTAATAAACCGTAAACTTTTTTGCTAACCCTTTGCGTGGAATTTACCATGGGTGAATTTTTCGGGGGTGGAATTTACTGGGTGGAATTTACGTACAATGGCAGTATCATCAGTAATTTCTTTATTATCAACATTTAATTTCTCTATTGAATTTTCCTTAATTTGTTTTCCGAGAAGATTGTTTATGGTTGTCCAAGTGTTTTTAATGTCTCCTTTATGTTTGGAAAATTGATTGTTATAATAGATATATTTTGCAATTTTGATTATTTTAGTTAATTTGTTTCTGTATTGAGTATATTGTATTTTAGGAATTTTGCTCTGTAATTGTAATTTGAATAATTTATCACTGTTCTTTATTGGAGTGATCCATGGATTTGCGACACTTTTGGGCGAAACTGTTTTTCTCCTTAAAGGAAAGCAAATATTAAAAATATGGAATAAGGTGTTATAGAAGAAACGAAACATATGATCTGGGTCATTTAAAGGTTCATCACAGTCAAGTCGAGTATTTTCTACAGCCCCAATAAATTTTCTTTTGTTAACCCCCAAGAATATTCTGTAATCAATAGTTGTTTTGTCCGCAACCTGAACAATGTTATTGAATATAGCATAAGTAGGAAAATGATCACTGATATTTGTGGTTATAATTCCAGAATTTACGAGGGCATTGCTATTTACATATATATTACACTGGGGAACAAATTTCAACTTTTTGTCTATTGAATTAGATTTGACAGTTAGTTCTAGGTAATTTGGGTGCGCTGAGCACGAATGTTTACTCGGTTTTGCTCTATCAGGTCCTGATTTTGCTCAACACCCCTCCTCTTTCGTCGTATTCATAAAAAGGTTTTTTTCTCAATACTCGCTGTCTTTTTGCAGTTACACATTATGCAACTAGGTTTTTATCTAGGTATTTGTACCTATTGTTATGGTATTGTTGTATTATGTATATTTTTATATGTAACACCCTAAAAATATTTTTAATTTTGTCATTTTTAACCCATTTTAATATTAGTAAATTAAGCTAAAAATATCATAGAATTCTAAAATTTTCTCGAGCATTCCTGTTCTCTGTAGAGTATTCTAGAGGGACAACTAAAATATATAAAAGCGACTCGTTTCCAGAGTTAATCAGTCAATTCAATCAGTCAGTCAGTCAGTCAGTCAGTCAGTCAGTCAGTCAGTCAGTTGAGTTAGTTAATTAAGTTTGGGCATTAACATAATTTTGAATTGGCATATGATTTAGTGAGTAATTTTGTCATCATGATTTAATATAGTTGATTTAATTAGACGTAATTTATATTGTACCTACTCATCCGTGTTTCTAGTTTAATTTCATAGATTATAAGTATGTACCTATTTCATAATAAGTACCTATTTAAACTAATTTTTGTTTATATTTCAGATTTTCTTAAATTTATATGAATTAAGGGCTTTAAATACCTTTACAAATTGGCAGAACAATCAAGCAATATGTCATCAAGCACTAGAAAGTTCAAATGCAAAAACAACCCTGATTCCTTCTGTTATATATGTGGAAATTTTACACTTCCACATCAACGAGCAAATATAACTGACTTCGTAAAAAGAGCTTACTTAGCTTATTTTGGCATAAAACTGGGGGACCAAGATAAATCGTGGGCTCCACATAAAGCCTGCACTATATGCATTGAAAGACTGCGACATTGGACGAAGGGTTCGGATTCAAAAATACCTTTTGGAGTTCCGATGGTAAGTTTATGATTTCATAAAACTACGTAATTTAATCACTAGTATACTGTAACTTACCTAAATGTAATTGTAACTTAGGTACATAAACAAAAATTTACAGAAAATGTTTATAAGAATCTCAAATATTGCATAAGGTTGAAACACAGAAATGTTAAATGTTTGGGTGATAACTTTTGATAAAATTCATAAAAACAAGTCTCTCGTCGCTTTTGTTAACGCTTTACATTTTTTTTTCCATATCAGGTGTGGCGAGAGCCTACTAACCACGAGACCGATTGCTACCTTTGCTTTGTCAAGACTTCGGGCTTCACTAAGAAAAATAAACATTGTATCGAGTACCCAAATTTCGACACCGCGATACGACCTGTGCTACATTCAAATGAGATCCCCATTCCAAAATTTAAGGGTCTGCCAACTCAAGAATTAGTTGAAGATGTTCCTGAAAATATTGTTATGCACTTTGAGGAGTCAGACACCGATTTTGACCCCAGCGTATTTGAAAGTCAAAACGATCCACAAAAGTTTAACCAGGCCGAGTTGAATGATCTTGTAAGGGATCTAAATTTGCCAAAAAAGGCTGCGGAAATTTTAGCTTCAAGACTTAAAGAGAAAAACTTGCTTACTTCAAACACATACATTTCATTTTACAGAAAAAGAGAAGAAGAACTTGTTAAATATTTTAGAACAGAGGATAGTTTAGTATATTGCTGCGACATAGTTGGTTTGTTAAAGAAGATGGGGGTTGAGTCTTACGATGCAAATGATTGGCGCTTGCTTTTAGACAGTTCGAAAAGAAGTCTTAAGTGTGTGTTGTTGCATAATGGCAATCTATATGGCTCGATACCGGTTGGGCACTCAACAAAATTAAAAGAAAAGTATGAACATATAGAAAAGGTTTTAAATCTTATCAAATATAGGGAGCACGAGTGGATCATATGTGTTGACTTAAAAATGGTTAATTTTCTGCTAGGACAACAAGGAGGGTATACTAAATATCCCTGCTTCCTTTGCTTATGGGACAGCAGAGCCAAGGAAGAACATTATTTCAAACAAATCTGGCCAGCACGAACATCACTTACTGTCGGAGAAAAAAACGTAATTAATCAACCTTTAGTGAGCAGAGATAAAATCATATTTCCTCCTCTGCATATAAAACTAGGCCTCATTAAACAATATGTAAAAGCTTTAGATACGAACGGCGAGTGTTTCAAATACATAACTTCAAAATTTCCAAGTTTAAGTTATGAAAAAATCAAGGCGGGAATTTTCGACGGTCCACAAATAAGAACAATGATTAAAGACAGCAATTTTCCTAATGTCATGTTATTAGGAACATGACTGGCTGGTTCTCATTCGTGGACTTGATAGAAAACTTTTTAGGCAATTATAGGGCAGATAACTACGAAGAAATCGTAAAAAAACTTTTACGGGACTACAAAGAGTTAGGTTGCAATATGAGCATAAAAATGCATTTTTTGAATAGCCATCTTGTCCAATTTCCAAGTAATTTAGGTGATGTAAGTGACGAACAAGGGGAGAGATTCCACCAAGATATCAAAATTATGGAGGAACGGTACCAAGGCCGCTGGGATTCCCACATGATGGCTGATTACTGCTGGTGCTTGAAAAGAGACCTGCCATCAACAAGCAAATACGCTAGAAAGTCTTACAAAAGAAAATTTTTGCCACAGTGAAAGCTTCATATCTGTTTGTTTTTTTATTTTAAGTCATTTCTATAGTTATAATGTAATTTTACTGTAGTTTGAACTGCTTGTATTCATGAAACTTGAAAAAAAATTTAACACATGACTTAATTTTTTAGTCCTAATTTGAAAAATCTGGAAAATGGCACATAGGCTGTCACAAGAATCAGGACCTGATAGAGCCAAACCGAGTTGAAATTCGTATTCAGCACACCCAAATTACCTAGAATCAAGTGTCAGATATCATTCAATAAAATACGTGTTGCCCAGTGTTATCAATCGTAGATTCTGTTATTCGATTGCCATAGCTGCAGACTCAAGTGGGTTTGGTAATAGAATGACTAAGATAGAAAGAATTCATTAAGTTTAAAAATTTATGAGAGATTGCTTCAGATTGCAAATTGATGTTGAAGTCACCCGCAACTATGGCATTCGATTTATAAAAGTTGCATAACATGTTATCTGAGTGAATTAAAAAGCTACTGCTATTAGTACATTACTTTTGTCTTTTATATCCACAATCAGGTTTTCATTGTCACTATTACACAGAGAAAATACTTTGTTAGAGTCGTAAGTTTGATGCACATACACAGAGATACCACCACCAATCTGAGCATCTCTTACAGTATGATAAGCAACATAATTATCTAAATTATATAGGTTTTTAATACTACTATTTAACCAGGTTTCAGTGAGAATTATAATACTAAATTTGACCGTAGAAGTTTTCAAAAGGGCCAATAAATAATTATAGTTCCTAGGTACATGACTCCAGATTCCTGGGATCTTGGGAGCATTGCTCGAGTAAATTTGACCATGAGAAAAAGTAAATTTGGGTTTGGGTTTTGTTCATCCGCTAGACGTTATGCAATTTGTTTGCGTATACATTCTTGTACAAACCAATTTTTTTAAATTACAAATTTAGTTATTTTAAGTTTAGTTGGTAATTCCATATTTAACAATTATTTTTATTTTTTGTTAAGCTTCAATGTTTTGATAATTAAAATTTTATTAAAACGTATATTTTTTTAATATAAAATTATCAGGATTGGACTATGTTCCATTGATCTCGCCAGGTTTGATAAATTGGCCAGATAATTACTTGTGCAGTTTTAAGTAATCCACCATGACTCTAGAATTGAAAAGTTTAGTTAAGTTTAAACTTACTTTTACTTACTTTAACTTACCTACTTTTACTTACTCTTCCTTACTTTTACTAAGTTTAAAGCACTTACTTTTACTTACTTTCATTCTACTATATTTACTTACTTTTACTCACTTTTACCATACTATATTTACTAACTTTTACTTATTTTGTATTTTTTCAGGTAGTCAATAATCAATAATGGATCCTAATATTGATGAAGTTGGAGAGAAAAGTGAGGGTGTTAAAAGGGGTTACTTTTGTGGTCAATGCAAGAACAAATATTCAAAGAAGCAAAACTGGGAGGAACATTTTAATTCCAAAAAAAATATTTGTTACAATACAAGAGGTCCCAGAGTTTGGGCCCACAGCTTAGATATTGCAGTAAAGAAATACCAGGATGAAGTGCAGCAAAGAGATACGGCAAAGCAGTCATTTAGTTTGTTCACAAAATGTGCTAGTGCTAGACCTCAGAAAAATGAACCAACTTCATCAACTGCTAATCTAGAAAATGAAACTTTTTCACTAGATGTTTCACAGACTGAAGAAAGTGCTTCTCCTCCACCTAAGAAACAAAAGGTAAGTGAGGAATCTGCGCATCACTAACAAAACTGCTTTAGAGGAATTTGAAAATTCCCAAATCCAGAAGACATTGAATGCAATTTTGCGCCTAACAAAAGAAACTCACCAAGCTGTTGTGGTTAATAAAGAGAAGAGTCAAAATATGCCTTCAAGTTCAAGTGTTGCATCCAAATCTAATAAAGCAAAAAGCAACAAATTTGACATTTCCATAGCCCATTTAAGCAAGTGTAAATCAATACAAGAAATCCTGAACAATGATTTGATCAAATCTACATTCAAATTGGTGGAAAAGAAGGATCTAGGGCAGTGGTTCTTAACCTTTTTACTACCATGCCCCCTCTAGGAATTGGTCCTTCCCTCCACACACCCCTTGGAGGGGGATACTTTTGCATTTTTTCATAAACTTCTCAATATTAGCCCATGCTCTCGTTAAGAGAATAACAAATACAATTAGTGTTTTTCCCCAAGGGATCGCGCGCCCCCTGGAAATTACCTAGGGGGGTGCGCCCCCCAGGTTAAGAATCACTGATCTAGTGCATGCTGATGATTCATTTTCAGTACCAAGTGATATAATGGAAAACATTGCAAATAGTGACACTAATATGCCTGATGTAGATATAGCTGTTGAGGATGAAGATGATGATAATCAAGAAGATATTGATGTTGCTTCTGATGATAAAATGTTTACATTATATTGCATAGCTTGCACAGACCCCAAAGCATGTGCTTCAGACAAACATTCTAACATAAAAGGTTACTTCAATGTTAAAGATTTAACCTATGTATGCAAACAAGGAGAAAATCAAGAGAGATGGTTTAGAAATCTGAAAACCCACCTGAAGACACATTTAATTAAACTTCAGCATCATCAAAGAGCTGCTGTTTATGAAGTGATGAAAACATCTTCTCGGAACACTACTAAACGCATAGAAGACTTATGTGGCAACATCTTATACTACATAATGAAAACAAACACTGCATGGGCTCTATATCCAGTACTTCTAGCTGTATTACATAGGTCAGGTTGTGAGGTTGGAAATTTGAATCATAGCACACATGCGTGCAAGACAATTTGTGAGCTATTAGATAATCAACTTAAAGAACAAACTTCAGTAACAATAACAGCTGACATTGGAACAATTTTGGGATTAAGCATGCTAGTTGTATTAGTTATGAGTGAAGAAGATAAGACTGTAAAACTTGCTGGGATAAATTTAGTACGCAGCAAATCAGGAGTTTATTTGGCCAATGAAATTTTTGATGTGTTGAAGTCTCCTAATCACTTGAAACTATCTGAAGAAGCAATTAAATCCAAGGTATCTGGAATGGTTGGAGATGGGGCTTTTTGTAAGGACAATGAGCCATTTAAAAACAAAATGAAAAAGTTGTTTGTAGAAAATTTCAAATTTCGATGGGGCTTAATGCATCTTGTGAACAGAGCCCACGTTGATGCATTGAAGAAAATTTGTAAACTAAGTGAGCTTTTAGACTTTATTCAGAATCACACTTCAAATCTGAGATCAGGCCTTGACTATACCAATATGGTTCTTGACAATATCATTGGTTTTAACAGACCAAAACTCAAATCTGATACTCGCATGGTTAATTACGAATTTGATCAATTTGATAGATTTGTGGAAAATTGTGTGTTTTTTGATCATCCACAAGAGAAAGAAATTAGTGCCAAGTTCTATGTATTGATTTCCTATGTAACAAAGATTATGTTGCAAGTAGCTCAAAAAACCAGTTAGTGCAGAATTTGTAGAAAATATATTTTATAAAGAAGGAGGGAAAACTGTTATGTTAAGAGTGATGGAAACAATTTCCAAATTAGCTAATGGAGGAAATGCAAATGATGTAGTTTCTGAATTTAAGCACAATACCACAGGGCAGCAAAAGGAACTAACAGCTGAGGATTACATCCTAAATGAAGTTTACAAATACATCAAGAAACGTTCTGATTACTACCAGGTTGCTGAAGTTGCTAGACCATCCAGAACCAGATCTGAAAGTAGTTTTACAAAAGACTCAGTGATAAATTGGCTGACAGAATATATAGAACAGCTGTGGAAAGGAATCACAGAGAGATTAAAGCATTTTGATAAAGATGGATCAACTGCCTGGAGTGAAGCACCAGCTGAAGGGACATTCTCCATTTTGGTTACATTGTTGAACACAAAGGATCCATTAAGCCATCTCATTTGACTAAGCTGTGCAGAATTGTGAAGGAGGGTCCAGCTCCAGGCACTAGATCTGCTGTAATGATCACACAGAAAGCCATTGATCAGTAGCCAAGCATACATGGCGGTAAATTCACAACAAATGCCTACATGCAAGGTCTAACATCACCCACTGTTGCTGCTGCAATGAATAAATAAACTTAAGGTGAGTTATAAACTGTACATTATTGTATTATTATGTTTAGCTAAAACAATTTGTAATTGGTATGTCATCAATTCAAGAGTTTACTATCATTAACCTATCTAGTGGTGTAAGGGGAAAAAAAGTAAATTCAGAGCTGTGCTCCAATAAATTTTTTCAAATCTGGAGTCATGCCTAGGTAAGCTTCGAATGTTTAGATTTAGCACAGAAAGATTTTTATAAATATCTTTTTGTAATACAAAGACATTAAACTCATCTATCGATGAGACCATGCAATTGCCTACACCAGATTCCTGTTCTGGATTCTCTAAACTGGACACAGAATTTTTTGGTAATGAATTGAAATGATTAATACCAGCACATATACTATGAAAGTCTTTATCGATTAGTAACTGCAAGTGAAGCTTATCCGCTATTGAAGTAAAATGGATATTTAAAGAGTCTGCAATAGAAGTATCATCAATAATTTCTTGAGGTTTGCTCAACTAAAGTGCTTGTCGAACATGGTGTGCCACAGGGCTCAGTTCTGGGTTCACTGTTATTTTTATTACATATAAATGACCTTCCACATTCATCTGATATACTGAAGTTCATAATGTTTGCAGATGATACAAGTGTCTTTTTCTTGCAAAGATGTTAATTCAGCTAAGAATATATTTAATTCAGAATTTATTAGTGTAATGAAATGTTGACCACCAATATATTCTTCCTAAATATCAGTGAAACAAATTTCATGATTTTTACTCATAAAAGAAATGTCTCTCTCGATGAAATCATTGTAAAGGAGTGTACTGTAACAAACTTTCTTGGTGTATTGCTAGATAAGAATTTGCAATTGAGTGATCATGTAAATTATATTGCAAAAGAGATTTCAAGGAGCATTGCTATAATCAGGGCTGTGGAGTCGGAGTCATGGAGTCGGAGTCAATTTTGGTGGTGCTGGAGTCGGAGTCGGAAGCAATTTTGGTGGTGCTGGAGTCGGAGTCGGTAAAAATGTACCGACTCCGACCTCAATACAAATTTTAATAAAATGTTTTTGTGTGTGATATCACTGGCAGCTATGGTGGTTAAACCACTTAAATAATAAACACAATGTTTTCCATTTCAGACACTAATGCCATTAATTCATTTTTTCTTTTCAGATAATATTTTTTATTTTTAATGCTTATTTAATTTCAAGTTCTTTCTAAATTTCATAAGTTTTTAACTTTCAAGTCTAAAACCCCTTTCACAATGGCAAAGACACTTCTAACAAAGTCTGCAGTTTTTGAATATTTTACAATAACCACAGATGGGAAACATTTCGTGTGTCAGTGTATGATAGAAGATGATGATGATGAAAAATTATGTGAAGCAAAAATCAGTGGTTTTACTGGCTCTGCTAAAAATGTACCAACCAGAGCATCAAATTTGAAAAGACATTTGCAGCGTTTCCATCCCAAAATTTTAGAAGTTGTCATTGAGAAAGATAGTAATAAAAACCTTGCAACTACTTCAAAGTTAACAAAAGATCAGAAATCTACTGAACAACAAGCACCACTTACAATATACTTTACTACAGACAAAGTTACCGTAACAATGACCACAGATGATGATGATTCACATGGTGGTGATGAAATGCCTCTTGTGTAATTATCATCATAGCAGATTTAGAATTAATATACCTTTGGAGTCGGAGTCGGATAGTCAAAAAATTGAGGAGTCAGAGTCGGTTTTTTATGTGCCGACTCCACAGCCCTGGCTATAATGCTTAAATGTAGAAATGTAGTCCCTAAACAGTAAACAGGTTTTACTGACTCTTTATCATAAAGACTCTTGTTCCTCCTCATATAATGTACTGCACCCTTGTTTGGGGAAACTCCACTAACAATGCTTTAAACAGTATCTTTGTCATCAAAAAAGGGCAATCAGGTTATTATCTGATGCTGATTTCTTTGATCACTGTAGTGCATTATTTAAAGAGCTAAAACTACTAAAGCTCAATGATATAATCAAACTGGTAGTGATGCACTGGAGGGAGGTAGATTTTGGCCAGAACCTCTGGCTTAGTGTTCCAGCCAATTGATTTATTTCAGTATATATATATATATATATATATTATATATATATATATATATATATATATAGGGGGGGGGGGTCCATCATCTCATCTATTTAGGGTTTATATATTATAGTCCTGTTATTTTAAATTAAGTTTTTAATAGCTTAAACTTCATAAAAGTCGACTTTCTATGCTTTGTGTGTGCTAATTTCTCTAAAAATTCCCAGTGAACAGAATATCCTCAGGTTATGAAACTTATGATGTCTTGCTAAATGCTGAGTAAAGTAGCCTATATCAAATCAATTATTAATACAATCACTGATCACTCATAAAATAAATTATTATTACAGTCACTGAGAACTGAAATATTAATACAATCACTGATCACTCATAAAATAAATTATTATTACAGTCATCTGAGAACTGAAATATTCGGATAGGTGCAGAAATTAGGTTTTATAGTTTTACAGAATTAAAACTAAAAGTTGTCAGAATTGAGTTTGGAGTACTTGGCACCTCCTGCCGGAGCAGGAGGTTTTCTAAAATGGCCGGAACTCCTGCTCAGCCAGAGCCGGAGCTCCAGTGCATCACTACAAACTGGCACATTTTATTTTTATTTAAGAGTGTAAGAACAAAATCATTAACCTGCAATGGGTAAATAAACATTTGTAACTCAAGAAATCCACTCGTATCAGACCAGAAATAGATCAAAGCTTGTTATACCTCAATTTAGATTGTCTTCATCTCAAAAACTACAGTACCCATTTTCATTGGATTGAAACTATGGAATGATTGAAATCCTGATTAATAATGGCATACTAATAAAAATCTAGGATTAATATACATTACTATTGCTTATTCATTTCTTGTGTGCAATCTAGGATTAAAGGTACATTACTTGTGATTGTTCAATTCTTATCACACATGTATAATATTGATTTCTTTGTATGGTAGTGGCATAATACCTTCAATAATGACCTTGTATTTGTTATATCAATAATGATAATTTAAGATTAATATATATATATATATATCTTAATTAATAATACTTGTTCATGATTTATTTATTATTAACAATAACCATGTTTTATTTTAGTAAGAACCCAGTAAAGCCTAAAGCTTAAGGGCCAAATAAAATAAAATAAATAGTTCAGCTTCACAATTATTTGTCATTGTAAATTTAAGACCAATGTATTTATTTTATTATTAATAAAGGTTATTCAATTAAAATTTAAAAAAAAAATTCCTCAAGTTTTTCAGTTTTTCTGGGTCAGTAGCCACCATGATATAGCTTATGACTTAAATGACCTGGATAAGCTCTGACATAGCATAAAAATCAGTGGTGTATCCTGATCAGCTGCTTTGGTTTATTGTACTTATCCATATATAATATACTGTATATATTTTAAACAAATCAATGAAGAAACACTTCCCATATTTATGTTTAATCTTTAAACAATAATATAATAAAAACAAATGAGCACAAACACAAGGTTCTGACACACAGTAGCAAATGGAACTGGCGAGCAGCATAGAGCACTCACAGAAATGAACAATAAACAAGCCAGCTGTAGGTGCTCACTGATTGGCTGATATCTCCTGCATCATGCAGCCTTCAGTACTCACACAGCCATTGCTGTGGCTCATCTAATAACACTGTTATTTCATTACACTCAAAACTGCAGTAATTACTGTTTGAATTGTATTGTTTGATGAGCTTTTTAAGTACTGTAATGTTTTAATATTTACTAAAAATAATTTTTGAGTTCTCCGAGGTTGGTTTACTGCCAGTAAATGCGATAACACAGAGAATACATCACTGATAAGACTACAAATCTAAATTTAAATGACATTTGGAAATGTGAGAAGTTACATTCAAAATATGATTTCAATGGATGATCAGTAACACTCAAATAACTCACCAATAAAGAAACATAATCTATCTTCAGTATGGATAATATACAATAAACAAAAGAAATAATTCCTGGATACAAAATACTCCTAATTGCTTCTTTCCACTCCCAACAAAGATAGCCATATCTGAAACAAAAATAAAATTTTGGAATTGGAATAAGGTACATAAGCCTAGACTAGTTCTGTAGTATAAATAAGGAGCTTTCATCAAAATCTTAAGTTCAGATGCAGACCTATGATGTTTTCTTTTCATCTAGGTAAGTAAAGCAAACATGATTATAGTACCATTAGTTCTAATAATCAAGATACACTGAGCCAAACCTACTTTAGTCATTATTATTTTTATTATATATCCTTACCGAGTAGTAACAGAATTATATCTGAAAATATTTGTTACATTTACAGAAGTCTCCACCTGCAAATTCTAGTTTATTTACAGACACTACCAGAGAAACAATTTCTTCAGTTTCATTCAACTGTTACTGTAAGGTAAATATAGCTGAAGTTGGGTGAAACTGGAACTTGCTTCACTCACTTTGTCAAAAGGAAACCTTAATATAGTTACTATCCTTGTACAGCAGGCAGAAAGAAAGGGACTTCAATAAAGCCCCAATAGAGTGTTACTACTACTTATTTTTTAAAAGCTACAGTAATAAGCCAATTAAGTGTTTTGCATAACCATATTTCACAAGAAAAAATAAATTTAAATTTTATTTCTAAATACTAATATAGTCTCTAATTACCAAATACCTAGGGTTAAAATTTTTTTAGAGCTATTTCCTAAATTTATAACAAAACTTCAATTTGCATAGATTAAACTTTTATGTTTAATAGGACTACCCTATTTTTTACAATTTCTCTTTCTATATATGAACTAGTTCAAGCTATCTTCCAAACTTCAAAATTAAAACTCTCTCCTCTTTGATGAGAGTTAGTAACACAATATTTCAAATACATTAAGTAAATTGCAAATACTTTTTATAAAATAATGAAGCCTACTTTTTTTTTAATGAATTCATATCTATATTTAAATTACTCACCCAAAGATCCAGTGATGGGCTACTTCAGTAACTTGCCATGTTTCATCTGGTACAAACCATGTTTGAACAATTATAAGTGAAAGAATTCGAAGTATAATAAATGTTTCTAAAATCTTGTCCATAAAATAAATATTACCGCTTCTCTAAAAGTAGTACCAGTTGGTATGCTATGTGCGAGTCCAACAGCAATGGGTAGCAGTAATATAATTCTGAAGTTGTGTATATTATTATTATATCTGGTCAAGTAGTAGTTCCCAATATATTTCTATTCTTTTTATTCTTAAAAAGGTTTGAGTTCCTGAAACTTTTTTTAAGAACTACCACATTATAGGCTATAGTATAGAATTACCAGAGTATCTTTAAGGGAAGTACAGTAGCTAAATCAATTGAAGAGTTTCAACTAAAGCTAATAAAATATATACAGTATCAACTTTTTACCGTATTTAACACCTCATAAGACACTGCTTTTTTCCTGAAAAACGTCTCCAAAAATCATTTCAGGGCTCATATGTTATTGTTTTGTTTAATGTTCTTTTAATAAAATTATGGGAATATATTTTTTGTCAGGCTGATAAATCTTCGAAATATTTTTTTCTTAAATATTCTTTGCTAAATATAGGGTGCATCTTACCACTTGTAGCGTCTTATGAGGCATAAAATACAGTACTCTGAATAAAAACTCGCTTTATTTTTAAGTGGAGCAAGTGCTACAGTTTTCAGACTTGGCTACAAGCAAATTTCACCACAGAATATAAACATATACATACAGGGTGGCACAAAAGTCGTGCATCATAGGATTTTTCAGTGTTGACTATATTATTTTTTTTTCTTTTAGGTAGGGGATGCTGCAAAATTAACAATAGACAAAAGGGTGAGCTTGGTTTTAATGTATGGAATATTAGGTACAACAAATTGATGAATCTGTACAGATTCATCAATTTGTTGTCCCTGGTATTCTATACATTAAAACCAAGCTCACCCTCTCATCTACTGTTAATTTCGCAGCCATCCCCTACTTAAAATAATATATTATAATCAACAGTGAAAATTCCTATGATGTGCGACTTTTGCACCACCCTGTGTGTGTGTGTGTATGTATATATATATATACTGTATATATATATATTACAACTCAGCATGGTCCCCCTAACACACATATATACATTGTGTGGCATAAGTTGCTTTACCAAGAATAATGAAATCACCTTGCAAAGAATAATATTTATTATTTACTACAAAAATTGTTCAAAGTATCCTCCATCATGTTCAATACACATGTTACACCTTTGAACCACTGAACAACAAATAGCATATCACAGTTCTTTGTTATTATTCAATGTCTCAAACTCTTGGCATATCAGTCTTCATGTGATCGAAGTTCCGAGGGTTCTGGCCGAAGCATGTCAGAATACGATGCACTTGTTACTATAGTTTCACACTCTAGATAATGTTCAAGGATAGGGCCTCATGTATCCCAAAACAGTGTTAGCATAACATAACTTGGAATGAGTTAAAGCAAGAAATTCGCACAAAATGGAGGGAGAGATTGTCGGAAGGTGTTATTCTGTTACACGACAATGTGCACCCTCATACCGCTGCACAGACTAGAAAATGCCTCCAAGAACTTAAATTTGAAGTTCTCGACCATCCAACCTACAGTCCAGATCTGGCACCTTCAGATTTTTACCTGTGTGGACCACTAAAAGATGCTTTGAGAGGTCAGCGATTCCAAGGCAATGATGACCTGAAGGAGGCGGTGTATGACTGGCTATGCACACAGCCAAAGACATTCTTTTGTGATGGCATTAGGAAGCTTGTAGATCGATGGACTAAGTGTATTGAGAAACAGGGAGACTATGTTGAGAAGTGTGTGTTTATAATCTATCAGATATGAAAATAAAAAGTGCGGACACTTATTGAATTACCCTCGTATATAAAATCAGCCACTAATTTGCTTTCTTTGTCCAGAATTAATAAAAAGTGGGTGAATAGGATTGTCAGCTGACCAGGTATAGTTAACTATCATTTTCAGAGGTGGACAAAGCTACTGCTGTTATTTCATTTATGAATTATTTGAAAGTGTTGGTGTGCCTGTAAATAATTTGTGTTTAAGGATGTATTACAGTGTGTACCATATGGACTTGTTTCACTAAAATATAAAAATCTTATATAGCTAATAATGAAGTGATAAGAGAAAATATTGAAGTTGGTAGTGATAATTCTTGAGTATTGCTGAATAGCAAATAGGATGAAAGAAATTCTGTTTGGATGACCATTCTCATTATAGGCTTACCATATTATACTCAGAGTGAATGGACAAAGAATCAAATGTTCCACAATTTTCATGTATATTACAGTTAGTAAAGCACTTCTCACAACATAAATCACTCCACCAAGTTTTTAAACTGTAAATAGGAAAGTCCTTCAATACCATAGTTTATACAAGTCATTTAATGTTAAGACAAATATCTCCACAACTACACTGTCAAATTATATCTGTTTTAGCACATGGAATATAAGAATAGCTTAATATGTAATTGAGTGGTATATGTACATAACTTTGTAATTGGAAGAAATCTCTATGACATTATTAGGCTACATCAGTCAGCAACATAATGAGTGTGGGTAGAGCATCACTAATTCTGTCCCTGAATTACATCTGGATGGTAAAGGTTTGCCAAAGATGTTAGGAAGGTAATTAGCACAGTGAAACCAAATAAAGCTGCTGGTCCTAAAAATATTTATGCTAGGATTCTCAGGGAAGGGTAGTTGGGTGTAGGGATTGTCGTTTTGAGTCATTTTGTTTATCCCGGGATTCCAGGATAAAATCTGTCTTCGTCCCGGGATCCCGGGATTTCCCGGGATTTTTATTTTATATGTATTTAAATTTTTTATACTTTTAAAAAGGAATTAATATAAAAATTATAAAGATTTCATCATTTATTTATTTAAACATATTCCATTAGGTAACTATGAGTGTGAAATAACTAGCTTAAAAGACAGTTGAGTGCAACAAGACAGCTATTTGTAAGAAAATCAACACTTGTAAAGAATAATATCCTTGTAAAGAATAAGCATGCTCGTAAAAACACAAAAACAACTAAACATATGAAAATGCAAAACATAGCGCATTTAAAAGAACTAATTTGACTTATAATACGAACGTAGTAAACATAGACAATTCACTCTCTTATCACTCAGCCGAGGGTGTGTGATGACACTTGCGATTACTGTATGATCATGATACAACATGTATGATCGTGTAAACAGGGTATTTATACTATATATACTAATTATTATGTAAGTAATTAGCACCGGGATATCCCGGGATGAACGAAAAAATCCTGGGATATATCCCGCACATAAAATCAACCAGGATCCCGGGATCCCGGGAAACAATCCCTAGTGGGGTGGCTTAGTTGAAGCACCAACTATTTTGTTTGTTAGATCTATTAATTATGCAGAAATACCAAATGATTGGAAAAAAAGTAAATACAGTACATACTGAGTTACAATGAGGTAGAAAGAAGGGGGGTAGAAAATTATAGGCCTATTAATCTAAAACATCATTGGTAGGGAGGATACTAGAAAGAATTAGGATAGTCAAACTGAAAACTTAATGTTAGATACCAGTAACACATTTCTCCTTTTTTAAAGATAAAAAACATTCACAACTTTTCCTAAATTTTATTCATTCTTTCCACCCTAACATTTAGTTGTGGAGTCCCACAGGGGTCAGTACTTGGACCTCTACTTTTTATTTATATTAATGACTTGGAAAGGAGTCTAAATAGTAAAACCTCAATATTTGCAGATGATACAAAATTGGGACAAAATGTAAGATCTTTAACAGGTGCCATGAAAATGCAAAAGGACATTGATAAAGTAGTTGCTTGGGCAGAGAGATGGGAGATGAAATTTAATGTGGAAAAGTGTAAAGTTACGCATGTTGGTCATGACAATCCAGAATTTGAGTATAACATGGATGGAAGTTGGATAAATAAAGAAAAAAAGGAGAGATTTGGGTGTCATTGTGAATCATGATCTTAAACCTACAACTCACTGTATTGAAATTAGAAATAAGGCTAATGCTAGATTGAACCTAATGCAGAAACATATAGAATTTAAATTGCCAGAAATTATAAGTAGGCACTACACCTCATATGTGAGGCCTCTTCTTGAGTATGGCATTCAGTTCAGTAATCTTATTTAGAGCAAGACAGAGACAGACTAGAAAAAGTACAAAACAGCCACAAGGATACCATGCCTTAGACACCTTAGTTACAGAGAGAGATTGAAATACCTAAACATATTTTCCCTAAAGTGAAGAAGGTTACGAGAATCTCATCACCCACACAGTGATGGGATGTAGGAGGCAACATCTTGGGTTAGGGGATACTCTCTGTCTTTATACCCCCCATTTAAAGAGAATTCTCTGCTGAGCAATGCCCCCCATAGCACTGTGATGTATGAAAGACTCATTATGTTCACTTGCCTCATAGACACCTTTAAATGGGAGACCCTGAATGGGTGTACATTCAAATACTCTATACAGTCTTTACAGTCCCACCTACTTCTTTCATCTTAATTGTAGAGCTTGTATTGTACTCTTCAGGTTGTAGCTATGTAGATATATGGCTATATAGCTATATGGCTGTATAGATAACCATGTGATGTCTACAATTAGTACAGTAGTGGCATTGATTGAATGATCCACAAGATCCAAAGTTTTGAAGTTAATGTACAGCTAGTAGATGTGTGACAATCTGCAATTAGCAGAGATCAATTGGATCTTAATTTTGCATGTAACTGTATTTATGGTTTGTTTATATTAATAGTGGAGACACCCAGATGGGCTGAAGGGCCCCTAGTGTGCCCACTATAAAATTTTTACCATGTTTACCATGTTTACAATGGTTGCAAAGAGAATAAACTTCCCTTTTTAGGCAGCTTAGTTTCCAGACAAAACTTTAAATTCCCCTAACCTTTAGGAAGTCCACATTTTCCAGGCAAGGTTTGAAATGTTCTGTCCACTAATTTTAAACTTTATTCTAAAACATTACTCTTTCGCACCTGTAAAATTTGTTTGGATCGGTGGCCTTTCCACCACAAAGTGAAATACTGGTACTTGAGACCTACTTTGCGGTAATTATTTGTTTTTACACCCAGTCTGTTTTTATGACGAGAAACTTTTCTGGGCAATTTTGAGGTGTTTTGGGTCAAAATGCATAAAGTGACATGGCCTGCCCCAGCAATGGAGACTAAGTTTATATAATGTATTTTTAGTCACTCTTTCTTAATATGTTATCCATTTCCTGTGCAAATGCAAGATTATAGAAAAAATTACAAGTTACATTTTTATAGTGACTCACATCTTCTGAACTGGTAGAAAAATGTATTTTTTAATTCAACTTCAGGCCATGTCATTTTCTGCATAATGACCATGTTTTGCACGAATCTGCCATCCATTTCCTGTGCAAATGCGTAGTTTTCAAAAGAGCATCATCTCGAAAACTACGCATTTGCACAGGAAATGGATTGCAGTTTTGTACAAAACACCTCAAAATTAACCAGAAAAGTTTGCTCTCATCATTTTTGTTTAAACTAACGAAAATATCATGACTTAACCTAACCAATCATCAAGGGTGTACAGTTGACCTAACCAGACATTCAGTTGACCTAACCGGACATTCAGTTGACCTAACCGGACATTCAGTTGACCTAACCGGACATTCAGTTGACCTAAGAGGTTAATATTGTTATTTCACCTAAATATCTTCTGATCTTTTCGTATTAGGCACTCACTGTCACATTTCGGGCAAGTTAAGGATGAGAATAATGACATAATTGATAAAAACGTCCAATCCTTTGTCTTCATCTATGGCACAATAAGAATCAAGTTCTCAAAGTCAAAATCGCATGAATGGCACGTCATAATTCTATCACAAGCACCACCAAACTGAATCCAATTAGAAAAAAAAATAGCCAGAACAAAAACCAACAAAGAGTAGCAAAAAAATAACGGATAATATTCATTTTAACGCCCATTCAAACTTAATATTTTTAGTCAGATATACAAGCAGTTCAAATGCTTTACAATGATGGTATTTTTTTGTTCAGGAACTTAATAATAATGGATATATAAGTCTGCGCCTGCACGCTATTGTTTTACTCGGCCAGTCTCGCTTAACAATGGAGTGTGGTGGGTGCGTTGTTACATTATATGGCCTTATAAAGAGGATTTATGAAAATGATGAGGCTGCTTTGAATATATACAGACAGCATGGTGTTATTCCAACAACTGTTGTGTGTCCAAACTGTAAGAGTTAGGTACTGAGGGCAGGAAACAAAAAAAAAAACATTACCCCCAGTATTTTGCTCAGTACCTTTTCAACAGAGCTTACAAGCCACAAGAACAGTTTCACCATTTTCTCAAATGCGTAGCCTCTCTGTACCCTCACAGGGTCATGGATTAAAGCAGGGTGGTGCTTACATTTGGTTAGATTAGAGGTTAGGTTAGGCACTTTTAGGTTAGTTAGGTTAGGCACTTTTAGGTTAGTTAGGTTAGGTTAAACTATTCATTTCCCAGGAAACTGGAGATTAGATTCAAATAGTATGCATCGAATAACACCAGAAAAACATTTTCAAACACATACTCGAATGGGTGTTAAAACAAATTTTTACCAAAATAGCCCAATCAGGAAAAATATTTTATGAAAAAATATACATTATAGCCAAAACAAGAAATCTATTTGGTAATGGTTCAGAATACAGGCGCCACTTAATTAAGCAAAATTTCGAAAAATACCATAGAGACAGAGTTGTTTCTCTCATTAAAATACGTTGATTGCATGTGTTGCATAGTAAAAAAAAAAAATGGTTAGAAAATTACAAAAAAATACATATAGCTACTTCAGTGCTTTTTAGTGCTTTTGGGTATGAATCTAGGAAATTTTGAGTTGGCAACCCTACTATCGTTCATTCACTTCAGTTTGAAAATGGCTTCGGTCTGTGATGGCTGTGTGGTGACACTAGTAGAGCTCGCGGCTGTGTTGGAGGATCAGACGAAACTAATTAAATTACTTGCGGACCACAAATTAATAAAAGTTACCTCTGTCTGTTCATCCTGCGATAGTGTGGTGAACATTTCAGCTGATAATAATTAGGTTAGGTTAGGTTAATTACTTATTTGCACATTTTTATGCATCCTCTAGTACTATTTGATGTGTAAAAAATGTTCGGAATAAATACATCTGGTAATGTAAACAATTAGTTTTTTTTCCTCCAAAACATGCTAAAACCATTGGTTTCCTATTTAGGATAAATCTGGGTATGTTACTTTTCAGCCCAGAATGTTTCCTGACAATTTTGAGGGGTTCTACATTAATGTCTCAACAGGTACAAAACATTTATCAATAATATTTCCGTCACAAATGTTTAGTTTACGAGTTATATTTTGTTGAAAAAAAATTTTTTTTGAAGGCGCATTCTATCGCCGCCATAACAGGTGGCATCACCTAGCGATGAACTATGTAAACAATTTTGAGGTAGCCAATTACAGACCTCTATTTCATCACGTGACCTAATCCAGCAAATCACCGACCGATCTGGTTCCTCATTCATCTCCTGTTTTCAGTTCAAATTCAGAATCATATGGTATTCTCCCTTTAAATGTAGTGTGTCCAATTTGTATAATTTAGGTCTCAGGGGTATGGGGCAGAGCCCCCATAAAGATCACACATCACAAATTGATCGGTATAGGGTTTTATATTTTTTATTTTTGAATTTCTGACGCTAAACTGATAATGTAATAACATTCGTGTTAGGTTAGGTACTTTTAGGTTAGTTAGGTTAGGTTTTCCTCATGGTTTTTGATATGTTTCATGACATTCTTACCTTCATTTTTGTTGGAAATAACGAGTTTTTCACCCCCCAAAAAAATGATTCCCCACAGGTTCCCAAATATTGATGGGGTATATATTAACAACTGGTCATTCCCGATGGAAATGAAAGTCAGATTCGCATGAATCACACCAAAAACCATGAGAAAAACCTAGGTTTCATGGGAAATAGCAGTCTGGGCCGAAAAGTAACAATTACCTAAATCTGACCATCGCTATTACAATAAATTATTGTTTGTGCTGTGTTCCCCCACCCAAAACACCCAGTTACCACAGTGGCCCCCCCCCAGATTGTAGGAGAGGTTTGGGGGGGTGAAATCACTTCAAGCAATAATTTACTGTAATGGCGATGGTCACATTCATCCTAAACAGGAAACCAATGGTTTTAGCATGTTTGGAAAAAACAAAAATTGAGGTGGTGCCCCTATTCTGAACCATTACCATATATTTTATTAAAAAAAGTACATTTGAACAAATTTGCATAATATAAGATATACCTTTTTGGTTCTTTTGCATTATCCTCCCAACACTAATTTTTTTATATGATGTTGGTTTGGTTTTGGTTATGGTACTTTATTTTCCTTCCATTATAAAAAAAATTAGTGTTGGTGTTAGGTTAGGTTAGGTTAGGTTAGGTTAGGGTAAAAACAGCCCACCACAGGCATTAGCCATTATAAAAAAAAATTAGTGTTGGGAGGATAATGCAAAGTACCATATTTTCTTACGCAGTTTTGAATGGCAATTCAATATATTATACTGTTTTAACCACGTGTGAGCGGGTGAAAAGGGCTGCAGTTGAGATTGACCCTGCATTTTGGAATTGTTTTTTCACTGGTATAAGATCACTTTGGTGTTACCTGTACTTGTTTGTACAGACCTAGCTTAGCTTATTCTGATAGCCTAGCCTAACCACAAGGTAAGACTCCCACTTGACCTAACCTGAGTAACTATTTTGATATAACTTGATAGTATCAAAGTTGGTGAGTCAACAAACATTTTTAAGCCTAGGACCTAACTTAAGAACATAGCCTGCCCTACAAAAATGGGTTTTGACAGTGACTGTAGAGTTTGTAAAAAGGAAGTTAAGAGTAAAGATAGAGCTATTGCATGTGATAGTTGTGATGACTGGTATCACGTAAGCTGCAAAGGCCTTACAAGTTATATATATAAAGGTATAAATGCTGCTTCTAAGCTTAATGTCAACTTGATGTGGTTTTATGACAAGTGTAGTACTGTAATAAAAAAATTTTAAGTCCAGAGGGTCTATTAGTGAGGGAGGCGCCAGACCAACTTACAGAGATACTGCAGTTGAGCCTAAATCTAGTGAAGTAGCAATTCAAGTAAACTTAAATGTCCCTATACCTCATAGTGAGCCCAGGCCTAGATATCCTCAGACAATTTCTGAAAATGATGAGTGGACTAAACCTAGGAAAACCTGGAAAGCTAGAATTCAAGAGCCAAGGAAAAGTGTCCTTATAGAACTAACCAATCAGTTTCATACTTTCTCGCTGGTCCAAGATCAAGATGAGAAAGCTGAAGAAAGTAGGCCTATAAAACAAAATGTTAGTAATAATAATCCAGACTCATATAAACCCAGGCACTCTAAAGCTATAGGTGTGTTTGAACCAGCATCCGTTATAGGTGACTCAAGTGAGGGGCCTAGGATCTAAATTACCTAGAGGTAGCATAGCTTACTGTTATCCAGGTGCAGGGATAAATAGGATTAGTAATAAAATTATAGAAAAAGGATCTGGTATAGACCTAACTGTACCAAAGAATATGGTTATACATGTAAGTGGAAATAATATAAAGGGTAAGCACTCCGAAGAAATCATGGAGTCATATAAACAGCTATTAATGAAGTTAAAGGAACAGAGACCTAACCTTAACCTATCAAATCTTCACATCGCGGAAAACGACGCTTCGTTCGTTCCATAGATCTTCGCATCGCTGTAAGAGACGCGTAACTTCATTAATACGTAATTCACAAATTATGCCATAATTGGTTAATTTTGAATATGTAGGCGTGTCTTCCACCATTTCTGACCAATTGTAAGTAAGAATTAATCAGCTGAAACGAGTAGAATCTAAGAAAACTGACTCCCAATTGGTTTAGGGTCATGAAATCCATAGAGTATAATAAAAATGGCCGCTAATTGGTTCAGGGTCATGCGGTCTGTTTTGCCTTTTTTTTTTTTGTTTCACTACAGATTTGTTTGTGGGTACTTTTTATTTATTTCTTGTATTACTTGTGTTACCTTATTTCTATACAATAATGTCTTGAAGTGAAAGTGATACTGACATCGTGTGTAATGATTCAAGTGTATCGGGGTGTAGGTATCAATACTTTAGGATAGGCCAATAGCGATAGCGCTTTCAAAAATCATTACTTTATATTTATTGAGACAGTGAAACTCATTTTCTTTTCAGATATGCAAGTTACCCATAAAACTTGAAGCTAAATAAGTAAAGAAAACTAATTTTGATGGAAGACTTGTCTTGCTAAGAGGCCTCCAAGACTAAACTTCTCTCTACTTTTTTTTTTCTTTCAACGTCAGACCATTACTTTGGTCTTATATAATTATTTTAGGAGAATTTAATAAACATAATATTAAAGTACATTTCTTTCTCATTAAAATGATGCATAATAATATATATCTAGCAAGAACAATCCGATCATTGCAAAAAAAAAAACTGGAAAGGTATGCAATTCCAGGAACATTTATGCATCATTTGCATAACTTGTGATGGGTTAAAACATCTATCACAGGTATAATTCCCAGGATACATGAAAATAATAAGTGGTACTCACAAGCATTATATATAAATAGTAGGCTTAAGACACTATGTCAGAGCATGGAAATTACATATATTGAACTGTGGAATAAATTTTACAAAAAAAGAGTTCTATAACAGAGATGGAATTCACCTTAATAGTAAAGGGACTGATTTACTATCAAAGATTGTATCATATAATTGACTAAAAACCAAAGGAATAGACCAAATTAGTACAAATACCAATACTCTTGATAACAATAAACTAATAAAAAATATAATCAAAACTCAAAAGAAAAAGGTCAACAAAGAAAGTAAGAGAGATGCAAATAATATACCATCATAGAACAAGAACCAGACTAAATTACAAGCAAAATATTCCAAGGGTTCTTTGTCATTTTTCTATGTAAATGCAAGAAGTATCCGAGATAAAATAAATTAATTCAAGGGATATAGGTATTGAAAATCCTCATGTTATGATTGTCACTGAAACTTGGACAAAATTCAGTACGATACTAAATAGTCCATTTAGTGAGAGAGATAATACCATTACTTATGAAATTGATGGCTATGAACTTTTTTATTATGAACGTAAATATTCAGAGGGTAGCGGAGTATTTATTTATGCCAAGACAAATCTGAATCCAGTTGAAGTTACCTCCATTAAAGAGGAAATAGTTGAATCTGTATGGATAGATATTGGGCATAAAAATGGCAGGAAAATCAGGATAGGGGGTATTTATAGACCACCTGAGGAATGTTCAGTTGGAGGAATCCCCAAAAGTAGAGGAGAAAATAAGTATGTAGAAAATAAATGGTTCTTTTGCATTATCCTCCCAACACTAATTTTTTTATATAATGTTGGTTTGGTTTTGGTTATGGTACTTTATTTTCCTTCCATTATAAAAAAAATTAGTGTTGGGATTAGGTTAGGTTAGGTTAAAAACAGCCTGCTGCAAGTGTTTTGCTAACGTACTTTATTTTCCTTCCATTATAAAAGAAAATTAGTGTTGGGAGGATAATGCAAAAGTACCAAATAAACTTATTCATGAAATAAACAAAGCAATGACAAGCAATATTATTATTGTTGGAGATTTCAATTATAGGCATATACACTGGGAAATATTACAAACACCAGAAAGTAATGAGAGATTCTTAGACTGTATAATGAGAATGGTTTAACCCAGTTAGTAAAGGAGCCAACCAGGGCTGATGCCATTCTAGATTTAATTCTAACAAATAATCCAGATACCTTCCAGGATATCTTGGTTTCAGAAACACTAGGTTCAGGTGATCATTGTATCCTTCGGTTTAATATTGTTTGTAATTCAAGACCTAGTGAAAATAAAGTAGAAGTTCCAGATTTTAAAAGAGGAAATATAAATGGACTAGTAAATGATCTGTGTCTAATAAATTGGACAGATATTCTACAGCCTGAACAGACAGTAACTAGTATTTGGGAAAAATTTTAAAGTATAATAATGAACATACAAAGGAAGCATATCCCAGTATAAAATCAGAACTGGAAAAAACAAAAACAACCTTGGATAAACTGCAATGTAAAAAGAGCAATCAGAGAAAAAACAAAAGCATTTTATAAATTCAAAAGAACTAAAAATGGCACAGACTCCAAAATATATAAAAGTAAAAGAAGCATTTGCAAGAAAGCAATCAGAGATAGCAAACGAGACCTGGAAAAAAGCCTAGCCAAGAATTCAAAAAACAATTTGAAAAGTAGAGTGAAAAAGAAAATTGGCCCCCTCCATATAGATGATAAAACTATAGATGATGATCTTGAAATAACTGAAGAACTAAACAAATACTTCTCATCAGTATTCACAAATGAAAATTTAAATAATATTCCTGATCTTATACTACCAGGACAAGATAGAGAAATAAATGAATTAAGGGTAACAAAACTAGATATCCTAAAAGCAATAGATAAATTAAAAATGAAAAAATCTCCAGGGCCAGATGAAATGCATCCAATAGTCATAAAAGCTGCCAAAAAGAATATAGCACAGGCACTAGAAATTATTTTTAATAAATCATTGATATGTACTGAAATTCCAGAGGATTGGAAGAAAGCAAATGTGGCTCCAATCTTTAAAAAAGGAAATAGAAACTTGGCAAAAAACTACAGACCCATCAGCCTCACCTCCATTATTTGCAAATTAGCTACTCAAAAGTATCATTAGAGGTAAAGTTACTGAGTTCCTTGAAGAGTGCAACCTTATAAATGATAACCAGCATGGCTTTTGAAATGGAAGGTCCTGTCTAACCAACTTGATTGAATTTTATGATGGAGACCTATTGCATTTGGAAAATAAAGAGCCAGTAGATATAGTATACTTAGATTTTGCAAAGGCATTTGATACTGTTCCTCATGCAAGATTGTTGGTAAAAGTTAGAGCCCATGGTATAAGAGGTCATATAGCTGACTGGATAGAAGAATGGCTGAGAAACAGAAAACAGAGAGTTCATCTAAGGGTAATTCTACGAGAAATAGACAAATGAAGTACACAGTAACCTCTTCAAAATTCATGAAACTTGGTGTGAGGGTTGGTTTAGGTCCAAATTACAAATTTCTGAATTTTTTTGAAAATTGGTCAAGTTGGTCAAATTTTATGGGTCATTCTCTGTCAGATCAACCAAAAAAAATTGAAATTAACACCCTCATCTCTCATATTTTGCTGAAATTTGGTTTATAGGGAGTTTGTGAGCCCTGAATCCATTTCTGAAATTATAAGGTCAATCCGACCAACGGTTCAAGAGATATGACCTCGGGCAATTTGAGGTCACTCGCGAGGTTACTAACATTTGGCGAGCCATAACTTGGGTAATAATTGTCATAATTATATAAAAGTATATATATTTAGAATCAGAAAACGACAAGGAATCCAAATATGCACGTTTTAGAACTCTAGGTTGAAAAATAAAAAAGTTACACTGTAACCAAAATTTGAGGTCACGATTTGACCTCTGGGGTATCAAATGAGAATTTTTTTTTAAATGTAAAAAATGAAGGCATAGGCATTGGCTATTAGAATCAGCAAAAAAAAGTTTGTTTATGTTAGTATTTTTCATGTAACTAACATATAAGTGAACACCATATTCATAAGTTGTGCGTCAATTCTACCTATTTTTTCACACAAGCTCATAATTTGACCTATAGAAATTAAAATTACATTTTTTATAGATATAAAAAACAAAGTCAGAGTTCTTGACTAATAGAAACAATCATAAAAAGTTTGTTTATGTTGGTACTTTTCATGTAACTAACTTATAAGTGAACACCATATTTATAAATTGCTTGTCATTTCAAGGAATTTTTATATCTTAGCTATCAATTTGACCTCAAGCTCCAAGAATTTAATAAAAATTGTATTTCACTGCTAATCTACACTGGCAATAATAGTTATAATAGTGAAAGGGGAAGACTAAGCTCACATGTAGCCTAAACAAACCTGTTGAAACATGTTGCTACTTGTCTAAGTGCAGAATCAACACAGATAGTTGCAAAATTCCTTGTCTACAGGTTAGTACAGTTCCAGCCAGCACTGTGGGTGGCTGGTGGGTATGGTGTTTTAATGAGCCTCAGAGACTATCAAGGCCTAAAATATTAAGTGTGTATAGCTATATATTTTCTAAAAAATATATATTACTAATTGTAAATCCTATATCTTTACAGATCAAAATACAATGGTTCGGCACTTGAAATACTGCCAGGACCCTATTCAAAAACACAAGAAACGCATAACAATCAATCTTAGAAAAGTGACTGATGTACTTGTTGAAAAATGTGCTGGAAGAGTGAAAAAAGACTCATTGTTGTGTGTGAACTGCTGGACACTGATAATGAAAAACCCCACTATACTTAGTACCACTGAAAACAACGAGTCTGAGCAGGATTCAAATGAATCATCTACTATCAGTGGCTTGAGTAACATCTCTTCAATTCAAGATCTGGACAATGACAGTGATTGCTTGATAAAGGAAAATCCTTCAACTTCAGTTGAACCAGTTCTAGCATTTCTGGACCAAACACCAGTTAAAAAAAGTAAGTAATAAATTAATATAATAACTTATACTTTACTACAAGGTCTGTTTGATCTACTATATAGCCAATTATATAGCATTTAAGGTACTATAATTAATATTTAATTACTAATATTCAGGTGTGTGAAACCTTTTTTTCTGTTCTTTTCAGAAGGGCTGTCATTAAGCCAGAAAAAGCGCAAGGCTCGTGGTAAGCTATCATCTGCTCAGAAACACCTGAAGGAGAGGCTAGAACTCAGTTATGGTGTTCAAATTACCGAGGAGGTAAGTGATACTTCAAAACCTGAAACTAAATCTGAAAAACATCTAGACAAATTAATGAATGAATTGAAACAGTCATTCCTGGAGAGCAAATGTCACCATCACAAACTACAAATATTGACAGGTAGCGAGAACAACGTGAAAAAAGTGTTAGCAGCTGACGAGGAAGCTTCTAAACAGTGGCTGCATCCTCCAGCGCAGGACACGTCAACGCGAAGAGGCGACGTCAAACCAAAACATCAACGCGCTGGTGGCCAAACTTCCTCAAATCTCCGTGCAGCGGGCTGTCTACGGTTGGCCAGACTGGCAGTCGACGGCCTGTTGCGTGGCACGGTCAGAGTGCCGATCGGCTCCCGGGGCCGGACCTATTCTCAGCGTGCTATTTTTTCAATTACAGGGAACAATTGCGTGCTCCCCGAACTACTCTTACTCTCTGGCGACATTAAGACTAATCCAGGCCCCACTACAACTTACACATGTCACCATACACAAAGACATAGACACAATAGCACCATGAGACACATACAGAAGTATAATATTAACATATTACAGTACAACGTAGATGGCCTCACAAACAAAATCATGCAGCTTAGGGAATTCGTACACAAACAAAACATTCACATAGCACTTATACAAGAAACAAAACTAAAACGCACACACAAAACACCCACCATCCCTGACTTCACGGCGATCCATCAAGATCGTACTGGGGGTAACGGGGGTGGACTCATCACTTACATACGTAAAAGCATTAGCTACACTGATGCTACCCAAAACATTACAAACACAATCCAAGCAGATAACACGATAGAAATACAGGCAGTTAACATTAAAACACGCGCAAAACACAACACCACACTAATCAACATTTACATCCCACCAGATAGTTCACCTCAGGTGCCAGCCAATTACAATCCACAGTTACACAATCTTGCCTCTCTCACTAATGTCATCTTAGGAGGAGACTTCAACGCCAAAGACACTAGTTGGTACCTGCACAACCAAAACAACACCAGAGGCGCCAACATAGCCACACAACTAAACAGCCTCTTCATTCTTAACAATACAGAAGAACATACACACATACCACATCAAGCAGGATACTCAAACTCCTCCCCAGACATAACGTTCTGTTCCCCCTCACTAGCAACACATACACAATGGAGAACAGAAAAACAACTGTCATCAGACCACCTGCCCATCATCATTACAACACATTCTACACTCTGCCCCAACAGCCTTAGGCACACTTACAGAAATTACAAGAAAGCTGATTGGGAACAGTTCAAAATACAGACTGAGGAACAATTCACCACATTAAACAGCACACCCATCATAAACATGATACAACACTCAAGACATTTAATCAGATTATCAATAATGCAAACAAATACATACCCAAGGGCAACATTAGGAAATACAACCCAAATTACATAGAGAAATAGCCCACCTCATAAGGCAACGTAACAACCTCAAACATAACACACAAACACCACACACAGAAGCCATAAAGCAGCAGATACAACAGCTCAACACAGAAATAAACAACAAACTCAAAGAAAAACAAACAGAAACATTCAGGGAATTCATAACAACACTAAACCACTCCACAGATACATACAGGCTATACAAGACTATAAACAGCATTACCCACTCTAACAGCGACATTCACACCTCACACGCGGCTATCTGTCGCAGCCAAAATAATATCCCAACATACACACAACAAGCTAACATTCTAGTTAATCACTACGCAAAGATAAGTCACTTAAACAGAGACAACAACCAGAAACACGCAGACAACAAACAGCCAGACACAAGAAAACCTACAGACTCGACACGACCATTACACCCTTCAATACAGACCAGACCACCAAGATCATCAAAAACATTAAAAATTCGAAGGCTACTGGACCAGACAACATATCTAACATACACCTTAAACACTTGGGCCCACAAGGAATACTAGCTCTCACAAATATCAGCACATATTCATACCAACACTGTATTATTCCTGACATATGGAAACAAGGTAAAATTATTACACTACTCAAACCAAACAAAAATCCAACAGAACCAGCTTCCTATAGACCCATTACTTTACTATGCACACCTTCCAAAGTAACAGAAAGACTAATCTTACAAATCACCAACCCACACATACCACTATCGCCTACTCAACATGGATTCAGACCTCACCACTCAACCACGACATTACTCACTAACCTCACGCAGCACATCATGGATGGCATCAACTCTAGAAGACCAGCTCAACGTACACTATTAGCAACAATAGACATTAGTAAAGCATTTGATGCTATCCCACGCTTCCCTCTCATAAACAAAATACTCAACACAAACATGCACAATAACACCAAAAGGTGGCTGAGCAACTATCTCTCAGGAAGATACTCACATGTCACATTTAATGGCAAGTCATCCAAAAACAAGCTTTTTCGAACGGGGTCCCTCAAGGCTCTGTTCTCTCACCAACACTCTTCAACTTATACATGCATGACATTCCAACACCCATAGATAACAAGCTTACCTTATCATCATATGCAGATGATATCACTCTAACATCCACCCACAACAACATCGACACCGCTACAAATAACCTACAAACATACATAAACAGTATACAAGACTGGCTCACACACAATAGACTCAAAGTAGCGCCCACAAAATCAACCATCACCTTGCTTACAAGCAACACAAAAGAACACCAGGTAATTCCACAACTTACACTAAACAACATCAACATTCCACACACTCACAGAACCAAAATACTAGGTGTCACATACAACACATCATTATCTTTTGCAAACCACATTCAGGACATTAAAAACAAATGTACGTCAAGACTTAACACGCTTAGGGTACTAACAGGCACAAACTTTGGACACCAGCAGGAAACAACATCACTCATCTACAAACAATATATTCGCTCAGTTATGGACTATGCTAGCCCATGCTGGGCACCCATTATCTCAAACACACACATAAACACCTTACAAACAATACAAAACAACGCACTTGTATCATTACAGGATGCACTCAAACAACACCAATAGAACACCTGCACACAGAAACAAAAATACTAAAAGTTAGGGAACATTTAGACATGAGGGGAACACAATTCATGGCAGCAGCGACAACTAACCCACAACACCCTTGCCACTACATGTACAATCATGCACCAACACCTCGCACCATTAAGGTAACACCAGAGAGACATTATAACCAAATACTCCATTCCATACCACGCCCCACAGACATCACACAGTACAGAAAACACACACACACACACCTAACCCACAAAGCACTGACACGACTCGGTCCGAAGCGGTCCTAGGTGCGAAGCCGCTGCCCATTAACAGGTCAGAGATCAGCCTGAGCAGATCGGATCGAGTTAACTTAGCACGATTCCGATGTGGACACCCCAACTTACGGACATATAAACACAGACTAGACAACTCCATAGACGACACCTGCCACCTGTGCCAAGACACACCACAAACAATTGAACACATTATGACGGACTGTACCGCTCTAGCACAACAACGAACACAACACAACATCACGAGTGCGCTGAACCTGTGGTCCACTCCGGAGAGGGCGATCGGTTACCTGCGTGCCGCCGGCTTGCTCGATCAGGGTGGGCTGATCGGCTAAACAACAACAACAAATATTGACACTCTCACCATACACAATTGAAAAAACAGCTAGTTTCTTTCAAACTACAACATACATGGTGAAAAGAAGCCATTCACTTAAATCAGAACATGGAATCCTTCCGAAGATTCCACTAATGAGCAAAGGAAAAGTGATATCTGAAGAACACAAAGATATAGTTAGAAGATTCTATGAGTCAGAAGAGGTTAGTCGTATGTGTCCTGGCCAAAAGGATTGCGTGAAAGTTATCAGTGCTGAAGGTGCAATGAAGGTGCAAAAACGATTGGTCCTCGGGAATTTAAGAGAGATGTTTGAACTATATAAAAATGATGAAAAGAATCCCAAAATAGGATTTTCCACATTTGCAAAATTACGGCCATCATATTGTGTGCTTGCCGGTAGTGGTGGGACTCATTCTGTCTGTGTCTGCACATACCATCAAAATCCAAAATTGCAGCTGGCTGCATTGGGAGAAAGAGGTCTTTCATACAAGGATCTTATGGATTACAGTGTCTGCAGTACAGAAAGAGAGACTTGCATGATGCAACTTTGCAATGATTGCCCAAGAGAAGAGGGTGTCCTGGATTTTCTTGAGTTACTTGACAGTGTGAAATCAGCTCCAAATGAAATATCTTACAAGCAATGGGTGACTGTTGACGTTGTACAATGGTTGATAAGGTGGAGCCACTTCATGAATACTTATCATCCCTAAGCATGAAAATATCCCGCATGGTTCGTCATCACTTTGTTGCTCAGCAACAATCACAGTACTTCAAGCAGTTGAAAGAAACACTACCACCTCAGAGCGAGGTAGTTATAGTAGGTGATTTCTCTGAGAATTATTCTTTCATTGTCCAGGATGCTGCCCAAGGGTTTCACTGGGACAATTCACAGTGTACAGTTCACCCTTTTGTCATCTATTATAGATCATCTGCAGACCAGGAACTTAGCCATTTTAGTGTCTGTTTCTTATCTGCATCACTAAAACACAACACTATAATGGTTTACTCATTCATATTGAAGCTTATGACATATGTTAAATTCAGATGCCCACAATTGAAGAAGGTGCACTATTTCTCAGATGGATGTGCTGGCCAATATAAGAACAGATACAACTTCACAAATCTCTGTTACCATGAAGAGGATTTTGGTCTGTCTTGTGAATGGCACTTCTTGCTACATCCCATGGCAAAAATGCATGTGATGGGATTGGAGGAACAGTGAAAAGAGCTACTGCTCGTGCCAGTTTGCAGAGAACTACAGAGAGGCAAATTCTTACACCAGAACACATGTTTCAGTTTTGTGAAGAAAACTTGAGCAAGAAGATAAATTTTTTCTTTGTAACTACAGCTGATTTGAAAGATGCAGAAGAACGGTTGGAACATCGATTCAAGGATAGTAGGGCTATTCCTGGAACTCAGAAATATCATAGATTTGTTCCCCTAAACAAGGAAGAACTGATGGTGTATCCCATTTCAAGTGGCATTGGAGAAAAGAAAAGAATAAGGAAAAGTCATTTTACTAATGAACCTGCAATGCTTGGTAACCTAAAATGTGTCAAACCAGGAGAGTATGTTGGCTGCATTTATGACATGCAAGTTTGGTATGGAATTGTGGAGGAATATTGTGAAGAGTTTGATGATTTCACTGTGAACTTTCTACATCCCTCTGGGTCATCAGGATCAAGTGCATATTATTATCCATCAAACAAGGATTCATGTGCAGTGCCAGGACATCATATATTAACTGTAATGAGTTGTCCTACCCTAAGAGGAGGCAGCAGAATTCAATACATTTTTCCACAAAAAGAAATTGATGAGAGCATCGAGCATGCAAAAATTGTATTAGGCTAGCACATGAATCCTCTAAGTAGGTCTTCCCCTTTCACTATTATAACTATTATTGCCAGTGTAGATTAGCAGTGAAATACAATTTTACATTTTTTGCCTTTGTTTTTATATCTATAAAAAAATGTAATTTTAATTTCTATAGGTCAAATTATGAGCTTAAGTGTGAAAAAATAGGTAGAATTGACGCACAACTTATGAATATGGTGTTCACTTATATGTTAGTTACATGAAAAATACTAACATAAACAAACTTTTTTTTGCTGATTCTAATAGCCAATGCCTATGCCTTCATTTTTTACATTTAAAAAAAAAATTCTCATTTGATACCCAGAGGTCAAATCGTGACCTCAAATTTTGGTTACAGTGTAACTTTTTTATTTTTCAACCTAGAGTTCTAAAACTTGCATATTTGGATTCCTTGTCGTTTTCTGATTCTAAATATATATACTTTTATATAATTGTGACCATTATTACCCAAGTTATGGGTCGCCAAATGTTAGTGACCTCGCAAGTGACCTCAAATTTCTCGAGGTCATATCTCTTGAACCGTTGGTCGGATTGACCTTATAATTTCAGAAATGGATTCAGGGCCCACAAACTCCCTATAAACCAAATTTCAGCAAAATCTAAGAGATGAGGGTGTTAGGCACTGGTTGATCTGACAGAGAATGACCCTTATGGCTTGACCAAATTTTGGTCAAATGAAAAAACCAATAATTTTCAAGCGTAAATATCTCAGCTCCTAATTGTGGTAGTGTAGTAAGTCTTAAATGATAAAATATGTAAAATTAACTGTAGTTTCTAAATATGTATAATTTTTTTAGGGTAACAAAAATAAAATTAAGATTTTTTGGAAAAAATGTCATTTTCTTTTTTTTGTGATTTGGCAGCGAAGATATCATTTTTCGAAAAAAAGACCAGGAATAAAAAATGTTTATTTGATGTATGTACACAATAATAAGTAATAAAAAGTCAGCTTATCAACAATTGTTATGAAAAAAAAATGACAAAAAAAAAATCCTCCAAATTTTAACAATTTTTTGCTTTCTTTCCAGATTTTCAGTATACTGTATACCTAATTTTCTAGTATACGTAAATTTACCTAACCCTTAAAATGCCTCAAAACACAAAATTTTGTTGCGATCCTATGAAAAAACACTTGAGAAGAATTTTCTGTAACATCAAAAAAGTAAACTCTGCCATGGCAGCTGCAAGCTATGGAATTTTGGAAGAAAATCAATTGCTATGTCACAATTAAAAAGAAGCCAATTGTATTAGAACATGTTCAATGTTCATCCAGAGAGCCGGAACCTGCACCAATACCTGAGCCAGACATACTTAACGAATCTATGGAACGAAGCAGTAGCGATTCCACGAATCCACCACCGCTGGAAGAATTTGTCGTTCAAGACAGGCAATTCAATAAAGATTTGCTCAGCAACAATATTTTACCTTTATTTGATGAAAGCCCTATTAAAACAAGTAATGAAACAATAGAGACTCCATTCAGGACATTTGTTTCTTAATGCCAAATTCGTAGTTTTCTGTTTTTAAATATTAGCATCAGCACTTGAATACATATATACAAAATATTTGATATTTGATTATTTCACGCAACCTAAATTTATGAATTTGTTTTACAGCTGGATTGAAGCTGGGACAAAAACAGATAAAGGCTTCTACGAAATTCAGATCGACAATGGAAAAGGTTAAACGAAATTTTGAAGCTGCTTATGGGGCTCCTATTGACTATTCTGAAGCTGGTCCATCCAAAAAAAGTTGTTTGGAAGATGATTTAGAGAGGCAAGACTACTTTTCGGACACAGTTATTGAAATTTGACATTTTAAATTAAATTTAATACAGTCATTGAAATATATAGTACTAAATTAAGTTTTATCTGTTTACATTTTTATAATCGGACAATATAATACATATACATATATTTTATGAAAAGTTTAATTAAAAATATACTAATTAAACTCAATGTCAAATACACTTTATTTCAAGTATCAAAAGGTTATGGAAGAATTAAAGGAGAAATTTCAAGCAAGTAACGATCGCAATCTTAGGTTACAAATACTATCATTGTATCCCTATCCCATTGAAAAAACTGCTGACTTCTTTCAAGCAACAAAGTATATGGTGCGTAAGAGCTGCAATCTTCAAAAACAGTTTGGGATTTCTTCCTAACATTCCAAACATGACAAAAGGGAAGGTCATCACAGCTGAAATGAAAAAAATCATTCGGGAGTTTTATGAAAATGAAGAATATAGTAGGATGTGCCCGGGAATCAAAGATTATAAGTTTGCAATAAATGAAGAGGGTGAAAAAATAAAAAAACAAAAAAGACTGGTATTGTGTAACTTGAAAGAGTTATATGCTGAATATGCAAAAAATGATGAAAATCCCAAAATAGGCTTTAGTACCTTTGCTCATCTTCGACCATCATGGTGCGTGCTTGCGGGACAAAGCAGAACTCACAGTGTCTGCGTATGTACGCATCACCAAAATCCGAAACTACAAATATCAGCGTTAGGCATTAAAGATTTAGACTACAAAAAATTAATGTCTTTATCCATCTGCGGCATGGACAATGAAGATTGTATGATGCACCGATGCAAAAGATGCCCGCGAGAGGTCGGAATAAACAATTATTTGGAAAGTTTGGACTTCATGGTGATGGACGAAATAAAATATAAACAATGGGTGTCCGTCGATCACTGTATGTTAAAAGATATCACCGAAACTCCAGAGGAATACGTGGAAATGCTCACCAAAAAAATTGCACAACTGACAAGACACCATTTCATGAATAAATGTCAGTAGAGTTACTTCAAAATCTAAAAGAAACTCTGCCCGAAAATGAAGGTGTTTTGGTGGGTGATTTTGCGGAAAACTTCTCATTCATCGTACAAGATTGTGCCCAGGGGTTTCATTGGGAGAACTCGCAATGTACAGTGCACCCATTCGTTTATTATTCCAAAAACAATGCAGGAAAACTAATTTGCAAAAGTTACTGCTTCGTTTCAAACCGTCGCAGGCATGATACAATTCTGGTTCATAGTTTTCCAAAAAATTAATCCTGTGCATCCAACAACAAAATTCAAACCTAACTAAAATTCATTATTTCACAGATGGATGCGTGGCTCAGTATAAGAATAAAACAAATTTTCTAAATTTATGCCATCATTTCGAAGACTTCAAAATTCATGCTGAGTGGAATTTTTTCGCGACATCCCACGGGAAGAATGCCTGCGACGGTATTGGCGGAACGGTAAAAAGAGCAGTTGCCAGAGAAAGCTTATGACAGCTTCTCGACCATCAAATCTTAACAGCTGAGGACTTCTACAATTTCTGCTCTCAAGAATTCCTAACCGCTATTGACTTTTTTTACGTCTCTGAGGCAGAAATTGTAGATGTAGAGCTTTCTTTGCAAAAACGTCTGAGTGAACCTATTACTTCTATCAAAGGTACTCGACAATTACATCGCTTCGTCCCAATTTCCAAGAATTCGTTGAAGGTTTATCCACTCTCTCAGAGTGCACAGTCAGTCGAAATAAGAGAGCTCATTAGAGTTTCTGCTTCGGATCAAGAACATAATACTGTCTCAACGCGAAATTGAAACAGGCTCTTTTGTGGGTTGTATGTATGAAAATAAACTATGGCTCGGATTAGTCCAGTCCTTTGACTGTGAATGATGATGATTTTCTGATAAAATTTCTCCATCCTTCGGGCGTATGTCCCTCATACGTTTTTCCTGCGCAAGATGATGTTTGTCATGTTCCAACAGAAAATATATTTGGGAGTATTGAAGCAAGTTTACGAGGAGGAACAAGAATACAATACATTTTTCCGCTTCAAGAATTAAATAACTTTTCAAAGAAGATAAAATAAATTCTATCGAATGTATACTATTTAAGATTGTCTATATAATATTTCTAAAATTTTTATCTAATATTTGTGTATCTACTTAATAGTTATAAAAATCTTTTCAGATTCTTTTTTCTTATTATTATATTACTAGTACAGTTCCCGTCACTTTGCTGATGGTTAGACAGGCTAAACTACAAAAAAAGAACCCAGCCGTGAAAATTTTGAGCTTCACATTGTGTCAACATTTCTGCATCTGGTATCTCCCAAAACCTCCTCACCCCCATTCATACAACTTGGAGGCTAACCCCCTCCCCCATTACCCCCCCTCCCATCCCCCATTACCCCCAACCCTTCCCCCATTGCTAAACTACAGAAAAGAACACAGTCATGAAAATCTTGAGCTTCACATTTCGCCCGTAATACAATTTCTGATTTTTTATTTTAACAATTTTTTCTCACAATTTCTGAGTGTGACGGACAGACAGACGGACAGATGGACAGCTCTCTTATTATAGTATAGATTAGTGTCTAAAATTTGGATTCACTGGATGAGAATACTGTCTCTTAATTCACTCTCAAAGACTTGTGTACGTGTAGTATTAGGAAGAGTATTTTATACTCTGATAAGCGCTTTATAAATTAAACATTATTATTGTCAATATAGTATTCTGTCCCTAAATATAAGAGAGGTTATGTATGTACATTGTACTTAGGGTGGTCCATAAAATTAAAGTTTTGATTTTTTGTTATTGCCGGGTGGTAACTTGTGAGGATGAATGAGAAAACACCTCTGGGCAATTTTTTCCCAAATCAATCACTTTTTAGGGGTAGCACACAGTACTTCATTTTTGCACTTTTGCACTACCTAGTAGATTTACTTGTATATTATGTTCCAGTTCCAGTAATACATCTTTTCCTTGACAGATTATTGGTGTAGTGTTCATTGGTTGTGTTTAGTGGTTGGATATATGATGACTCAAGTTCGAAGCTCTTGCTTTTATCTCCTTGAAGGAGATAAAGTGAAGGACAAGCTTCTTGGAAGCAAATTACTATCACATGGAGAAGTATTGTCATGCTTCCTTCATCACCACACTAATCTCAAGGAGGAGTTGAAGGAAAGTGCTCAAGTAGTGTGGGGTCAACTTGAAATATTTTGGAACAAAGCTCGAATCCCGACATGGGAAAAATACAAAGGAATCCAAAAGATCTTGGACCTTCACCAAGATTGGATCAAAATAAAAAAAGGACGAATGAGGAGGAGCCAGAAGCAGGTGAGTTGGATGATCAATGATAAATAAAATAGTTTCTCGAGAGTATGACATATTATACTGTACAATAGTCAATACATTTATCATATATACAGTATTTATTATTTATATTTAGGTGTACAACGAAGAGGGATTCAAGGAGACACTTCGGAACCTATTTGATATGGCACATGCTGATGCCTTGTCTCTAATCAAAAACCCAGAAGACAAGGCCTTCTTGCTGGCCCAGCGAGAGCCTGGAAGACGGGGATGCATGGTGGGAGTAGACAGAAAAACAGTAGAAAAAGAAAAACAAGCTGCCCACAGGAAGATGGAGGAGGAGATGCGAAAGAGAAAGGTGAGATTGTTCTTCAAATTCCTACTTTCATTTGATTGCAATGATTAGGTTGTTCGTTAACACTAATTATCCATTTTCTTCGATTGTATTGCAGGCAGTCAATGAAGGTGCATCAACGTCGGGTACAGCAGTATTGGTGTCCTCAACAGAATCCTCAGTCACTGATGAGTCATCCTCCACCGAAGATGAATGGGCAAAAGGTGGAAAGCGACTTCCAAAACAGGTGAAAAGAGTCAAGAATATAACAACATCAAATCTAGCTGCTGCCCTAGATCGGACACACACTACGGACAGGATGGCAACCTACATAATAGCAGAGACTGCATTGAGCCTTGGACACAGCCCAATGAATTTTAACATCACCCGGACCTCCATCAAACAGCAGAGAGAACGACATCGGATCATGATCTGCAGTAGCCTAAAAGCTTCCTTTCAGTCCGGTCCTGCAATCATCCACTGGGATGGAAAACTTATTCCAGACCTCCTCAACACCAGAGACCATGCGCATGTGGATCGGCTGCCTGTGCTCATTTCCTCCTTTTTGGGTCAATCTCAGCTCCTTGGAGTCCCCAAAATACCAACTGGATCAGGAGAACACCAAGCCAGCGCAGTTTTTGAATTATTGACTGATTGGGGCCTCGAAGAATCTGTCGTGGGGATGTGTTTCAACACCACTGCCTCCAATGCTGGTCATTTGAATGGAGCGTGTGTGTTGTTGGAGCAGAAGTTGAAGAAAGACCTTCTCCATTTTGCCTGCCATCATCACATCATGGAAGTGATGATCGGTGGAGTTTTCACTGCTTGCTATGGCCCAACGAGTGGACCTGATGTTCCATTGTTCAGCAGGTTTCAGAGCAAATGGACCTTCATTGACACAGGAACATACGGCACCGGATGGGATGATGAAGAGGTGCATCGACTCTTGGCCCCCATTAGAGATTGGATTCTCCGCTTTGCTGAGGAAAAACACTCCTCAAAATCCTTTCGAGATGACTATCAGGAATTCCTCGATCTGGCCATCATTTTCTTGGGAGGGAGCATTGACAACTACACCTTCAAGCGACCTGGCCCCATGCACCAAGCCAGATGGTTATCTAAGGTGATCTATTCATTGAAGATGTGGCTGTTCAGGGGACAAATCCCAGCCCTCACTCCACGAGAGCAAAAGTGTCTTAAGGATGTCAGTGTCTTCGCTGTTTCCATCAACCTGCAGGCATGGATGACAGCGCCAATAGCTGCTGCTGCGCCTCGCAGCGACCTCAGTCTTCTGCAGTCTTCAGGAATACCATGACCCCAAAATTTCGGAAGTGGCATTAAAAAACTCAGCAGTCATCTTTGGTATCTTTCAGAGGAGATGGTGGGCCTCGCGATTTTCGATCCTGAGGTGTCTGAAGAGACTAAAACAGCAATGGTGAAGGCGATGGAGGAAGTTGAAGGAAAGCCTGATTGCCAGAAGAGAAGGAAAGGTGTTGCTGATGGGGCTTCAATCGAGTCACTAGCAACAGCAAACTCAAAAAGACTGCTGTTGTCTCTGGGGTCAGGTGTGGGATACCTGAGGAAGAAGGTGCGGGATTGGGACAGTGATCCTGATTACCAAATAGTGAAGAAATCAGTGGCAAACCTCTCTGTCATGAATGATGAGGGGGGTTGCTCTCATTAATGAATACAACGGCTGCCACACCAGGAATGAGGAACAACTGCAGTATCTCCTGCAAGTTGTTGCTAACTACAGGAAGCAGTTTCCTCAACCACTAAAGTCAGCCTGGCAACTAGGCGAGAAAACAAAGATCAAATGAGGTGCAGAGGGAATTGTTAGTAAATTCATTTCGGAATTGTTAGTTACCCTAATAGTCATGTACTGTCACCAAGATTAACTTTGCTGTGATTTTCAGATTATACCAAAACTTCAAGTGTCATGTGCTACCCCTACAAATTAACTGATTCAAATAAAACTTTCCCAGAGGTGTTTTCTCATCCATCCTCATAAGTTACAACCCAGCAATAAAAACAAATCACAAAAAAAAATTCCACCCCTATAAGAGTGGACCACCCTAATGTACATATATTTTAAAAGATTTTTTCTCCTTTGGTTTATCTACATGTATTTTTTTTATGAATTGAAAATTGTCTTTTTTGGACCAACAAGTCTGTAATAAATCTTCGTCTGAAATTTTTTTTATTAGGTACTTAATTTCAAACTCAGTTTTGAGCCTTATAATAAACTATAAGCTGACTTTTTATTACTTATTATGGTGTACATACATCAAATAAACATTTTGTATTCTTGGTCTTTTTTTCGAAAAATGATATCTTCGCTGCCAAATCAAAAAAAAAAAAATATATACATTTTTTCCAAAAAATCATAATTTTATTTTTGTTACCCTAAAAAATGATACATATTTAGAAACTACAGTTAATTTTACATATTTTATCATTTAAGACTTATTACGCTACCACAATTAGCAGCCAAGATATTTATGTTTGAAAATTGTTGGTTTTTTCATTTGGCCAAAATTTGGTCAAGCCATAAAATTTGACCAACTTGACCAATTTTCAAAAAAATTCAGATTTTTGTAATTTGGACCAAAACCAACCCTCACACCAAGTTTCATGAATTTTGGAGATGGCGGAGTGTACATTCGGCACTTTCATTTGTCTATTTGTCCTGGAATTACCCCTAAATGGAAATAAGTCTACTTGGAGACTTGTATTGAACGGAGTCCCACAGGGGTCTGTGCTGGGAACTCTGCTTTATGTTGTCTATATAAACGATCTAGAGAAGGGCCTATCATGTAAAACCTCAAAATTTGATGATGATACAAAATTAGGCCATAATGTTAAGTCAGTAGCAGGAGCAATGACAATACAAAAAGACTTAGAGTCTGCCTGGGCAGATAAGTGGGAGATGAAATTTAATGTTGATAAGTGCAAGGTTATGCATATTGGGCCAAAAAATCTAGAATTTGAATACAATATGAATGGAATTTGGATTAAAAATGATGATAAAGAGAAAGACTTGGGTGTCACTGTGACTAATGAACTTAAACTCTCAAATCACTGTATGGTAATCAGAAATAAAGCAAATGCTAAACTCAATCTCATGCACACACACATTGAATACAAATCACCCAATATTATAAAGCAACTATACATTTCATATGTGAGACCCCTCCTTGAATACGGCATTCAATTTAAAAGTCCCTATTTGATACAAGATATTGAAAAAGTATAGAAACGAGCAACAAGAATGATCCCATCTCCAAGACAATTGACATGTAAGGAAAGACTGGTGTATCTAAGCATGTTCTCATTATAAAGGTGGTGGTTAAGGGGTGATATGATAGAGGTGTATAAAATGATAAAAGGGTTGGATAAGATAGATTTTGAGTCTCTTTTCATTAAAGATCACAATAACCAGACTAGAGGTCATAGTATGAAATTATTTAAGCCAAGATGTAGAACAAATTTAAGAAAACATAGTTTTACAAACAGAGTATGGTAATTAAGTTTTGGAACAGTCTGACAGAAGAAGTGGTGACTTCAGATACACTTGATTCTTTCAAAAGTAGGTTGGATAGTTTGATGTCCGCAAGAGACATCTGGTGATGGTGTTTAAGCCCATTTTTATTGCATGAATGGCAGTGGCGACTCGTGGTATAAATGTATGGGGGTGCGATTTCATAAAATTTATAATTTTTAGAATTGTAGTACATAAACAATCACATGGTGCTTCCGTACGGTACTTATATGTCAAAAGAAGCCATAAATTTGTATTAAAAAAATATTTTAATAAAATATAAAAATAATTGTTGAATAAATTTGACTATAATAAATTTGACTATAATAATGTACCACTGTACGACAACACGGACTCACAATAGGCTAGTGCGAATCCAACTGCCGCTCACAAGAGTACTGTACTTGTATTAACATATGCGGCTATGCCAGACGTACAATTCTAGTTAATTACAAATAAGTAATAATTTTAATAAAATACATATAAATGGCTTATATCATTATTACTGAAGTAACTATTAGTAAAAATAAAGTTATTATAAAAAAATTCGCGATTGTACTTATATTTTCATTACAACAGTAAAATATAATTTATATTTACTTGAGCGAAAAATCTATCGCTCCATTCGGCTGCAATATTATTTTGTATTCAAACAGCGGTACGCTATTTGAAGCTATGCTATAAGTTTAGAATATTATGTACTGTATGAAGGCTTACTCAAAATGCCTCATGAATCATGATATGCCACATGAATTTTTAAAATATATTTCAAGAATATTTATTTTAATATCTTAAAATTAATATATTTTTTATCTGTTAAATTAATATTTATCGTTTCAAGCAAGGGGGAGCGACCGCTCCAATACGCCAGTCGCCACTGATGAATGGTACTAGTTTAGGTTATTACTCGTTTTTTGACCCAGTCACACCCAGCTATAACAATATATATTGAATAACCAATCAAAACTGAATAAGAAAATATATATATTATCTTGTGCAAATTTGTATAAAAGGCATTTTTTTATTAAAATATATTTCCTATTTTTGGTATTTTTTCAATATATATATATATATATATAGACTATTTGGTGAATATTTCTTATTTTTGGTGATTCTAGCTACTTCTGCGTAATTCAATTTGTCCTGTTTTACAAATAAATCATTTTTAGCAATTTTTCGTCTGTTCAGTTCAGTTTTCTTGTGACGAAGTATGATGTGTCAGTTATACATATTTGATTTTGAAGACGTGATCTGCCATATTGCCCTCGATGAAGACAAAAGTTTAGACCTTTTTTTCAATCATGGAATAATTAAGACATCCGTGACCTGCCCTAAATACAATAGTGCTTGTATTTTAAGAAAAGACCAGAAGGTCTTTAGGTGCCGTAAAAAAAATCCTGAAAATAAACGTCTCTCATTTCAGTTTAAGGGCAGGCAAAATTTAGCAGACTACCCATGCAAGGTTGGCACGTTATTACATTATCATTTGTATAATTTAGGTCTTGGGGGTATGGGGGCAGAGCCCCCATAAAGATCACACATCACAAATTGATCAGTCCTAATGTTTTGGGGACAGTTCAGTACATGACACCAGTTAGGTCAACTGTACACCCTAGATGATTGGTTAAGTTGTCATGATATTTTCGTTTAAATTTGTTAGTTTAAACGAAAATGACGAGTGCAAACTTTTCTGGTTAATTTTGAGGTTTTGTACGAAACTGCCATCCATTTCCTGTGCAAATGTGGTTTTCAAGATGACGATATCTCAAAAACTACGCATTTACACAGGAAATGGATGGCAGATTCATGCAGAGCACCTCAAAATTGACCAGAAAAGTTTGCTCTCATTATAAAAAGAGTGGGTCAAAAAATGAATAATTACCCGAGTTTATTTCATATATATTATGTGCATTTGGGTGATAGATCCCATAGCTCAACACAGGCGTTGTGGGATATAGGGATGCAGCATCTTGGGTTAGGGGATACTCTGTCCTTACACACCCCATTTAGAGAGATTCCTCTGCTGAGCAGTGCTCCCCCATAGTACTGTGAGGTATTGAAAAACTCATGATCTTCACTTTCCCCACAAACACCTTTAAATGGGAGACCCAAAATGGGTGCACACACATTTCTATACTACTGTATAGTCTTTACAGCCACACCTACACTTTTTCTCTTAAGTATATAGGTACTATATTGTAATGTATATGGTTGTAAATTGTGACTTGGTCCACAATTGATATGGACCATGACTTATTTTTAGTTGGCAAGGTACTGGTACTGATGGGTACCGTAATGAAATTGACTGGATTCTTTGGATCTGATATATTTGCATGTTGGTTATAAATAGATATAGTGTGTAACATATTTGTGGATAGTAGCCTATTATGACTTTGATCCTCTGGATCCAGAGATTCTATCTTTAGTTTTAAATTGATAATTAATTAGTTTTGTAAAAATTGGTTGTTGCCAATGTACAGGCAGTTTTTACATAGTGGAGCCACTTTGATGGGCCAAAGTGGCCCCTAGTGTGCCCACTACAAAAATTTCTTATGTTCTTATGAATATTAACCTACTTTGTTAATAGTTATCCTATAAAACTTTCAAACAATACGTCCATTCCTTTTTTGCTGGAATTTATCAGCCTATCCCCCAAATTGTCTGCTGCATACATTGAAACATTCAACCTTGTTGCAAAAAAATTTAAATAAACATCACTTGTAGACTTCATCTACAAAAATACTTTTCAGTCAGAGTAGTAGATTTTTGGAATGACTTTACATATGTGGTAATTTTAAGAAAAATTTACACACTTGACTTTCATGAGTGAAAGTCTGAGAGAGATAGTTTGTAGATTGTACCACTTTGGTAGTAATAAATAGTTGTATGTTAATTAGCCAACTTGAGATTGACATTTAGCAAGATTTTATTATTATTAAAATGTAGCTCATGACTTGGATTACCTCGATATGCCTGAGTGGCTCTATGTTTTCCAAATAAAATATAATGGATTGGATAATTTTTTCCATTTATAACTAAATTTTCACTTTGCTAAAGAAAATTGGGTGCTCCTTTAGTATGCAGTCTACAGACAAATTCACACTTTAGTATGCAGTCTACACCAATTTGTTTTTTAAATGTAGTTAAAGAAGGTTGAAATGACAATCTTACTTGAAAAAAATTTATTGAAAAGTAAAAAACATAAGTTTAAATGTAAGGAAAAAAATTTACTTAAAAGTTAAAAACACAAAGTTTAAATGTAAGGAAAAAATTTTTTACTGGCGGTAAACACATTTAATGTCGGCTAAAAAGGCAATGAATTTGTCATCGGCGTCCTTTCGTAACACCTTCCAACAACAATGGTCCAGATGAGATTGTAGCAAGTTCTCGGCAACCCCTCTTTTTTTAGTGCCAACCATTTGACCTCTAGATGACACAATTGCACTGCAAACTTCTCGGCACATGTTAAACCAATCTGTGATGGTACTAGAAGATTTACCTGTTAACGTTTCCGTTGTAATGATAGGAACATCCATAACAAACATAAATACCAGTTCTAGTATTTCACATAGAGTTAGGTTGCTATTGGCTCGATTATTCAAGTCGGTGTAGTGAAAAAAACCGTTGCTTTTCCTAATTGATCGTGACGTCTGGCATCCTTTAATCGGGCAGCGAAGCACTGGCCTAAATTCCCCACCACGATCACGCTTCCTTTTTTGCTTCATGGCACTACCACATTTAATGCATGGCTCTGCATCTAGCACTGAACCCAACAAATCATGCTCACGCAAAAAAGCCACAGCTGTCTCTTCGGATAAAATGACATTGCGATATAAATCCTTTAAATGCATGGCGTGATGAAGCAATTGAATTGTTTACAACTTCACTGCTTCAAATTTCTCAAGCTACTGATGTTAAACAATCGTTTTGAATTTCAAGGTCAAATAGGGTCTAAGTCATGTGAGTGAGTCATTTAGCGAAAAAAAAAGAGCGGCAGAATGCGTGAGCAGGCACAAATTTAACGAAAAAAAACCTGTAGACTGCACTATAAAAAAAGTAGAGCGCGGCAGAATTTGTAGACCGCATACTAAAGGAGCACCGAAAATTGTTACCCTTTTCCAGTTCAAATACTCAACTCCTAAATTCATGCTCTAAATCTCCAATCAGTATTGCCACTTCTCAAGAATGAAATTCCCAAGTCACCTACCAAGTTTTTCCCACAACACTCCCACAAATTCTCAGCAATCCCACAAAAATTCCACAAATAATTTTCATTTATGACTGAGAAATAAGATTATTCCTGCTTTTAGCAGATAGTCACCATATATAGGAAGCTAGAAGGGATGAATTCTCTTGATGGTCTCTTAAGCCTCCATTTCAAGTGACACTAATTCGTCAACGTCGGCTGGTACTTCGGAGGATCTTTGGCTGCGAAGTTCTTCAGTATTTCATCAGTTGGTGCGAAATTCACGCATGGCTTTGATTCTAGTTTTACTCCATAGCGAATTTGAAGAATATCTTCCACTGACCGAACATTAAAGCGATTTCTCAGTTTAGAGAATATTCATTACACTGGGCAACAAAAAAAAATTTTTTCGTGTCCCAAGAATGAAAATACCTTATTCTTATAGTATTTTCTGTGCTGAATCCAAATAAGTTTGTAAAATTTCTCTATCAGGTCTGGTTTTTGTGTGACATGCAATTTAATTTTTAAAAACCCATATAGTTACATACTTATTAAAATATGATCGAAAAGACATACCTGTAGTTTAAAAAGTAGCTTGTTTTGATTTTCTGCTGTGCTTTGCCTCAGGCATGTCTCTCTTAAGAGTCCAGCAATAGTCAGCCAGCATACTGGGGCTCCATTTGCCTTGGTAACGGTTTTCCATGGCAGAAATATCCTGATGAAAACGCTCACCATGTTCGTCGCTTACCGCACCCAGGTTTTCCGGAAAAAAGTCCAAGTGAGAGTCCAAGAAATGAACCTTTAATGACATATTGCACCCCATTGCTTGGTAAGACTTAAGAAGATCTCCTACTATTTCAGGATAGTTTTCGGCCTTGTGATTTCCCAAAAAATTTGTGCAGACACTTTTGAAACTCTGCCACGCAGCTTTCTCAACTTCATTCAACTCTCCTTCAAATCTCTCATCTCTTAACAATTCTCTGATCTGAGGGCCTACAAAAATGCCTTCTTTAATCTTGGCATCACTGATCCGGGGAAACTTATTTCTCAAGTATGTGAATCCTGTTTGCGCTTTATCCATCGCTTTAACAAAGTTTTTCATAAGTCCAAGCTTGATATGCAAAGGAGGAAGGTACACTTTCTCAGGGTCAACAAGTGAACTATTCACAACATTTTTCTTGCCTGGAACAAGTGAGGTGCGTTTTGGCCAATCCTTCTTAACGTAGTGGTTTTGCTTGTCCCTACTGTCCCACTCACATAAAAAACAACAGTACTTGGTGTAACCTAGCTGCAACCCTAGCAAAAGTGCAATGACCTTTAGATCTCCACAGATATTCCACTTATATTTCTGATACTGAAACTTTTCTAAAAGCAACTTCATGTTGTCGTATGACTCTTTCATGTTTGCAGCATGTGCAATAGGTACAGAAGGAAATTTATTTCCGTTGTGAAGAAGGACTGCTTTCAAGCTGACTTTTGAGGAGTCAATGAACAATCGCCACTCATCCACGTTATGTTCATGACCAAGAGCCCCCATGACTGAATTAACATCTTTACAAAACACAAGTCCATCTTCATGGGAGAACCATTCTTTGAATTCATCATGGCGGCTGCGGAAAAAACAAACTTTAGTGTCACGTTGCAGTAGATTCCAACCCTTTAATCTTGAACCTAAAAGTTCAGCCTGCTTCTTAGATAATTTCAAATCACGAACTAGGTCATTTAGATCTCCTTGTGACAGTAAATGTGGTTCATTGGAGGAACAGGTAGCCTGGAATGTTGGATCAGAAATGTCTTCATCTTTTTCCTCGTGATATGCTACAGCTACGTTTGATTCCTCATCACTTAAACTTACATGTTCAGGAGGATTTGGTACTGGAAGTTGAGCACTGTGGGGAACTGGTCTCATTGCAGACGGTAGATTAGGGTATTTCATAAGGCTCTTTGTTTTTGAAGTGATCCCCTTTGTATTTACTAGGCAGAAATAGCAGTCTGTTGTGTGATCTTTGGGTTCCCTCCAAATCATTGGAATAGCAAATGGCATGTGACGTGAACCGTTTAGCCATCCTGTAAGTAGTCTTACACATGTCACACAACAAATGTGAGGGGCCCAACTCTTGTCCTGATCGTCTACTTTACATCCGAAATAAAGTTCATAGCATTTTTTTACTAATGGTGTAAAGTTACGTTTCTGGGATTTTAAAGTTAGATCACCACATACATAACAAAAGGAATTAGGATGATTCAGACAGTTCCGCGGCATTATAAAACATCTATATGAATACAACACTGGTGTAAAATTAACAAGAAGCACCTGCACAGTCTGCTGCTCCGACCAAATTTATCCTGCCAGCATTATCAGAACTTTCTCACCAAAGGAATAAATTGTACTAATTTTACAGAAAAATTAATACAACATATATATTAATGTTAATATATTTTATTATAGTTATATTAATTAATATAATATATTATTATATTTCTTATTTTTATAATGTTTTATATTATAATATTGTTATATACTTAATTATATATAATATGTTATTATTTTTTTATCCGGTGATCATGCTAAATGAGGAAAAAATGAACATAGCGTCACAAGTAAACTAAGCCCGATAGAAAAAATCTGATTTCATATTTAGATTCAGCATGAAAAAGTACACTTAGAACACCCATCAAAACCCTTGTGACAAAATTGTTGTTGACCAGTGTTATTATTGATTAGTGTCTTCACGTTGATGCCTTTATTTTTCATGTATGTGTTTATGTTTTGTTTGTATGTTTCAGAGTTCCATCATTGTTTAGCGTTATGGATATTGGTCAATAAACGTAATAACAAAAAGTGGAATTTTATTTATGATGAAACTTTATACAAAACAATAGTGAATCTCAACAGGTCAACATGCCCGTGGTGAAATGTCCAATTGAGGGGTGCGCATATGAGACCCCCGCACACAGCAACGCCATTGTAGCAGCACTCCTCACAGCCCACTGTACTGTCCATTCCGTGTCCGCTGCCGGCGCCACGGCCCAAGTGGAGAAGGTGTCGTGACAAAGTGGTGCAGCTACTGGAGTGCTGCGATGAACCCCTTCGCAAAGACCTCACACGATCAGCCGGTGGTAGTCTGACAGGGAGAAGTGAAAATGAGGTGCAGCCATAAAGAAACTCGCAGTCATGGTTGCTAGAGTGGCGCTGCACAACATGCTCCAATACCGTGACGAAACCGTGCATTCATTCGGCGCCCGACTCCGTGGCCAGGGAGGGGTATGCAAGTACATCACCAAATACTCGAGCTGCGATGCGGATGTGAACTACACGGAGGCCATCTTGCGCGACGTCCTAACCCGCAGCATTGAGGACCCCGAGATTCAACTGGACCTACTCGGCAACACGAACCAGAACATGACATTAGAGCAGGTCTTCCAGTTCGTCGAGGCCAAAGAATCCGGCAAGCGCTCAGCATCACGTCTCCTCGACTCTCAGGGCGTCGAGGCTGCTAACAGCGCTTACAGACGGAACAAGAAGGACGCTCTGAAGGAGATGACAGTCGGCAACCATGAGGTGTGCTCATATTGCGGCAGGAAAGGGCACGGCAAAAGTGCCCCAGGCAGGGTCCGAAAGAAAGACTGCCCAGCCTATGGCCACACATGCAGCCACTGCAATCGTGAGAACCACTTTGAAGCAGTGTGTAGGAACAAGCAAAAACCATCAAGAGTCGAGATAGTAGCGAATTCACATGCAATATGCGAAGAAGGTGCTGTATTCGCGGCCTTCTGCTCGATTGCCACAACTGGCCGACGCCGCATCAGGAGAGTCATCGCCATTGACCATTATCTTTATCATCGCGTTTCCAACACATGGATTAAGCAAGCCTCCAAACCTCAGCCATTCATAAACCTCACAGTGACAGCCGTCGGTGAAGATTACGCTGCATTCGGATTCGAGCTAAAGGCCGCGCCCAAGATTACTACACTCGGTGCGGTGGCTGACACCGGCTGCCAGAGCTGTCTGGCAGGCATCAAAGTCATCCACCGCATAGGCCTCAAACAAGCCGACCTTATCCCCGTCACGATGAGAATGCACGCCGCCAACAACGGATGCATCAAAATACTCGGCGCCGTCATCCTGCGACTCTCTGGAAAGGACAAAACCGGTAAAGTGGTAACAACTCGTCAGCTCAGCTATGTCACGGACAACTCCGACAAGCTGTTCCTCAGCAAGGAGGAATGCATCGCGCTCGGCATGATCACCGACAACTTCCCGATGATCGGTGAGACGTCTTCGCATCGACTCGAGGCAACCGCCGCAGCCGACACTGCGAGCGATGAGGTGCCGGCGAGAGATAGTGTTATCAGCAGTGAGAGCGGTCAGACCAGCCCATGCGACTGCCCGACACGTCAAACACCGCCCCGGCCGCCATCACAACTACCGTTCCTGGCGACTGAGAAGAACCGCGACAGTGCAGCAGTACTTGGTCGAATACTACAAGTCAAGCACATTTAACACGTGTGCGCGTCAGTCGTTGCCAATGATGGAGGGCCCTCCATTGAAACTTATGGTGGACCCTCTAGCTGACCCGGTGGCATATCACACCCCGGTACCCATCCCTCTTCACTGGCAAGATGATGTCAAGCGTGGACTCGACCAAGACGTGAAATTGGGCGTAATCGAGCCAGTGCCGGTCGGTGGTGTGCGCCAAGAAAAACGGGAAGCCACGCCGCACGGTCGACTTCCAGCCCCTGAACATACATGCCACCCGCGAGACACACCATACTCAGTCACCGTTCCACCAGGCACGGTCGGTGCTCCATGGCAAGAAGAAGACCGTGTTCGATGCCTGGAACGGATACCACAGCGTGCCCCTCCGCGAGGAAGACCGTCACCTGACTACCTTCATCACTCCGTGAGGCAGGTACCGGTACTGCACGGCGCCCCAGGGCTATATCGCCTCTGGTGATGGCTATTCAAGACGTTACGACGAAATAGTATCCGACGTTCCAAACAAAACCAAGTGTATCGACGATACGCTGCTCTGGTCGGACGACCTGAGACAAAGTTTCTTCCAAGCAGTCAACTGGCTTGACAACTGAACTGCGGTAGACACGGCATCATGCTGAACCCTGAGAAGTTTGTATTTGGACATGACACTGTGGAGTTTGCTGGCTTCGAAATCACTCGACAAAGTACGACCCTGCGAGAAGTATCTGCAGGCCATCCGTGACTTTCCTACACCAAAGAACATAACCGACATTCAGTCATGGTTTGGGCTAATTAACCAGGTGGCGTATGCTTTCGCTATGGCAAAGAGAATGATACCTTTTCGACAACTCTTGAAGCCCGGCACGCCCTTCCGATGGGATGATCAACTCAACAATCTGTTTGAAGAGTCGAAGGTGGTGATCATCAGTGAGATCGAGGAGGGTGTAAGTATATTTGACAAAAAGCCGACCTGTCTTACGACCGATTGGTCGAAGTCAGGGACTGATTCTGGTTATCCCAGAAACACTGTTAATGTCCTGGTGCTGAACCCTTTTGCTGCCGCACTGGTTGGATGGTCACCCTCGTTGGCAGTCGCTTCGCCCACCCCGCCGAGTCACGCTACACGCCGATAGAGGGGAAGGCTCTGGCAGTCGCTGACGCACTGGACAAGGCCAGGTACTTCGTCCTCGGCTGCGATGACCTCATCATCGCGGTTGACCACAAACCGCTGCTGAAGGTGTTTGGCGACAGGTCGCTGGAAGACTTACCGAATGTTCGACTGAGAAATCTGAAGGAGAAGACTCTCCGCTACAGATTTCGCATGATCCATGTACCTGGTGCGAGGCATCGCGCTGCTGACGCTACGTCCCGCCACCCCACCGGCGACCGTAACCTGAAAAGATGCTCCTGGCAGACGACATCTCCACTAGTAGCCAAGACGCTGTTGCTGATGATGACCTACCGTCGGCAGCTGCTCTGCGCCACTCATTCTCAGCTGGCATACGCACAGAGGGAACGGCTGCGTACAACGACGAAGCCCTCGACGACGAGGTTATGGCCTCCGCGATCTCAGCTCTGAACACGCTGCAGTCCGTTACCTGGGACCGGGTAAGATTGGCGACGAGCAGCGACCAACACATGACAGTATTTGTTCCCCTTTTTTTCACTATACTATATCAAAGACTCGGGGGGGAGATAGAGAATATTCATTATTATTGATTAGTGTCTTCATGTTGATGCCTTTATTTTTCATGTATGTGATTATGTTTTGTTTGTATGTTTCAGAGTTCCATCATTGTTTAGAGTTATGGATATTGGACTTATTGGTCAATAAACGTAATAACAAAAAGTGGAATCTGATTTACAGTTTAGAGTGCACTACACTCATTTGGAAATTATTCGTTCCACTAATACATTTGAAAATGGGAAGGAAAGTAAAGCTAATGCTAAAGAGGATAAATTTGGAAATGACTGTTCTCCAACAGAATTTTTCTTGTCATTAACTTCAGCCTAAAAAGATATTGTATTCTTCAAGCATGATTGTGGTCACTGTTCAAGACTCAAAGCATTCCACTCGTTCTCCAGTTCATCTATATCTTTAAACATGGCTCGATATTTTGAAGCTACTGGTGCAATATCAGGTTCTCTTTCTCTGTACTTTATTTAAATACCTATTATTTAGGTAAACTAGGAATATCTGCTCTAATGTCTGAAAATTCCCACAAAATTTCCTCAAATTTTTAAGTCTCCCACAAAAAATTCCACAAATTTTCAAGTCTGAGTGGCATCCCACGACACCTCCGATGCGATGGAATGCCGGAGGTCTAGCCTTTTCAACGGCACCTCCTGATGTATTCAACCTCTGTGCTGTGCTTTAACTGTTTGATATCGTATTTTCCAAAATTTATATATTGTCTGTTTTGTGTATTCTATGTTTTCCTTCCTAAAGATAAACCCCTCAATAATATCCTCTTTGTCTTCCATAAAAGGCTGCTGCGGTTCAATAACCTTTACTCTCCTCTCCCTATAGGCACTACAATCCAACAAGAAATGCTCCAGATCTTTTTCGTATGCACACATGGGACATTTGGTGTCCTTTCCTATGAATCTATTTCTGTCATTAAGTGCTAAATTATTCGTCCTACATTTGTACAATAACAGGGGCGTAGCTACAATATACGCACGTGCGCACACTTGAAATCTGACCAAAAATTTTATCTTGACCAGGGACGTATCCAAGGTATGGGGGCGAAGGAGGCGGTCGCCCCCCCTTGGACTAGAAAACATATTGTATGTAAAATATTAATTGTATGTAAATATTAAATAGGTAATCATTATAACTGCATTTGATCAAATTACAGATTTGTTCGATTGTCCAGCTTAAAAACATCATCACTTAAAAATTGTAAAAAAAAAATCGCTAGAAGCCTGTAATTAGCCTGACTCTTAACATGTAAAATTCATCATCAAAAGTTTCATTTCGTTATAAAAAACTTATACTATTCTAATTTAAGACAAAACAAAAAAATTTATATAGCTATTTCCATGCTGATTTTTATGGCATAAATATCACCAAGTTATTTTATTAACATATAGTCATATTAATGTGTTTATATCTAAAAATCATCCGATGAAAATAGCTCAAAAAGTCAGGTAAGTCAGGTTAATATGGATGGCATATCTGGCTATTCACTGACAACGCTGGTTTAAATTTGAATGTTGATTCGATATGTTTTTTTGTCAGAATTGACAATGTACATTTATCCAACAATTATGTTTCGCTGAATTATTTTATTATGTTTGGTTGAATTATGAATTTAGTTGAATTATGTTGAATTTTGTTGATTGAATTATGATGAATTTGGTTGAATTATTTTATTCAACGACTTATATTATTTTATGCATATTGAGAAACATTTACGATGCAATTTAGCAAAACACCACAGTTGAGTACTACAGTATATCATCACCAAAAATGATGTAGTAGAGATGTTAGAAGTGAATGTCAAGATTTACGGCATCACAATTCTAATGCTAAGAATGCATTATAAAAGATAATAGTTTATATATGCATTTAAAGAAATATACAGGGTGGGCCGTAAGTTTCCATACATAGGAAAAATTAAACGTTTGTTTTTATGTTTCAGATACCCTAAGAATATGCGTTTGACGTAAGATCTTGTTTACTGATGAAGCAAATTTTTACGTCAATGGAGAGGTTAATCGGCAAAACATACGTTATTGGAGTAATGCTAACCCTAACTGGCTGAGTCCGACGAAGATGCAAGGTGCCGGTAAAGTGATGGTGTGGGCCGGGATATGGGGTGACAGAATTATTGGACCAATTTTTGTCAGTGGAAATCTTAATGCCGAAAGGTATCTTAACATGTTGCAAGAAGAGATTTTCCCATCCCTGCTAAACGAGGAAGGTAACTTCCCAGTTTACTTCCAGCAAGATGGAGCTCCACCTCATTATGGTCTTCACATGCGTCGGTATTTGGATCAGCAGTTTCCGGATGCTTGGATTGGTCGGCGTGGTCCTGTGGAGTGGCCTCCCAGATCCCCAGATCTCACCCCCCTTGATTTCTATCTTTGGGGCACTTGAAGGCCATGGTGTATCAGGAAAAGATACGAGACATAAATCATCTAAAGGAACGTATCACCAACGCCATTACAAGCATAACGTCAACTGTGCTAATGCGTGTTCATCAACAGTGGGGAACACGTATTGAAATGTGTTTTCAAAACAATGGCAACCATGTAGAGCATATTATATAAATAAAAATGGTTGTCCATAACAAAATGTTTATTTTTCCTATGTATGGAAACTTACGGCCCACCCTGTAGTATAAAATACGTAGAACATTATGTCAATTGATTTAAAAAAATCAACATTGTTTTTGAGGCTAGGTTATATAGAGTTATTACAGTGTCGTAAAAAATCCAGTGTTGTCAATGGGGCTGTAACTATATGTCAGGGTGACAGTTTAATACTGGCACCGAAAACATTAGCAAATTTTAGCGTTTATAATAATTCTGCGAGTGCAGATTAGTACTGAATTATATAAATTGAAAATAATTTAGACACTAATTTAAAAGTATATGCCAGCTTTTGTAATAATTGGTTATCAAGGTTTAAGTTGACCTAATTATATGTGGTATGATAGTTTTATCAATAAATTAGTCATAGTTGCGCATAATTTTCTTATCAATATAAATAATGTACATTTAATGAAAAATTAAATCTATTCACTATGTATTTTGAGTATCTGAACTATTTGTTTAATGTGTGATTAATTCATAATTATGTAATCTATGCGTAACAATCACATATATTGATACTATTTATGCTTGAAGTATTAATGATATGCACATACAGTATTTCTTAAACTCAACTCTATGTTAACATTAGAATCAGACAATTTGCGTTTAAGCGATGCGGACGAAGTTTTGGACAGATTTGCTCGTAAAAAAGCGAGACGATTGAACATGATGCTGGAATAACAGTAGAAACCAAAGAAATTATCGCACAACAATCGCTGCACTAGTTTTGTGATCAAAAAGTGTGTCCGTAACGTCACAATTCCCGGTTCTACTTTGGCTGTTGATTTATTGGTTAAATGATCTAATACCCTCTTATGGGCTAGTTGTGTGTCCACCTGACCGTATACACTTGAGCAATTGAGTATGTATATCTGTAGTGTGTAATCATTTCCCTCTATATAAACTTGCCAGGCCGTTAGATTACATAACTTATAAATATTGATTTCGCTCTCAAATTTAATAAAAATAATCCCAATTGCGATAAATCTGTATGTTTACCCGTCCTCTGATCGTATTGAGCTAGCATGAACTATTTGAAAACGTACACAGTGTAACCCGTTGATATCACATCGCTTTGGATCACAACTCGGTTGATATTACTATATTTGATAAACCACGCACGACTAATATTCAACACATGGAAAATGCCTCGCTTAATATCACGAAAGAAACTGCTTATTATCACGTTTTTCTAATAATCAATTGTTGTTACATCGGTGGAAAAACAATGACATACGCAAGTTTCAAATAATAAAACATGTTAACATGCTAAAAAGCACTAATGCAAAAGACGTTCATTATCATTTCATCCTACACCGAGAACGTGATATTAAACATGTTACATTGTACTAGTATAGTTGAATGATGAAACGTAGGTATAACCTACAACGTTCCCTTCGCCCACCCCTCCCCTTGAGCAAATCCTGGATACGTGCCTGATCTTGACTACGTTTTCCTCGGTTGTACTTAATAAAACATCACAGACGTCATTAGAAATATATGTTATATTCTGTTTCACTGAGCTGCGTTACTCGAGTAACTCAGGAAAGGGCATCACAAAGGGACTATGACCAAGCAGTGTTATAGCAGTCCTTTGCTATGACATTGACATAAATGAATCCGCCCGGATTCGCCCCTACGAGGGTGAGTCACATGGCCGCTGCCATTCGACGGTTGGATTCGGTGGTGTGTGGAGGGCCTGGAGTCGTGTTCGGGGTCAGTTCTTTTTGTAATGTATTTCTAGTGAAATTTCATATCTCTATTTATCACTAAATTGGCAACAAATTGGCATCAACGAGCCCCTAGATGGCCAAATTTTCTGAGAGCATACCCTCAGATCCTTGTAGAGGCTTGCTACTTTGGCGCTCAATATATGTTACATTGTGTGTACAGTCGAAAAAAGTTTAGCTATGCTCCTGAATATGGTTGAGGCTGGGGTATTATCATATATATCCTCCGTGTCTCCGATATTTACCTTCCATTTCCTGTATATTTTTAAACTCTCCTAGTTGTCCACATCCAAGCCATGTAATTTATCCACCAGTTCCTCTTTTTTATAGGCTTTTAAGTACGGTAAAAATTCTCAAAAACGGGGAAAAAGTATTAGTTCTACCGCCAGAGCGGTAGACTTGGCACCTCTGCATCATTTATATTCTCTTCTTTCGATGCTTCCTTACGACCTCTTTCTGCTTTAAAGGAATTTATTTCCGTTATACATCTTTCACGGGAATATTTTACTCCATTTAGTTGTTTGGTACTTGCTGTAAGAATGATGTCTTCATCTTTCCAGTTCAAATCAGTTAAAATCAAAGAAAAATTGTCAAAGATCACATCTAATCTTCCTCGATTCATCGGTTGTATTGATGCAAACCTTGCCAAACTGTAGAAATCGGTAACCCGTTTCCATGCTATTTCTAAACAATATTACATAAAGATTGGTGAGTGAAAACTTTGCTCAGGCATACAGAGTCAGGTGTGGAGATTTTGACTATAGAGGTGAGGGTGAGGGAGAGTGGTCCCCGTTATTCCAGGGGAAGAGGATATCAAGCGTTGAGTATGTCCACTGATTGGTGCTCGTGAGAGTGGCCGCGAGGTATATCGGGGGATGGCTACAGGAATTTGGGAGGAAAACAAAGTGCTTTGTTTTAATCGTATGGAAGGCACCTAATTTTTTGTTCTATATGGAACTAATCGAGTAAGAATAATTTGCTTTGCTTTACTTTTAATGGTTATGTCGTCCTTTCACCACTTAAGAAAATATCACTTTGCGTGCACTAAATATTTACACAGGTACTGGCACTTATGAAGTGATGATTTACTGCTAGATTTTCACTATTAATTAGCTTGTATACGGACTTCGAGCAAAATACGTGTTACCGCTACACAGGGCAGAAGGACTATATATATATATATATATATATATATATATATATATATATATATATATATATATATATATATATATACAGGGTGTTTGAAAACTTTCTGTACAAATTGTAATGGGGGATAGGCAACACCAAGACAAACCCTTTTCGTCTATAAGTGTATGTCCGCTGACGTCACCATTCGGCGCGAGAGGGCGCCGCTGCAATTGGCTAAAAGGTGAAGTGGGCTAGACTCGCGCTTGCCGCGGGCATTCTTAAATCGGACGTAGTACGCGTAACATGGAGCGCTTCACGACTGCTGAGATGGCTGACATGCATATGGTGTATGGGGCTGCCAATGGAAACGGTTTTTCATGTGTCCCCACAGGAAGAAATCGAGGCATGTTAAATCGGGCGATCTCGGTGGCCAGGCTACGGGCCCACCCCGGCCTATCCATCGGTCCCCCAAAGTGGCGTTCAGATAATCCCGCACATCGTTGCTGGAGTGTGCTGCCCCGTCGTGTTGAAACCACATTCGTCTACGAATAGCCACGGGAACATCTTCCAGCAGTTCCGGCAACGTTTCTTCAAGAAATATCTGATAAACCCGCCCGTCGAGTCGGGCAGGCAGCAGGTACGGCCCAATCAACTTGCCATGGACGATACCCGCCCAAACATTGACGGCGAACCGTTCTTGATGAGCATGCACCCGTGTAGCATGTGGATTTGCGTGCACCCACACGTGAGAATTGTGCATGTTAAACACACCCTCACGTGTGAAACAGGCCTCATCTGAGAACAGCACATAAGCCGGAAAATTAGGCTGCACCGCTGTCTGCTGCAGAAACCAGCGTGCGAATTCCACACGAAGAGGGTAATCCCGAGGTTGTAATGCCTCGACTCTCTGACGATGAAACGGATGTAACTGCTGCTCGTGCAACACTCTCCAGACCAGGTCGTGGTTCACACCGAGGATACGTGCAACACCTCGCGTGCTTGCGCTTGGATTGTCCTCAAATCGCCGTAGGATTTCTTCTTCCATGTCAGGAGTGCGCACGTTTCTCTCCCGACCAGTGTCATGCATGTTTGCATGGAATGTTCTAGTTTCTCGCAGTCGCCGATGCAAATGCGCAAACGTTTGGTGGTTTGGCACACGTCTGTTTGGGAAGCGCTGTCGGTACAACCTCACAGCAGCTCTTCCGTTTCCATTGGCAGCCCCATTAGGCCTGTTCAAAAATCAATTTTTCTTATTTTCATAGGTTTCTGTACATTTTCCCATGCTTTTTGACCTGAAAAAGCCGAAAATCACAACTATTTTGACCTAGGATGTTGGGAAGCATTGCCGCATGGAGCTTTAAATTTTCTGCCTTGAAATCGGCCAAAGCGCCAATTCCGGGGTCCCTTGAATTATGTTTTGCACTTTAACTTTTGATCTAAACAAGATAGAGCAACAAATTAGGTATCAAATGAAAGAGCATAAAATTAATAAATAATAATAATAATAATAATAATAATTATCTATCATTTTTCAGGAAACAACAGAAACTCAATCAGAATCTAGAAAACCATCTACAAGTTACAACTTCACAATGGCATTAAGCAAGGAGCTGAGGGAGCTCCGTGGGCGCACAGTTGATATCTCAGAACCTCCACGTACTGTCCACAGGCAGGTGTCAACTGGGCCATCTACCAGATCTCTCACTGAAACTTTCCTGGTTGGATACCCTTCAGCTTTTATCAGTGGTTCCCAGCTTCCCACCAACAGACAGGCGTTCCAGTATTTCCTTAATCTTCAGAATTTACCGGAAAATGCAGGGAGGCCCATGGTTCAAGACCTTGCATATGAAACAGTTGAATCTATCATCCCATTCTGGCAGATGGCTAGGATCAAGACAATGACCAAGTACAACGCAATGAAGCTCTTCATGAAACTACATGAGAAACATCGTGCTCTGGTGAAAAGCAAAGGAAGAACAAGTAACCCTGGAGGAAAAAGAGGAGCATTTGTGCTGGAATTAGACAGCCTGTTCGATATAGGAGCTCCAGATGCAATCCAGGAAATACAGAACAACAGACTGTTATCCAGAGAGAAGAAAGATGAGGATATCAGGTTCTACGAAGACCAAAAGACTGAGAGGAAAGATCATATGTCTGGTCATGACAAGATTTTTGAGACAAGATCCCTGCAGCAAGCAGCGAGGAATGAAAGACTGCAGCATAGACAAGAACAAGGTAAAACTAATTACTTTGAACGTTACAAAAAGTTTTAAGTTTTACTCCATTGCGATATTTAGCATGTACTTAAAATTACTGTCTTAACATGTTGTACTATTTTACAGCTGCAGCAGAACAAGAGGCAGTTGTTCATGTGGATGACATTACCTGGGGTGACTCAACTGACAACGACGCTAACACAGAGGACATGGATTACCATCAGCCTCGTCCTGGATGTTCTCACCATCAAGACACTGTGACTAGTGTGACTTTGACGTTTCCAAGGAAGGTCATGGAATGTGATGTCATCTGCAATACAGCTGATCGTCTTGGTTTATCAGACAATCAAGTTACTGCCATGGTTTCTGCCACCTTGAAAGCTGGAGGGGCTGATCTGGATAACTTCGTCATCTCAACCTCAACAACACGTCGCAACAGAATGCTGTCCAGTATAATATCAGCCAGAGTCACATGTCCAAGTTTTGTGAAAACCCCCCACAGTACGCTGCCTTACACTGGGATGGAAAGTTGCTCAAAGATGTCTTGGGCAGTGAACCTGGAAGTACCTCAGAGACTTTAGCTGTGCTAGTGTCTGGTCCACCTTCATACACTGAAGGAAAGTTATTGGGAGTACCTGTCATCGACAATTCTTCTGGCACAGCTCAGGCTGAGGCTTCAATGGATTTACTGGAGACATGGGAACTTACGGATAATGTTACTGCCCTTGTTTTTGACACTACATCCAGTAACAGTGGAGTTCCCAGAGGAGCTGCCAAACTGCTAGAGAAAATGCTGAACAAAAAGGTGTTTTATCTGGCCTGTCGACATCACATCCTGCAAATCCTAGGAGCAGCAGTTTGGGAGAAGCTGTTTGGGAAGGTGAAGGGGCCAGATAATCCCTGGTTTGAGCATCTGAAGGATGTTTGGACGGACTTGTCCAAGGAAAACCCAAAGATGCTGGCTATCAACAGCAAATGGCCGAAGGAAAAGAAGAAGAACAGTGAAGAAATACTCCAAGACATTCTAACAGCAGAAAGGCTTCCAAGAGCCGACTACAGGGAAATGGCTGAACTGACAGTCATTGTTCTTGGAGGAACGCCTCCTCGAGGTATTCACTGGAGTCGACCAGGCGCCATTCATCAGGCCAGATGGATGGCCAGAAACCTGTACTCCATGAAAATGCTGATGTTTGCAGATCAACTTGAGTACGACGAAGACACTGTATCAAAGCTGGAAAGACTCAACACCTTCCTTGCGCTGTTCTACACTCCTGTATGGATGATGTCAATGTCTGCTGCAGATGCTCCCGTGAATGATCTAAGTCTAATCCAGGACATGTTGAAGTACAAGAAAACTGACCCAGAGCTTGCTGATGCAGTACTTAATAAGATGGAAAACCACAAATGGTACCTGACGCAGGAAGTCGTGCCATTTGCCCTGTTCAGCAGTAGATTGAGTGACACATTGAAGCACGACATTGCTGCCCAGTTACATGCCACTGAGAAGCCAGACAGCTTCAGAACAGGAAAGCCTCTATTCCAGAGAGTCACAGCTAAGACCACCCTGGTTGATCTCATTGGCTCAGAATCACATTTCCTGCTGGACACACTGAACATTGGATCCGAGTGGCTTCTGGAACCTGTCACGTCTTGGCCACAGAATGAGGACTACAGAAAAGCGTTGGACTATGTTAAGAATCTGAAAGCGGTGAGTGACATTGCTGAACGTGGTGTCAAGATGATGAGCGACTTTGCAAATGTCATAACAACAGATGCCAAGCAAAGGGACTATCTCCTTCAAGCTGTGGAGTTCAACAGACGCCGCTTTGACAGCTTCAAGAAACAAACTCTCAACAACTGACTGTGTAAATGTCATTATGAAATTAATCATCATGTAATGCTTTCACTTCTTGATCGATTAGACTTGTGACAAAATGTTAATCTCAAATTTGTGTCATGAATAAGGCGCCTTGTCTGCCTTGAGTGTGAGAAAACGAATTTTGTGATATTTCTGAAATCTTTGTATGTACCAATGTGCCATTTCTTATTCCAAGACTACCATAATTGTATAAGTTAGAAAGAGGATAAAAAACACTTTAATTTGGTGCCTATTTTGTTGCTCTATCTTGTTTAGATAAAAAGTTATAGTGCAAAACATGATTCAAGGGACCCCGGAACTGGTGCTTTTGGCCGATTTCAAGGCAGAAAACTTAAAGCTCCATGCGGCAATGCTTCCCAACAACCTAGGTCAAAATGGTTGTGATTTTTGGCCTTTTCAGGTCAAAAAGCATGGGAAAAAGTACAGAAACCTATGAAAATAAGAAAAAGTTGATTTTTGAACAGGGCTACAGCCCCATACACCATATGCATGTTCAGCCATCTCAGCAGTCGTGAAGCGCTCCATGTTACGCGTACTACGTCCGATTTAAGAATGCCCGCGGCAAGCGCGAGTCTAGCCCACTTCACCTTTTAGCCAATTGCAGCGGCGCCCTCTCGCGCCGAATGGTGACGTCAGCGGACATACACTTATAGACGAAAAGGGTTTGTCTTGGTGTTGCCTATCCCCCATTACAATTTGTACAGAAAGTTTTCAAACACCCTGTATATATATATATATATATATATATATATACAGGGTGTTTCAGGAGGAAAGGTCAATACTTCGGGAGGTGATAGTATCGGTCATTGTGAGAAAAAAGTTCATCTGAACATGTGTCTAATTCTGAATGGTTACGGAGATAGAGCTGTTTGAATCTACAAATAGAAAAGCATTGTTAATGGTAATCAAGAAAGAGAAACCAGGCCTCTCTCCGTTACATTATTGTTTGTGGGGGTGGATGAAAAGTCAAGTTTACAAAAGAAAGGTGTATACACGAGACGAATTGCTCGCGCGCATTTTGGATGCTGCTGCCCGCATAAAGGAACGTCAAGATCATCTCAGACGAACAACATACGATCTTCGCACACGAGTTGCAAAGTGCAGTGAGGTTGACGGTGGGATTTTCGAAAACGTATTGTAAACTGTAACAAATTTGTCATTTCTGTATCTGATACCATTCAAAATATCCAATGTTTAAACATTAAATGTTAGAAACAGTAATTGGTTTCTCTTTCTTGATTACCATTAACAATGCTTTTGTATTTGTAGATTCCAGTGCTGGGCACTTGCGCAAAACGCAAATTGCGCAATTGCGCAAGTGTGATTTCGGTTGCGCATTTGCGTTTGCGCCAATTCTTGCGCAAACTTGTGCGCAAACGTGAAAAAAAAAAATATTAAAAATAGTGGATTTAGCTCATAAATACGTGACTGCCAGACAGGTAGCGCCGCCAGACAGCAGTGAGCACTCAGTATACCAACAACGCTAGTGAAACACGTTTGTTTGATTAGTTGATTTTAATTTTATTTCAGAGTTCAAACTACTAACTACTCTAGTAACTTCTAGAAACTTCATAAGTCATAACTACTGTCTATAACTAGTGAACCATGGACAGCCTCAGACACCATCCCCAGCTCTGCAGCTGTGGAGAGAGTGTTCTCCCAGGGGCAGGGCCGGATTAAGACCTTTAGAGGCCCTAAGCACTTAAAAGATTTTGGTGCCCCATATATATGTAATTCAAAATATAAACAAAAATAAACCATAAAATAAAATTTTATTTTTTGAAATGAAACAAAACTTACAGTAAGATGGAAAATAATGTTTATTTTTGTATACTTCCACTTCATTTATATTTGAAAAGTTTTCTCCTACTTTTTTTAATTGCAAAGTCTTTGATCAGATCCTCAAAACTAATCTTACGTAACACATCTGCTTCTATACTTAGTAGAGATAAGGCATCCAGCCTGCCTTGTTGCATAGTTGTTCTGTTGGTATTTTTAATATACTTCAACTGAGAAAATGAACGCTCAGCTGAGCAATTTGTGACCATTAATGTTAAAAATATACGAAAGGCAATTTCTACATTTGGGAAGGCACACTCAATATTGTCTTCTACAATTATTTTATAAAGTTCAGCATGACTGAATCTTGTTTTTACATTTTTTTTTGCACTGAACTTATGGCACACATATGAGTGAAACTGCTGAAGCTCAGCAGAGAAATTAGTGTTCAAGTCCTCTGGGTAAGCATCAATCATCTTTTTACAACCCTGATACAACAGCAATATAGAGAGTTTATAGTTTCTTTTATTTTAATATTAATTTATATTACAATTCTATAAACCTAAATCTTTCTGTAAAACAATACCAAATGATTATGTAAAATATATATTTAATATTATATGCACAAATCACACGTTCAGAATAACTTCCTATAGCACACGAAAATATTTAATCTATATGTATTTTTAATATGGCGCTCAAAGATTTGATATAAACAAAATAATAACGCAAAGCGTAAAGTGTGTGATTACAACGAAATATATTTATTCTCTCAAAAGGGTTGTTGTTCACTACAAATTCAAACAATGAAAAAAAGAAATACTATATATGAATATATATAATTTAGTTTTCAACAGCTTATAGGCTATAAGCCGCGATTATAATAGTATAATAAATCCATGGTAAATCCGACAATGGAAAATTTCTGTGATGCCCCCCTTCCCTTGATGCCCTAAGCACGGGCTTATTTTGCTTAATGGTTAATCCGGCCCTGCCCAGGGGTCTGACATCGTGAAGCCCAAGAGGTCCAGCCTGACCTCTGAGAACTTTGAGAGGTTTGTGTTCCTGAAGGGCAACATGGACCTGCTCACGATGGAGTTGGAGGAGGACTCTGAGGAGCTTTGAAGTGTTTTTTTTTGTAATATTGTAATTTCTTTTTTTTTAAATTATTATTTATTTAACATTGTAATTTTGTATCTATTCTTTATTGATATATCTATGGATTGTGTGTCTGTTAATAAAGTCTTTTGATTTGATTTGATTTGATTTACTATAAATTTAATTTTATACAGGGTGTCCCAAAAAAAACCGCACCTATATTTTTTTTGGAAAACCCTGTATATATAAATAGTTTGCGTTTGCGTAAGCGCAAGTTTCGAGAAGTTTGCGCATTTGCGCTTGCGCAAGGTATGGGTTTGGGTTTGCGTATTTGCGCAAGTGAATTTTCGTTTGCGCTGCCCAGCACTGGTAGATTCAAACAGCTCTATTTCCGTAACCATTCAGAATTAGACATGTTCATATGAACTTTTGGATCAAGTAAAGATAAGCACCCCCAGCCTTCTTTAATTAGCCTTATAAGGCTAACTAACGAAAATATCACAACCTAACCTAACCAATCGTCAAGGGCGTACAGTTGACTTAACGATTAGTTAGGTTAGGTCGTGATATTTTCGTTAGTTAGCCTTATAAGGCTAATTAAAGAAGGCTGGGGGTGCTTATCTTTACTTGATCCGAACTTTTTTTCTCACAATGACCGATACTATCACCTCCCGAAGTATTGACCTTTCCTCCTGAAACACCCTGTATATATATATATATATATATATATATATATGAACAGACTATAATAAAGCTGTTAATGTCATTTTCTAAACACGCATCTCTGAAAGCCCAAAATGAGCAATAATCTGGAAAATGGTTATTAGATGAAGATTTCGTCATTCTATTCTAAGACCGAAACATGAACAACATCAGCAGCAACAGACGCGACCTCATTAACTTTCATAATTAAAACAAGACTATTATATTCTTAGTTTTAATTATACATGGAGAGAGAGAGAAGAGATAGAGAGAGAGAGAGAGAGAGAGAGAGAGAGAGAGAGAGAGAGAGAGTTCCATGACGTTCAATTGCACTCAATAAAGAAAATCCATGAAGCATAAATACAATAAAGCAATGAGGAAGAAAAATTCCCAGTCGTTAAATTTCTCAGAAATACTGAACTACTTTGATGTACAACTCTTCATAATATAATTGAAGGTTGCTTTGGTAACGCACAATACCATCTTTGGGAGACATTTATTACGTCATCGCACACGTTTTTCTTAAACATGAAATGTTACATTTAGAACGCTGAAAATTTTCTGAAATTTTAGGCTTTTAATTTTAATTTGTATTCAGAATGTATATTTACGTTTAACTCTGGAACTCTAACCTCTAATGACAAAATTAATAATGTTATTGTTATGACGTAAGAAAAGTATGGTAGGATTACAACCAAATAAAGTATTTTATACATATATAATTTAGGGTGGTCCAAAAAATAAAATTTTGTAATTTTTTACTTCCACATGGCTGCTCCTGTTCCTATATCTATCAAACATCTCCATGCCAAATTTCAGCCTAATTGAATGATACTTACTGGTCGCTATGAATTTTATTTTACTACTCATTTTCTAGTAGATTGATCTTCTGGGTTAAAAAATGAAAAAAACAAGGTCAAATACTAGTTTATTTGTTTGAAACAGATTAAATCTCAAAGAAAACAGCTTATTTTTTTTAGAAAACAGAATAACTCTTAAAGAAAACAGCTTAATTTTTAAAGACCAAAAATGATATGTTTGATAGAAAATTACATTTATCATTTGTTTATAATATTCATCATTACTTAGATTAACACTTCATCACTGACTCCTTCGAAGACGATGAGTAGTCTTGGCGATGTTTTGCTACTAATCGGAGGATGAATTGATTTTGTTCTTCATCCTTCGTCAAAGATGTATTACACTCAGGCCCGGATCTAGAAGAATGGGGGCCCGTGACTAATTTTTTTTTTGGGGGCCCCCTTGGCTACAATTTTTATTATATAAGGATTATAAGCTTTGTTTACGAGGAAAATTAAAGGTTTTCAGAACAAACATATTACTTTACTTTATTTATTTAGTTTTCAGAACAAACATATTACTTTACAAATATTTTACTTTATTTTACATATTATATTTTCCTGAATTAATAATTTTATACACACCTACCTACTGATTATGAGCTGGCAACCGATTGAACCGACGAGCCTTTTTTTGTGCAAATTCATTAATAATATTTCGAAAATCGACTTCTTTGGCCAGAGCATGTTCAACACAGAGAATTGCCAGTGACTGTAATCGCTTTTGCTTCATTGTTGAACGTGTGCAACATTTCAGTCGCTTTAACTTAGAAAAACTCCGTCCGCCGGTACAATTGGTCACCATCAATGACAAGTACATTCTGTATGCATTTAAGACATTGGGGAAAACTTCTCCAAATTTGGAGGCCCCCCTCAAATGCGGGGCCCGTGGCTGCAGCCCACATAGCCCACCCCTAGATCCGGGTCTGATTACACTGGTATGCATCAATTTTGCTGTCAAGGGTTTTGTAAGTGATTCTTATAGAGTTTTTCCTGCTGATTTCGAATCTGCAATCCGTTTTTCTCAATCAGCTCAGGTTATCCGGCTATGGCCTCATAAGTAAAATAGAATTTTTCGTGATTTTGTCAAAGAGGAATTGGAACAGTAACATCTATCATCACTTGTTTCACTTGTATAATATCTTTTTTTACTTTTCAGGCATATAGATCAAATATTTCATAATGAATAGAGCGTGTAAAAATGATCCCAATAGATTCTGCTACATATGTGGGACGGTTACCATGCCAAATAACCAGTCCCAAATCACTAAATTTGTGAAGACAATGTATAGAGCATACTTTGGAATTAAGCTAGGGGACCAGGACAAAAATTTCGCCCCTCATATGTGCTGCAAGAGGTGCATTGAAAATTTGAGAAGATGGAGCAAAGGCAGAGCGAAATCTTTGCCTTTTGGAATTCCCATGATTTGGAGAGAAGGAAAGGATCACGTGACAGATTGCTATTTCTGCATGACAAACCTCCAAGGTGGGCTTATAAATTTATTTTTCTTAAATATTTTGAAATCCTCGTATGAAACTTGACATAATATTCACCATAATGTAATATTCACCATATATAGCATAATATTCACCATAATGGTAATCATACATTTACATATACATATTGTTATAGAAAATACATTTACACATACATATTGTTATACAAGTTACATTTACATATACAATGATTGTATATTTTCTTTCTTTTTCATTCATATTGTCCCCGAAGGGACAATATGAATGAAAAAGAAAGAAAATATACAGACTCCATCGACCTATTTCATATCTTACAGACCGCAGCCTTCCCTCACGAGCCGCCACTGTCTGAATGCTTCTTCTATTTCATATGCAAGTTTTATATCCATGTTTCTGTGTTTCTATTTTCAGGAGTTAACAAGAAGAATAAACACATTGTTGTATACCCTGACATTCCTTCTGCTATGAGACCTGTACCCCATGGTCCTGGAATTCCAATACCCGACCCACCTCAAACCCTGGACTTCGATGATTCTGATGATGAATCAATGACCAATGCCAATGACCAGTCCCAGTCGTATATACCTCAAAATACCGCTTCAAATGAGCCGAGGCCTCTCAACCAGGCCAAATTTAATGATCTTACCAGGGATTTAGGACTTTCCAAATTAGCTGCCGAGATCTTGGGCTCACGACTTCGAGAGGACAACTTGCTGGCTCCGGGAACAACATTCTCCTGGTATAGGAAACGAGAGGAAGAATTCCGCAAGTTTTTTGCAGTGCACGAAAATACCTCTTCCTTAGTGTACTGCTGCAATGTTGAGGGGCTAATCGAATCCTTGGGCCTGCCATATAACGCATCAGAATGGAGGCTATTTATAGACTCGTCTAAACGAAGTTTGAAAGCAGTACTTCTCAACATTGGGAATAGGGTTGCATCAGTCCCTGTAGCACATTCCGTACAACTTACTGAGAGCTACGATAACATGAAAATTTTACTGGATGCTCTCGTATACGACCAACATAACTGGAGGATCTGTGGAGATTTGAAGGTAATACTAATATCATAAGTAAACTATTGCTATTGACTATGTTGTTTTTCCAAAGGTTATTTGAGAGCGTATAAGAACACTTAACTTCCCCACAGAAGTGATACAGTCCAATGCATAGATTTTTTTATCTGATAGAACAAATTCTCTAAATTCTTTAAATATTTTCATTTTTTTTCAGATTGTGGCATTTGTATTGGGAATGCAAGGGGGATACACGAAATACCCATGTTTCCTCTGCAAATGGGATAGCCGAGCGGGTGAGAAGCACTATGCACAGCGTGAATGGGCATCCAGAGAGAATTTTGAACCTGGGTCGCATAATGTCGTTTCAGTGCCCCTTGTACCACCAACAAACATTTTGCTCCCACCACTTCATATTATGCTGGGCTTGATGAAAAATTTCATCAAATCAATGAATAAGGAGGGTTCAGCATTCCGATATCTCGAGAGTAAATTTCCTCATATATCCGATGCTAAACTAAATGCTGGGGTTTTTGATGGTCCTCAAATTCGAACTTTGATCAAGGATACTCAGTTCGAAAACGCAATGACTCCAACTGAGAAGAATGCCTGGCAGGCATTCAAATCAGTTGTCACTGATTTTCTTGGCAAGCGTAGAAGTCCAGAATACGAGTCCGTTGTCGAAAACTTGATGGAAGCTTTCAAAGCTCATGGGTCGCGCATGTCCATAAAAATGCACCTTTTGTGGTCCCACTTGGACTATTTTCCTGAAAATTGCGGGGATTATAGTGAGGAACAGGGTGAGCGATTTCACCAAGATATCAAAATAATGGAAGAGAGGTACCAGGGAAACTGGGATATCAATATGCTGGCAGACTATTGCTGGTGTTTGAAGCGAGACGTGCCCGAAGAAAAACACAGACGGAAAGCCAAAAAAAACTTCATTCCTTCCTCAATAAACTTTTTTCCATATTCATTGTATGAATAAAAGTATTTATTCACACAATGTTTTCATTTTGCACGAGTGTTCTTATAATATTACTCGTATCTACAGTGTTTAAGCTAAAAAAATCAATAAATTTGGGGATAAAATTGGACTTATAATAAATGGCCAATAGAGAAAAAACCTGACCTGATTGAGGAAAACCAATGTCATTTTCGAATTCAGCATGGTCGAATTATATAATATGAGTTGAAAAAACCCTCACAGCAGACAAACAAATTTCATATGCATACCAGTGTTATATGCCTTGATACGGGCAATACCTCTCTCCGCCGAATCATTGACAACTTTTAGGTTGATCGCTATGCTTCAAAACTCTTGAAAGCAATCATCCTTCGTCCAGGAATTGGGATCGGTCCTCAGGAAGGTATCCTGCGCTGCCTTCCTTCCTTCTTTCTTTAACAGAGTGAAGATTCCCAGGGTCTTTTTGGTGCCCATTTCATACAAATTCAAATCTTCAATGTTTCCTTCAAGCTTCAATCGACGAGTAACAGTGGTATTCTCGTTACGTTGGAGGTTTACGACCATCTTCCGTTTGGTCTCGGCATCGACTCTAGGATCGAAGAATGCAAGGCCGATGAGATGCTCTCCAAGATACCACAGGTGCCGTTGAAGAGCTGTGGATGCTGCTTTGGAAATGGTCTGATTTGGGTACTTTTGCAAGATTTTAAGAAGCAGAATATCATTGAAAGGAGCGTTGATTCTGACGGGGGCCTCGTTCCAAAAACGTGCGTAGACCAAGGCAATAAACAGAGATTGCTCGGTGATATTCTCCATCTCACGTGCTGTCAGCTGTAGTTGATGCTTGAACAGATAAATTTTGAGGGCGTAGATGGCCTTGGCCATCCAGCGTGCATGGTGAGTTGGTCCTGGAGCGCGGACCTTGACTTCTTTCTCATCACGGCACCCGAGGAAGGTGAGGCAGAGTCGTAGTAATTCCTCATAGTCATCATGCGATTGTTTAGACTCCAGTGCCTTTGTGAAGTGCTGGATCATTTCCTCTCGAAGCTGGAGCATCTTTGGATCTCTGAATAGGTTGTTTGAAGCCCTCTTGAAGGAATCCTTCTGAAATGATGGCCATTTTTTTCCGAAAACGTTTAAAGAGAGTCATTTCCGGGCCACCTGTAGGTCCAAGAAGTGCGTTGCAGGTGTTTGACAAGACGACTTCAAGGATATGATGTCGACAAGCGATCCAGACAAGTTCCCTCCCTACAGCTTCTTCAATCATGGTGCAGGCTCCCCTGTGAAGGCCAGTATTAGACGTAGTTGTGTCAAATACGAGATCTTGGATCTAACCGCGAAGATTCCAGTCATCAATCGTCGAAACGCAAGCCTTGGTCTGTTCTTCTCCTGTAGCTCGTTGTATTTTTGGCATAGCTAGTTTTTCCATCCCATTTCCCGTAATGATTACCGTAGTTCGTTCAGCTGTTTCCTTTGCTCCGCCGATGTTGGGAAGTAGTTTCCCATCTGAGTGAAGAAGAAGGGGTCCTTCAACAGAAAACGAAGCTTGATCCTCCTTGGCTGCTGCCTGCCTTGCTTACCTTCTTGAACGACGGATGGAGCTGCGTGAAAGAGTCATTGTAGAAATATCATAGCCCAGGGCTTGAGCGACTGATCCAGCAACGAAGACTGCTCCTCAATCGGGAAGGTTGACGCGATCAAGAACAGCAACCACATCTGGTGAAGATATTGTTTCGTTTCGGAGGATGAGAGTGTACATTTGCTCTTCTGGTCGAAGTCGACGGACGATACTCATCGTCTTCAGCGTTGAATTCTTCAGAGGATGAAGTGGATGTGCTGGATGATGGAAGAACAGCAGCTCCAGCATGGAATGCAGCCTCTCTTTCTTTGTACTTTAGAACTTTGTCAGCATCTTTCTCCTGTCGACATCTCTTGCGATATTCCTTGGCAAAATTAATCTTGTCAGGGCCTGCCATACCACAGGAATAGACGTCTTCTCGTTGTATCATCAGGAATTGGCGTTCTTCTTCTTTGTCTATCACCTTCAAGGCGTCCTTCGAGGCAATTTTGAAAAGCTCTGAGAGAGTCTGTTGGAACATGCTCTCTTTCATTCTGCAGCTTTGTAGCTGCGTCTTGCAGTTTTTCTTCAACGCAAGGAACTCTTCGTACAGCTTTGACAGCTTCCTAACGCAGGAATCGACTCGCTGTGTAGGAATCCTTGCTCTCTGCCATACTTGCAGGGCCTCTTTGCAGGCCAAGTTGTAGCTCTCTTTCAAGGTCTTGGACTGTTCATGGTGGTGAAACTGAACCAAACGAAGCACATCACCACATGTGGGTAGCCTTGCAGTTGATAACTCGTTGCTGGGCTTTCCTCGAACCACGTTTCTGCAGATGAGCGAGTACTTCTAGCCACAACCTGAAAATATGAGAGAAAATAATACATTAACCGTTTAGCAGCAAAGCACAATTATACAAGTGTTAAGGTAAAAAATTGCAAAATCAAAATAAATAAAGTAAAAAAATTGGTTACAGTGGTTAGTGGTTGATGGGTAGGAAGATAGCCAAATTTTTAAAACTATATTTAAGAATAAGTAAATAATAAACTTTAAGAGACAAGATATATACCTTACAATTTTAATCATTTAATTTAATAGCAACATCTTTACCGGTTATAAATTTGCATATAAAGAACATATATATATATATATATATATATGTTAAACACAGACCGTGCATGGAACAAATGGAATTTTGTTCCATGCACGGTCTGTGTTTAACATATAAGTTTCTCAGGGGACCATTCTGAGTTTGTGTGTGTATATATATATATATATACTGAATAAATATAATACATATGAATTAATACTTAATATATATGAATTAATACTTACATGAGATACTATTCCTAAGCTCTTGAAGTTTGAAGGAACTTAAAACCGTCCTCCAACAAGTTTAAACTTGAAATGATGCACGAGTAAATGATTTGTCTGATTCACAAACAGCATTATACAAGAAATCGAACAATTGCATCATCCTCTGAAAGGTGGGCGGAGTAAATGTGGCGTGACTGCCGCGTTCTCTAAAAATGAAGGGGGTAGAAAATGATTAGCTAATTAATTAATTGAAAATGTGAAAATCATAGTGACCTCTTATTATGTACTGAATCGACAGATATTTTGCACAAAATCACTTCACATCTAAAGGAATAAGAGCAGCAATGTGGAGAGCATTTCGAACTATTTTGAAATTTTAGCCCAAATTTTGGACCACCCTAATATATATATATATTACGAAACTGACAGTATTTTCCATTATTTATGACGTTATCCCGCCAAATGCATGGCCTATTAGGTACTCACCACCTAGTGGTTGGAGTGAAAACTAAGTTTTGTGTATAAGGGCATATTCGCGTGATTAAAAAAGTATATTAACCAAAACTGAATATTATCATATTCATTTTCAAAATGCAAACCTCTATATTATTCATAATAATTATGAAAGTAGAATTTATAAGTTGACGACGTTTCATTGTAATAGGGTATATATACAATCATAACTAGTGGAACAAATCCTATGGAAAAATATGAAGCCGAGTCGTTGCTATGAAAATGGTAAGTCCTTTCCATTATATGACCTTAGATGTTGCGAAGGAGATTAAATAACAATTTTAGAAATTGTGAAACTGGACTATTTACTTTATTTAATTTGTTCCTTAAGCTTTAGGCTTTACTGGGCTCTTAATTAAAAATAAAACATAGTTATTAATAATATTATATAAATCAGGAATAAGAATTATTAATTAGGGTATGTATTAGTGTTAAATTATTATTACTAGCAGAGAACCCGCCCTTCGTGCGGGTGGGAAAAATATCCTGCCCGTAGGGCGGGATATTTTTGCTAGTTTCTGCGGAAGGCTGTTATTACCCTTCAGGTCATACTGTATAATTACTGTACAGTCATGATACTAATATGTGTTGGTATTATAATCCAGAATATTGTTTAGGAAATACGTTTTATTCTTGACAAAGAATGAGACGTGACTATAAAAAGTAACCAACTGGTTAAGTCAACTAAATGCCCGATTAGGTCAACTGTACCCCATTGACGATTTCATAATTAAAACTAACGTTAAAACTAACGAAAATATCACGACTTAACCTAACCAATCATCAAGTGGGTACAGTTGACCTAACCGGGCATTCAATTAACCTAACCTAGTATTCAATAATTTTCCCGTAGGTTTCGATTAATTTTAAGTAACTTTTACCTAATAATTTTTTCTCTCGAGGAGCCGTTTCCGTGTTTTAGGGTGGGACAGACAGACAGACAGACAGACAGACAGAGACAGAATATATATAGATTTTTAAAAATTCAAATTTTTGTCTAATTAAAAGAATATATAATTTTGTCTGCTTAATCATAAATGCATAGAGTGAAAAGCACGCGCTATAGAGTAAAAAGTTGAAACAAAGCAAAGCGCATTTATTTCTATGTTCGAAATAGCTTAATACTAAATATATGGTGTCTACAGACAGACAGGACTGGCTTTTTATAGTATAGATAGAAGATAAGAAGAAGATTATAAATATAAAACAAATACAAAGGCATTATTGAAGGTATGATACCACTTCTATACAAAGAAATCAATAGTAGACACGAGAGATGAACAATAACGAGTAATGTACATTTAATCCTAGATTACGCACGAGAAATGAATAAATAATAGTAATGTATATTTAATCCTAGATTTTTATTAGTATTCCATTATTAATCGAGATTTCAACTTTAAACAAATTTATATCCACAATATTTTTTATGTCAGCATTTAAATCATTCCATAGTTTCAGTCCAATGAAAATGGATAGTTTTTGAGATGAAGCCAATCTAAATTGAGAAATAATGCTTTGGTCTATTTCTGGTCTGATATAAGTGGATTTCTTTGAGTTACAAAATATTTATTTACCCATTGTAAATTAATGATTTTGTTCTTACACTCGTAAATAGAAATAAAATGTGCCAATTTAATTACATAATTATATTACATTCATACTTATCTTGTACTAAAAACGTCACGACCATCCTTTATTCATTTACGTTTAGTGTTATTATTACTAGTACAGTTCCCGTCGCTTCGCTGACGGTTAGACAGGCTAAACTACAGAAAAGAACGCAGCCGTGAAAATTTTGAGCTTCACATTGTGTCAAGATTTCTGAATCTGGTATCTCCCAAAACCTCCTCACCCCCATTCATGCAACTTGGGGGCTAACCCCCTCCCCCATTACCCCCACCCCACCCTTCCCCCATTACTGCCCGGGATAAATTTCACAAACAGACAAACAGACAGGCTAAACTACAGAAAAGCTCTCTTATTATAGTATATAGATTATCGTAGAGTGGGACTGTAAAAGGTCTTACATGGGTGCTTATAGAGAATTTATACATTCCATGTATTATAAATTGTATGACATCTATGTACGAAATCAGTTCTTCTACGATGAATTTCCTTTAACATATTCATATTTGAATTTAAGATTATATTCATACTCGTCTCGTCTCCGTCGTCTTCGTGACAGAGTGCTCCTCTATTGCAAGTTGCGTAATCCTGAGGAAATGTACGGGGCGAGCACCTCGCCTTTAAACTTCGGACCATTATAGAAAGCCGGAGAGCTAAGAAGGTTTCCAGGCTCTGGCACAATATGTACTGTTGGTCCTGTCGGACAGAGTGGATTTCAACCCGGTGTGGCTATGAATGACTCTTTAATTAATATATTTTAAACTTATCTTATTAACAATAAATATATAATACGAGAAAATTTAATTTTAAGGCATAATAAAGAAGTCATTCTTAATAAAATATATAGTCTCATAATACTCTTTGGAACTCATAACGAATATAATATATCTTAATTAAATAAACCAAAAAACAACCCCCCCAAAAATAAACAAAAAATGCCTCAACTCAAACATTCAGGACATTAAAACCAAATGTACGTCAAGACTTAACACGCTTAGGGTACTAACAGGCACAAACTTTGGACACCAGCAGGAAACAACATCACTCATATACAAACAATATATTCGCTCAGTTATGGACTATGCTAGCCCATGCTGGGCACCCATTATCTCAAACACACACATAAACACCTTACAAACAATACAAAACAACGCACTTCGTATCATTACAGGATGCACTCAAACAACACCAATAGAACACCTGCACACAGAAACAAAAATACTGAAAGTTAGGGAACATTTAGACATGAGGGGAACACAATTCATGGCAGCAGCGACAACTAACCCACAACACCCTTGCCACTACATGTACAATCATGCACCAACACTCTCGCACCATTAAGGTAACACCAGAGAGACATTATAACCAAATACTTCATTCCATACCACGCTCCACAGACATCACACAGTACAGAAAACACATACACACACACCTAACCCACAAAGCACTGACACGACTCGGTCCGAATGCGGTCCTAGGTGCGAAGCCGCCACCCATTAACAGGTCAGAGATCAGCCTGAGCAGATCGGATCGAGTTAACTTAGCACGATTCCGATGTGGACATCACCCCAACTTACGGACATATAAACACAGACTAGACAACTCCATAGACGACACCTGCCACCTGTGCCAAGACACACCACAAACAATTGAACACATTATGACGGACTGTACCGCTCTAGCACAACAACGAACACAACACAACATCACTAGTGCGCTGAACCCTCTGGTCCACTCCGGAGAGGGCGATCGGTTACCTGCGTGCCGCCGGCTTGCTCGATCAGGGTGGGCTGATCGGCTAGACAACAACAACAACAACTCAAATAAAATTATCTCTACAAACTCTATCCATCCATAATATAGCGAAAGAAAATTTAATTTTTAAGGTGTTAACGCACTCTGAATGAGATTCTTTTTGGCCACTCGAAAAATGACTACTCTACATTAATTATTATTATTATTATTATTATTATTATTATTACTGAAAGTACCGACTGATGAAATTTTATTTCATTTAACTAAAGTAATTTTCATTGTCACGATTCAGTAAAAAGTCATTACGTCATCACGACACCCAGTTTCTTAGAAGCCTTAATTTCTTAAGACCTTAATGGAAGTTGTTCTGCCATTACACCATGTTTCATCCTTAATAAAATACTACAGATTTCCCATTTCCTTAACATTATAGTAACTAGTACAGTTCCCGTCACTTCGCTGACGGTTAGACAGGCTAAACTACAAAAAAAGAACCCAGCCGTGAAAATTTTGAGCTTCACATTGTGTCAACATTTCTGAATCTGGTATCTCCCAAAACCTCCTCACCCCCATTCATACAACTTGGGGGCTAACCCCCTCCCCCATTACCCCCACCCCTCCCCATTACCACACCCATCCCCCATTACCCCCACTCCCACTCTTCCGCCCACCCCAACCCTTCCCTCCACTCCCACCCTTCCCCCCACCCTCACCCTTCCCCCATTGCTAAACTACAGAAAAGAACACAGTCATGAAAATCTTGAGCTTCACATTGCCGCCCGTAATACAATTTCTGATTTTTTTTTTACAATTTCTGAATTTTTTTCTCACAATTTTTTCTCACAATTTCTGAAAGTGTGACGGACGGACAGACAGACAGACAGACAGACGGACGGACAGCTCTCTTATTATAGTATAGATTTGTAGCATTTTCACGTAGAATGAAAATTCATGAATGAAATGAGACGACTTATTATATTACTAAACTATGGTATAACGTTGATGCAGACCAAAGCCGACCAATATCTAGTCCGTCCACGCTCCCATTATAACAGAAAAAATTCAGGCGATGAGAGCATAATATTTACTTTAATCTCACGAGTCGTTTAGATTTTAAATATAGGTTCACAAATTTGGAGTCACTGGTCTGGATGTGAAGTTCAAAATTTTGATGGCTGTGTTATTTTATAAATTTAGTGACCAACTGGCTTTTTCTCGATTTATCAAAAGTGTACAAAATTTTGCACAAGCGTAGTCTGACTACATATAGGCAGGCTTTGCGTAAATGGTATACCTTTCTTGGGACAATTAAGTTGAACGTAACAAAAAATAGTGAATTAATGCTACATACTGTACAGAGGGTTGACAAAAGACACCACGATGATTGTCGTCAAGAACAAATGGCAAAGCTCACCAATAGAATGCCAGAACGCGTGTCAGCCAGCTTTACATAATGCAAAAGGGAAAGCAACACGATTCTAAATATTATATTCATTCGATAAAGCTTTTATTATTTATTGACTTTTATTATCAGATAAAAACTACAGAAAAACCGAAGGTGTCTATTTACTTCTTTTAACCCTCTGTATATATGGCAATAGAAGCACTCTCAGATCGGGAGGAGGGAATCAGAGTGGGAGGTAAATTGGTAAAATCTGTAAGGTTTGTAGATGACAAGGCATTTGTTTGTAGTACTGAGGAAGGACTGCAAAGAATGGTCAACAGCTTGACAACAACAGCGGAAGAATTCGGAATGAGAATTAATGAGACCAAAACAAAGGCAATGAAAACTGCAAGAAGGAAAGGAGCACAAATGAACCTAATGATAGGAAATCGGACCTTAGAAGAAGCTGAGTAGTTTAAATATCTGGGAAGTTTATTAACTAACAATGGAGACTGCAATAAGGAAGTAAGATCTAGAATTAGTATGGGTAAGGTAGCTTTTGAGAGACAGAAAAGACTACTTATAGGTAAGCTCAACTTGAAGCTGAAGAAAAGGTTAGTAAAAAGCTTGATATGGAGTGTGGTACTGCATTGAGGGGAAAGAAAAGGAAAGCAATGCTGGATGATTTGAAGGCAGGCAGGAGCTACCATGAGATGAAAAGGATAGCTTTGGCGGGACACATGAGTTGGACCTGTCTGATAGGCAGAACACGATGGATGGATATATGGCTAATATATTATGGCCAATCAGAGGTCTAAAAAACTAGTGTTTTTAGGCCTCTAATTGGCTAAAAAGTGGTGACGTAGGAAATAACTAACCAACCTAGAACGACACTAACTGGCCCACAGGATGAAGTAGGTGGATCACTGGTTATATATATATATATATATATATATATATATATATATATATATACACTAGGGGCACTCAATATATTTTGCCCCACCCTTTTTTCTTAGCTAAATAATAGACCATGGGGCTGAAATGTCTTTTGGGCCGTAAATTTTCCAGTTTGAACCTCCCCTCCTTGCATAAAACCACTTTTGAACGCCGTTGTATAAAACCTATGGTTAACGCAGTTTCGAAAATGGCGTCTGACAGTGATGTGCGTCGTAAACAGAGAGCTGTTATCGAGTTCTTAACCGCAGAGAAGGAAACAGTTGGAAATATTCACAAATGTCTACAAAATGTTTAGGGAGATGCTGTTGTTGATCGAAGCACAGTTAGACGCTGGTCTAAACGTGTGAGGTCATCGGAGAGAGGGAGAGCCAGCCTCGATGATGAGCCACGAAGCGGTCGTCCGGCATCGGCTGTGACATCTCACACTGTGCAACGTGCTAACAGCATCATTCGATCAAATCGGCGCGTCACATATAAGGAGCTATCACTGGAGCTAGGAATTAGTAAAGGAAGTGTGAATACGATAATTCAGCAACTGGGATACTCAAAAGTGTGTTCACGGTTTGTTCCTCGCCAACTGACTGAAGATCACAAAGCTCAAAGAAAAGAAATTGCTTCTGAGTCGTTGGTTCGATACGAGACAGAAAGGGATGACTTCTTTTCACGAATTGTGACTGGGGATGAGACTTGGGTACACCACTTTGAACCTGAAACAAAACGCTAATCCATGGAGTGGCATCATGCAGACTCCCGACGCAAGAAAAAGTTCAAAATGGCCCCCTCTGCAGGAAAGGTTATGGCCACCATCTTCTGGAACATGAAAGGGGTGATTCTGGTGGATATTATGAAGAAAGGACAAATAATTTAATCAACTCGGAGGCATACTGTATATTGCTACCCTACAGAGACTCCAGAGACGTATAAAGCGAGTTCGACCGGAGAGAAAATTGGAAGACGTTCTTCTTTTGCACGATAACGCAAAACCACACGACAGTTTGCGAACAAGAGAGGCCATCACAAAAATGCGCTTGACTGTGTAACCCCACCCTCCATACAGCCCGGATCTGACACCTTCAGACTTTCATTTGTTTGGGCCAATGAAGAATGCTATTCGTGGAAGAAAGTTTCAGACTGACGATGAAGTTGTTGAGGAGGTTAAGAGGTGGCTCCAGCGGAACCCAGCGGACTTTTACCAGCAAGGAATAAAGGCCGTAGAAAAGGAAAAAATAAAAAAATAAAAACTTGTAAAAAAGGTATGTAACTACTTGTGTATAAAATTTCTGAAACTGACAAGGAAACTTGGAAAGAAAAAAAAAAGGTGGGGCAAAATATATTGAGTGGCCCTCGTATGATATATAATATATATATATATATATAATATATATATATATATATATATATATATATATATATATATAATATATAATTATATATATATAATTTGTATTAGTCCCTGTATTTCACCATGTATTTACTATTAAGCGATTCTGAACATACTGTAGATATAAATGTGCTTTGTTTTGTTTCAACTTTTTACTCTAGCGCGTTAAGATTTTCATTGCTACATTCTTTTCAATTATTCGGTCAATAAAACTATAACACAGCAATGAAAATCTTAAGCTTCACATCCGAGCCCCATTGTATCAAAATTTGTGAAGCTTAAGGTTTTCATGGCTGCGTTCTTTTCTATAGTTTTATTGACCAAAGACTACTATGACTCTATAGGTGTACGGCACCTAATCTTTTTGGGGGGGCTGATACAAATTTGCCCGAATTTTTAAGTTACAACAAAGAATGTCCGAAATTAGATAGTTAATGTAATTAACTATATATATATATATATATTATATATATATATATATATATAATATATATATATATATATATATATATATATATTATATATATATATATAATATATATATATATTATATATAGGAAATTAGGATCATCACAGGCTCAGGCTCCCTCACTCCAACAGGCCATTAGAAACATTAACATTACCAAAGGATACGTGTCATGCTTTGCAAAATTAATTGTATGATTTTTCTTTTTTTTATGCAACTTCCATGCTGTATTGTAATCCCTACCGGTACTTAGTTAATTTTGATTAATAGGGCATAAGACTTTTGCTTTTTGCAATGGGTACCAGGCAGCTACGGTACCACACCTAGAAAAAGAGACCCACTCACAAAGAGAAATTTCAAGCCAAAGGCTATATACAGGTTGCTCAGCTCACCTAAAATTGGTGTGCAGTCTGCAAACATATTAAAATTAAGCATTAAGCACCTAGCCTAAAAAGAGACCCTAATAGAAATCTCAAGTAATTAGTATCAAGCTAATCATGTCACTAATTAGCTAAATAATAATATACAGCATGTCATTTATAAGGTTAGACTTAATTTACTCGAGTTTGATAAAAGTTTGACCTAGCCAGTGGTGGGCACCGTTAACCAAAAAGTTAACTTCGATAACGATAATCCGTTAACCCCAATTTTTAACTCCGATAACGATAATCCGATAATTTTACTACAAAGTTAACGGAAGTTAACGATAATCCGTTAACGATAACTATTTCTTTACTAACATTTAAAAAAATCAAGGAAAAAAGCTTTAAAACCCATAGAAAATGTTTATTTATGCAAAATCCAACAATAAATAGGTATTTAACTGTATTTTTATCAAGTTTTGCAACTTTTTTGCTTAATAACTTTTTTTTTTATTTTTAATAAAATATGTACTGATTACATGTTTTGAAACCCTTGTAACCACTAACCATTAACTAAATTTTAATTTACCAGAGAATTATTATGGCGGGAACTGAAAGGTAAAATTAAATTTTAGGCACATTTATTAAAGACTATGACAATGTGCTGGTTGCCCTTCAGAAAGACCAGCTTCTCAAAGTTAGGCCCAACTGCAGTCTTGACCTCTTGGGCCTCAGGATGTCCTTGCCGAGAGAGAAGAGCCGTTCCACTGCGGCAGAGGACGGAATTGGCAGACTGAAGTTATGGCGGTTTGAATTCATTCGCGGAGCGGTAATCTTCCGTGAATGACTCCTCGCAGTTAACGTGTTAACGGACTTTAACAGACTAAATATCGAGTTATCGGAAGTTAACTGGTCCGATAACGATAAATGGAAATTAACTTCCGTTAATAGTCCGTTAAAAAAAGTTAACTTCGTTAATTAACTGTTATCGGATTAACGCTTTAGTGCCCAACACTGGACCTAGCCTAAATGAAATTATACTAGCAAGGGGTGGGGAACCTTTTTTCATTGGAAGGCCGCATTTCATTTAACCAAGACCCTATTACAGAGCTGGGCACTTGCGGCATATTGCGGTACTGCGGTACTGCTGCACTACCAAACCGGTACCAAACCGGTACGCGGAAATTTGAATGCGGTAGCGGTACTGCGGTACTTTCAGCGATCCTTTGCGGTACTGCGTTATGGGGGCCCGGGGTGGTAGTGCGGTGGTACCGCAAGTACCGCAGTACCGCAAAATATGCCGCAAATGCCCAGCTCTGCCCTATTAGGCCGCATGCTGAGTATTTAACATATACAGTACAACAAAATGTCATATTTTAGTCTACAATCTACATATTTACTAATTTTAAATCAAACTTGATAATACGTGAGGGTTTTTATAATAAATAAAAAATTCAGCAAGTGCATTTATTTTTTTGGGGGGGGGGAATAATTGACAATAGAACTAATATTAAGTGAAAAATGATATTAAGTGAAATGATGTTAATATTAAGTGAAAAAGTGATAAACCATTTAATGACTTTTTTGTGACTGCTTATTGCGGGACAGGAGTCGTACATTTGGTTCCAACATCGTTAACCGTAGTTTGGTACACGAATTGATCAAAGATTTACAGTTTTAAAGGAAACAAGCGTGCGTGTCACTATCGGAGAATCGTCAGTAACTGTCATCCAGTCAGCCAGTCGAGTTGGTCGTTGATAGGTAAGGGCGTAAGCCGTAAGGCAACGCTGCCAGTTTCAACTGGCAGCGTTGCCATATTTCCTATTGTTCAAGCCATAAAGAAGGCTTGTATGTGTAAGAAGCAGTGAAGCTGAAACCATGATCTAATGAAATAGCCTAAAGCCCTAAAAGGGTATCAGTTGCTGTCCATTATCGTACGGTATGAATTCTGAATGTCAAGTAGGCAGAAGGCCGCAACTAGTACCCCAAAAGGCCGCAGGTTCCCCACCCCTGGAATAGACCTAGGGGCTAGGGCTTTACCTATTTAATTTGGCTAATAAGGTATTAGTACCTTACCTAATTATAAAAATTTCAACTTACCAAGTAATTCAATATTCATGATAAGCTTAGAAAGCAATTAACTCACGACAAGGATTAGATATTCTTTTGAATTTTTAAGCAAAGTCTTATAGCCCCTATTTGGGCTAAATACCATAGTAAAATCTAGATTAAACCTGGAATAAAAAAATAGCCTATAAGTACGAGTAACAGCTTAATAAGTACTTAATAACAGCTAATAAATAAAAATATAAAATTATCTTCTGACTTTCTGATCCTGAATTTCTAATATGATATACGGCTACCATTTCTCCAACTTTTACAAGCTATTATTTTTTCATTTTGCCCGAATGCAGAGCCAGTTTGCCCGAATTCAGCACCCCCAGCTCCCCCGGCTCGTACGCCTATGATTGACTCTCCAGTAATTGGGGAACGTGCAGCCACCTAATTACTGAGGCGGAAGGCCCCAGCACCGCAGGTCTAGCTAAATGGGCCCGTAGGGCCCACATTAGGTAGTATTACATCCCCCCCCCCCTAAACGACTACAACCACATTCAGCATTTCTATTAAAAAAATTGCGCTTTTTCTAATAATTGCAACGTTATTGAAGTGAATAATTTTCTATCTCTAAATAAAAAAACTTTGCGCGGTTTTGAGCGGAGTTGACCGAAGAAACAAATATCTCATTCGCTCAGTCGCCTGTTATGATTGGCTGCCTCGCGAAAAGTGGGTGGAGCTTATGTCTCTCGCTCAGTCGTCCATTACGGTCGGATCTATCAAAATGAGGGGCGTTAACCCTTTACTGCCCAAATATTTTGTATGGTTAAGTTATGAATGCGTGTATTTGAAAGGTTACAAATTTGTCCTTTTGGGCAGTAAAGGGTTAAAGATCACGAAGTTATCACAAGCTCTACCCATAGGGTAGGGAGCCGAAGTCGCGGCTTGTTATTAATTATTAAAATATGATACAAATTTTAGTTCACTTATTTATCATATATATATTGTTGGCAGTTGATGCGTCGCCAAACAATACAAGAGATATGGTGTTAATAAAGCTAAACAATTAAATGAACTAAGGGTTCAGAGCGAACTCAGTTGGTGACTTCAGGTTGCTTGTGGATGTGGCTACAACTCAGCATAAGCTAAAAAAAAAAAAAAATCCGGAACGTCTGCTAACCCAAGGCTTTGAGCCGCTTCACAGGTGTAAACAAATTAAAAAATTTCAGTGGAACGGACGAGCGTAAATAACGTTCTTATACGAAAGGGTGTCCCAAAAGTCTTGGAGGGGTTTTATTTGGGGATAAAATAAAAAAAAAAGGTTTGTAACACTTGAAAATATACTTATTGCGATTTTAATTACAAATTTAATATCTGGTAAAAATCTTAATTTTCATTGCGTAAGTCGAAAATCGCATTAGCGTACGTTATCCGACTCTGATGATCTTGTGGTTTAATTTCTTAAGCAATTTGAATTTCGTACGGGTGAAGATTGATATCCTCTCTTAAAATTCGGTGTAAGGAACACCTTGAAATGTATAATTCCTGGCTGCGTCGTCGGACTGATGTGGCTTTTCCTCAACGCTTTCACGAACCATCTCAACCAGAGTTGGACTTCGGATTGTCCGAGGACGCCCCAGTCCGTGGTTCGTCTCCCTGACCCTTTTCCATACGAAATTTAGCAACGTACCGTCGAATAGCTCGATCAGAAGGAGGAGAACGTGTGTTGAATTTTAATCTAAACGCTCTTTGAGCGGCAACGATGGAAGAGTTGTTTGTCAAATAAAGTTCCACAATAGCCACTCTTTGTTGCACTGTCCAGGATTCCATTTTCATTAATCGCAGCAAGGGCATTTTAATTGTAAAGGAAAAATAAATAAATTAATCAAAAATAAAAAAGTTATAGCCAAATAAAACCCCTCCAAGACTTCTGGGATACCCTGTAGTTATTATTATTATATTAAATAAATACAAACAATGCGCAATGCGCATACAAGAAATAAGGAAATACATACAATTCACAAATAATAATACCCAGTATACAGGGTGGCCCAAATGTCAGGACACAGAGTGAAAGCTGATCTATATTAATACTGTTTGTTTTCTCCGTTTCTGTTCAATGGCCTCCTAGGCATTTAGCCACAACTTCACTGCGAACCTCATCATGATATATATGAACGTAATGATAAAAATATTTTAGGCTATCCATAATCACAAGATTTATATTCTCCGCCGCAGGGTATGCGTACTCGGTATGATGTAACATGACATAATGCTTCTTGTCATACCAATCATCAACAAGGTTCACAACCCATACTCGCTGTTTCTCTTCTGCACGTTTTGTTTCTTTCACTTCGCGGTGTATGTGCTCCTTTAAACAGTTTAGTCCTACAACATAGTCTATTACGTCGTTTGAGCCACGAAAGCCCGCATTGCTCTTGCCAGAATATCCATACACTATTTGGACCTCTTGCTCTTCACGCTTCGCGCGGTTCAGTGTGGCCTTAAAAGCCTCAAAAGAGGGAGGACTAGGGATTCTTTGAGTGTTCACATCTGTAGACTTTATCGAGTACCACTTCATGAATGTCGAGCACGAAATATCAAAGGTAGCCATCACTATTTTCCGTCGACGCGAGAATTCTTCAACAGGTAAAATACACGTCTGAGATCCAGGGCTTGCTGAGGTCAACTGAGCACGCAGGGCAGAGATATGACCGGCTAGTAGCAGGAGTCACGTGACTCCTTTGATTCGACTGCGTCATACAGTGGGCTGTACTTAGATTTTTCCTGTACACACACACACACACACACACACACACACACACACACACACACACATATATATATATATATATATATATATATGTGTGTGTGTGTGTGTGTATATATATATATATTAGACATTCAAGGACCATGGTACCCAAAGGGAACAGTGTCGTAGGTGCCAGGCACCTGGAGCGTTTCCTGTAAGTGTTACGGCAAACCTTCGTGCCCCTAAGTTCCTTCACGCCACCTAATTTCTGTGCTCGGAAGTTATGAGTCTCCACAACCAGGTGGGGTGGCTGGTCACCCTCATTACCATTGTCTTCTAAGCCCACTAGATCTTTGAGCGATTTAAAGTTGACGATCTGGCGGTTGGCATGGTTAAGCGTGATGCCTTTAGCCTTCACGATGTACTTGTACTCATCCCCCACCCTCACGCGTACACCGTAAGTTTTTGGGCCTGTTGAAACAAAAGAATCGGCGTATGCGATGTCTCCATACTCATCCTTGATCTCATTAGTCAACTCTCCAAGGAATTCGCCAATAGGAGGCATATATTCACCTTCCCTCTGTGTGAATATCACACTATTTGTATCAGCGTACAGAACCCGCTGCCCGAGAGAATGCAACAGATGCCACAGCTTGATACGTGCGTAGGCTGTTGTGAAACTGGCTACAGGTATGTTTGTGACACGTGATGTGCTGTAGCCAATTCGGTCCGGTTGTACCTTATTATGTACGTATTACCCACATTCACGATTTCCATGACTTCTTTATCGCTGGCGTTTGCATAATTCCAGACTTCACTATAACTTTGAGCTAAATGTACGTTCCCCTTGTCTGTATTCTGGGCAAACTTCTCCCAAAGACTACTGAGGCACAACTTTGCACTAAAGCGCTTACCAGGGTTCCTCACAATTTGGGCAAGATCAAGTTGTATCCCTTCACGATCACGGTAGCGCTGGATATACGCCGATTTTTCATTTTTGGTCTCAACTCCTCGTGGGTATCCTGATGCTTCTACTTTATCCTTCAGAAAAGTATTTATATATGGTGTGAAAAGGTTGGGGAGATTCGGAAACCTCCACACCTCATATATCTTCAGTATTCTGTACCCGTGGCGGAGGGGTAGGGACAGCTCAGGACTTGTATATACGCCTCTGATCTTCCTCTGGTTGATCGTGTGATTACAGTCCCCATAGTTCTCCTCTGCACACTTCACACACAGAGGGAACATGAGTTTGTGGTCTATAACAACAGGCAAGATCGGCATCCATAAATCGCGAAGGGGGAGCACATCTACGAAAGAAAACCCAAAGTAGCTTTCAATTAAGTTAGCTGAGAACTCCTCGATGGTAGGCATGGCGGGCCCACAAGTTTTTCAGGCGCACCTACGGGGTACGGATTGTTCTTCATCACGTAAGGGTATAATGAGCAGAAATCGTAGTAGTGAAGCTTCATCCCGTCCGTAGGCGGAAAGTATAGTTTGAAGGGGTTTGTACGTCCTCCAAACTTCATTCAAACCCAGAACGTGTTTAGACCCTGCGATCTAATTACTTCGATTTTTTAAAAATATTTCACGTATTAAGAGGACCCGCCCCAGCGGAAAAACGAGCTCAAACAACACTTATACTACTGTAATTATATTAAATAAATGCAAAATATATATACAAAAAATATACAAGTTTGTGTAATCTGGGACACACTGATGTACCATATATAAGCCTAGCCTATCGTAACTAAAAGTTATTACTCAGCCTTCGGAGAGAAAATAATTAAACTCAAGCCTCCTCCGAACCCTTCGTTCTATCACGTGTGTCGGTCCCCAGAATTGAAGCCTGCAATTAATAAAATAAAAATTTAGGGAGAAAAAAAAACGATCCAGTACATTATCACCATTATCAGGCTTGATAAACATGCAATGGTCTTGTTTTCCCAGGAACGTTCAGATTAAAAGGTGGAGTTCCAGCTTCATTTCTTGTACGCAATCGGTTCTCGTGCATTCAGGACTGTAATGCAGTTTTAAACTTTTGTTTCCACATGGCGCAAACGTCTATTCCAACGCCATAGTTCACCGGGTGCAGCTGGACTTTGTCCATCGAGCTGAAGCATTACTACAAAACAGTTTGTTCCTGAAAATGGAATGACAGACTCATCTTACAGTCACTGGAACATCCATTATGCTCTCTCCGATTTTCATTTTTCTTGTTCCTAGTGGGATATACGGACATTGAAAATATAACATGAGTTGTTATTCGCATCTCCCAGCAATTCCCCCCCCCCCCCCCATTAGGCTGAGGAAACCTAACTATCCTACACTATATGTAAGCATACAAAAAATTTCTGTAGTATGCACACAAAACACATTTAATACTTAAATGTTACATTCACAATTTAACACAAATATTACAAACAAAAGGACAATTTTCAAATTTTTTCTTTCACATCCCTATAACATTATTTCTCAAAGTACTTTAAAAAGCATCGTTCAGGCTCGTTCCTGTAGTAGCGCCTTGACCTGTGCTTCCGTGGTGTGATGTAAGGATAGCAATTTACCAGGGCCGCATTTAGGGGGTGGCGCACCGGGCAAATGTCCAAGGGCCCGCGCCCGATGGGTCCCGCAAATTTCAATTGAAAAAATTAAACGTCATGTATTTGCCATCTGCGACGAGTTTTACTTTTTCCGGCAGGCGGCATGGCATCAGACATTCTAATATCCGCTTTGGTGGTGTTTAATTTGTTGTTCTTGTTAGTGTTACTCATTTCTAATGTTGTTACTAACTTACTTCTTGTTGTTTCTGTTGCAGATTCATGATTTATGTTCTTATTGTTGGCATTGTAATACGTACAACATGGAAACGAGCCGTGCCCGGGATCGAAGGAGGAAATATAAACCCGGTAGTGAAAAGCGTAAGGATAAGAAGCGCAGAGAAGAGTTTCTTGCGACGGTGCCGAAACTGACTAATTGGATTAAATCATCAGCAACTAAGTCAGCCCTTTCAACAGGCCCACCAGCTGTCTCCACTACTTCAGCAGCTGCATTTTCAGGAGATTCGTCTACGTCAACCCCTTCAGCAGGCCCACCAGTTGCCTCCGCTACATCAGCAGCTGCGTCTTCAGAAGACCCGTCTACGTCAGTGCGTTCAGCAGGCCCACCAGCTTCAGGACATGCAATTAATGACATTGGTTTGTGGCCACAAGTGCTGACCGATGACTTTAAAGAGCTCTGGATAGAGCGGGGAACATCAGATTGCTGAAATTATGACAGCGACTTCAGTAACTCTTCAACTACTGAAAGTGGTACAACACGCCGATGTACGAAGACATTATTTGTTAAGAAACATAGCCTGACGAATGAGAGGAATGAGGTGTCATGGCTGTGCTATTCTGAGTCCACAGGCTGTGTTTACTGTTTTGTCTGTAAATTAATGTCGAGGGCGGAGAGCAAGTTCACAATCGGGTTCAACGACTGGAAGCATGGTAGACAATCGGTCGAAGCACACGGAAAATGTGAGCAACATATGGAGTCGATGAGATATTTGTTGGTTAGAAAGTCTGTCTCCGGCCGTGTTGATTCGAAACTGGGGAATTGTCTAAACAGCTTCAACAACTCGAAACAGCCATTTTATTGGTTTTATGGAACACTATTCTCGAACGATTTCAAAAAACGAATGCATCTCTGCAAAAACAAGGAATGTCGTTAGACTTAGCCACCCTCTTGCTGAAATCACTACTGCAATTTGTTGAAGATCTCAGATCAAGATTTAACGAATTCGAGGACCAGGGCATCGGAAAGTGTGGTCATCGAATATACAAGGAATCGACTCAACGCACAAAAAAGAGAAAGCGCCATCATGACGAAATCGGAACTGCCGAAGATACAAACCTGACACCAAGAGATTTCGGACCACTGCATTTCTACCGATAATTGATAAACTGTGTACCACTCTGAACACTCGTCTAGAAGCGTACGCTGTCCTGCAGAAAAGATTTGGATTTTTGTAGTCCTGGACATCGACAGTCTTCGACGGTCAGCTGAACATCTAGTAGAATGCTATCCGGCTGATCTGGAGAAAGAGCTGGTAACAGAAGTTGTGCAGTTCGCTGCCCTAATGAAACTCACCGAAAGTGAAACAGAATCCAAGACGAAATGAAGACATGTGAAACAGATTTTATCGGCATATGAACACAAACGAACTGAAAGGAACATTACAAACATGGAAATAGCAATGAGAATATACCTGTGTATGTTTGTCACGAACTGTTCTGGTGAACGTTCATTCTCGAAACTCAAACTGATCAAAAATTACCTTCGCTCCACAATGGGCCAGGAGTGCCTTTCGTCCCTGGCGCTGTTGAGTATAGAGCATGAGGTGTTGCAGTCGGTGAGTTTCGAGGACACAATCACGCAGTTTTCCAAACAAAAAGCCAGGAAGCGTCGTATGTAATATTCATTACAAATCTACACTCTATCTACAGTACAGTAAGCTGTACAGTTTAGCTGTTTATTAAGTGCATTACAACTGTGTAGCTGTTTATTAAGTGCATTACAATAACTGTGTAGATGTTTATTAAGTGCATTACAACTGTGTAGCCTACTAGTGTAGCTGTATACACTGTATGTGTACATAGTTAAGTTATAATCTTTAATATCACATTAATAAGCCGAATGGCTTCCGCATGTGTGTTTTGTGTGTTAAAAAAGTATATGTTATGTGCATTACAAAATACTGTCATTCATTAACACACTAAAATAATACATCCCGAGAAATAGTTTGCCCAAGGCCCCGCACACTGTAAATGCGCCCCTGCAATTTACTATTATAACTTGCACTTCTCCTCATCCACATCAACCGACGTCCGCACCGATCCTGGGCCCGATACTGACCAACTAAACAGTCATTGAAATAAAATTACTTACAACTGAAGGATAATTCAAAATGACTCAAAGAAAACTTGCAAGACCGAAGCAACGCTTCAAACAGTTCTGAGACACGAAGATGGTAGTGTATAAAAAAAATATAGAACAATATTTCCCTCTCTCATCTCTTGCTCACGAGTATACGTATGGGCAAAGGTCGCGCGCCTATAAACAAATGAGAAAATGATCAATGGCAGTGGTCGCCCGCGAATCCGCGACTATGATGTCATAAAAAAAGTAAGTGCGCACATTTTTGAAATCATGGTTTTATTTCGCAAAGCCGAAAGCTAGCACCCTGCGTTTGAAATGAACAAAATAACAAAAGTCATGAAAGAGAAGAAAAAAAAATTGACGCGCATCCCGATGCCCCAGCATTACCCACTAAATAGCCGTAAACTTTCTTCAAGGTTATTACAGCTTAATTACAATATTACTCTTCAAGTTCCCTATTTTGTCTCTTTATATAATATTCTAACGTTTGGCTTTGAACACGAGGAAGATCCTGCACAGGACCTCTTAACCTGGTTGCACGAGGAGATATCCCAGCCGTATCATCTGCGATAATTATGTTACTGCTGGCTACACTAGTAGACTCTCCCTTGATTAACCTCTCAAGAAACGAACTAACATTCTCGTCCTGCACCAAGTCCTCTACTCGTATTTTCCAAATTAAATTCTTCCTGTTCAACCCTTCCATCTAATGGTGGATTTAAATAGCTTTCTCCATTCAGCACATCTGTTTTAATCTCAGACACCGACTCAGATACAGAATTAAAATTGACGACATTCACCTCTATATCATTATCTTCATTCATATGACAAAGTAAATACTGCTGTTTCACGTAAGTCCTATCATTAAATGATTCAATCTTACTACTACATAATTGTAGTTGCTCATCTAATTCCCTTTCAATACTTGCTTCACTTTCTACAGCCGACATACTCTCATCTATATCACCTCCAAGTTGATTTTCTTCGTCAAACCAGTCGAAGACTCCAAAATGCTCGATTGCTGAAAGGTCTTCAATACACATCCACTCATTAGTTTGTACGCCTATTTCTCTTACTGAAACCGCATCTGTTTGAGTTTGTAAATCAACTAATCTACTCGCAGATCTCATTGGCCGTCAACGTGCTAATTTCATTACACTTTTTATACAAGTTTCATCATTCACATCATTCATTCTATTTGCATCCGCCAGGTTATCATCAACCAATTCGTCCCGTTCTGGCTTACTTTTAAACTGTTTAGACGTGGTGTTATAACTTGAACCATTTGCAATACTAAGTTTCCCGAAAGGTATCCCCCATGACTGCCTATCATCTTCACACTCCTGTTCACTACATTCAGGTTCCATCTCAGCAGATCTGATTTATTCCTCACTGACATTACCATGCTTCCCGAAATACTCTGATGAATATGGGGGAGGATCAGCCCATAACTTAAGATGCGAATAATGTACGTGCATTCGTTTACCCTGACCTTCAACTACATACGACATACCGCCTAATAATACTTTAATTACAGAAAACGGTTCCTCATATTTATCTTTCAGTTTCGGTTCTAAAGTCCTATCTGCAGTGACAAATTTTCCCTTAGCTCTAACTCCAATTCCATACGGTAACCAGTTCGGATGACCTTCGCGCCAGCGCAATTGCTCTTCCCGAGGAATTGGCCGCATTCTACGAACTTCGTGTGGTTCTTGTAATATTTTCTCTGAAGGAGTTACACCTATCTCAGCATGTTTCGTGTTGTTACAAACTATTATTGCTTTTGGTAACCAAATATCCCACTCGTAACCTTTACTATCTAAACTCCGCAAAAATTCGGCCAAAGTCCTATTAATCCGTTCTACTGCGCCGTTACAAGATGGTTTATACAGACTACTATAGACATGCACAATACCATATTTATCCAACGTACTTTCAAAGTAATTACTCCTAAATTCAACCCCATTATGAGATAAGATCTTAGACGGCATACAAACAAAACTTGGTAACATGTGCTCTTCAAACGCCTTAGTAACATTTTTAGCCGTTTTATCACGTAATGGTTTAATTACTGCCCACTTACTACAATAATCAACACCTACCAAACATGCTACATGTCCCCTTGGAGTACGTGGTAACACTAACAAATCTATAGCTACTAGCTCAAACGGTTCTTTGACTTCAATTTTCCAAACACGAGGATACACCACCTGATGGCTAATATTAACTTTCTGACATTGAATACCGGTTCGACATACGTCACTAACAACCATAAATAACTTTGGATGCCATATATAACGTGATACTAAATTTAAAAGTTTATTTCGTCGTATGTGCGCTAATTCCTTATGAAAAACTACGACTAAATGAACAAGCTGCATGAACCCTATTACCACAGCACATCTGCCATTATCATTTCTTTTGACTAGAATAGACTTGTTTATTATCAATCAGTAAAATATCTCTTGAAATCTTTCAAAGCTTTGTCTGTAGTATATATTGGTTCTTTATAAGTAACTTTCATACGCAGCCTATCAATAGATTCAGAACGACTTTGAAGTTTTATCAACACATCCTCAGGCAACAAGCTATCGACCAATTCCCGCGCTTTTCGTTCCTCAGCAGATTCCATTAACACGTTCAAGATGGTTATAAGTGTTAGAAAATCGAAGAGGAAGAACCATTGTTGTCCCAAGGCGATACGATGACTAAGCTGATTGATGCAGCATTGCTTGTATATATATTAAGTTAAGGTGTGTATATATATCCATCTCATAATTGTAAGGTTAGTGAAAAATTAAATTAATTTAGAACTAGCATTTTTGAGCTCTTGTGGCATCGTTGTTTGGTCACATTGTTGGCATCATTTTGGGACGCGGCGCGTCCTTTCTACTCGTTTGTGGAAGGTCGTACGTAAAGGTGTGGTTTGATAGAGAGCTCTCTTGCAATTCAGTTTGGTTGTTTAGATACATGATTGTTGCATCGTGCAATAGTCCAGGTTGCGTTGTTGTTGCAAGGTTCAGAAAGAAGACCACAAATAGTACCCTTTTGTTTACCTTTTAAGTTCATGTAATTTAAGGTCTAAGGTAGGCCCGCATCGAGTCAGCAACCCTGAGGTTACCCTGAGGTAGGACCTAATAGGATCTCAAATCCGTAAGTTTTAATTTAGCTTAACTTGGGCTTTAGGTAGAACTTGCCCTTTAGAATTTGGCCGTTCACGGCTCAGCTGGGATTTCGAACCCGACAAATAAATAAAATAACATGGTCCTTCAGAACCGGATTTCTACCCAAGACTGAGTCAGTGACCATTTTTCGGCAAAGTTCTGATTGTGCAAATTGTATCCCAAGTTAGGCCTAGACGGGTTGAGTATTATTGAGTTAAGGTCCCAGGGTAAAAAGTTTGGTCGCCCAATTGCGAAACTTGGCCAGTCGTCTGTCGTTTTTTGGCCTACTTTTTTCCGGTTTGGTTAATTTTGGGTTATTATTGAATTAAGGTCCCAGGGTAAAGTTTGGTCACCCAATTGCGAAACTTGGCCAGTCGTCTGTCGTTTTTTGGCCTACCCTTTTTCCGGTTTGGTTAATTTTGGGTTATTATTGAATTAAGGTCCCAGGGTAAAGTTTGGTTGCCCAATTGCGAAACTTGGCCAGTCGTCTGTCGTTTTTTGGCCTACTTTTTTTCCGGTTTGGTTAATTTTGGGTTATTATTGAATTAAGGTCCCAGGGTAAAGTTTGGTCGCCCAATTGCGAAACTTGGCCAGTCATCTGTCGTTTTTTGGCCTACTTTTTTTCCGGTTTGGTTAATTTTGGGTCATTATTGAATTAAGGTCCTGGGGTGGAAAATTTGGTATTCCATACTGGTGTTTGGTTAGTACCTCACTCAGCAATTCAGTTTATTTGAAAGTAAAATTTGCGTTTGATCAGTTTGGTTAAGTATTTCTGCCAATTCAGCTCATTTGGTATTGAGCCCAAGGGTTGTTTACATTGAAGATGAGTGCATCTGAATTGAACAAATTTATAAAAAGGAGAAGTGCCTACAAAGGTCTAATTACAAAGGTCATTGCCACTATAGATTCTGCCATAGAGCAAGAGGATTTACGCTTAGTGACTGCGAAGCTTGCCATATTAGAAACTAAAAAGGTTGCTCTAAGTGAGGTAAATGTTAAAATTGAGGCTCTTATAGAAGAGGATGAAATAGAAAATAACATAATTTACTTTGAAGAGATTATTGATGATATGACTAACGTAGGCCTCCGAGCAAAAGAGTTTAGCAGCTCAGTACAGTTAGAGACCAGGTCTAATAATGAAACACAACACTCAACAAATGATGCTTGTGAAGTTAAGGTTAACAGATCTGTAGTTCAATTACCGAGGCTTGTACTCAAAACATTTTCTGGGAGTATTCAGGAATGGCAAGGATGGGCAGACAGTTTTCAATCAGCAGTTCATTCTAGTCAAGTGTTAAGTGCCGTGGAGAAGTTTAATTATTTGCGGTCCCTCTTGGAAGGGGAGGCAGCAAAGACTATAGCAGGATTAGCATTAACAGAGGCTAATTATAATGTGGCTTGGGATATATTAAAGAAACGGTTTGGTAAGCCAGAGATCTTAATTAAAAGCCACCTCCGTGCACTTTTAACTATACCTCCTGTTAATAATCCTAATAGTGTCAAGGAGTTACGGCAGTTATATGATGAATTTGAAATTAGAACTAGGTCTCTGGACAACTTGGGTGTAGGAATGGAAAAGTATGGTATAATGTTGGTTCCTACACTGGAGTCTAAATTGCCTAGCTCAATTTGCTTGAATTAAGTAGGGGACACTCTGCAGAACATGTGACATCCCCCTTCAGCAGATGTTAAGTCTTTTAGGCACAGAATTAGCAAGACGAGAGGGAGTTGAGTTTGCACAGTGGGATGGTAAACAAGAGGACAAAGGCAGGCACAGCACCAAAGTTTCCACAAAAAGGAATAGCCCAGGTACAGTGTCAGCTCTACATGCCTCCTCTGAGAATAAATTAAAGGGAATCAAGGAATGTATATTTTGCGAAGGCAACCACAAGTCATATAAATGTGAGGTGGCTGAGGCCTTACCCTTTGAGGAGAGAAAGGACAGGGTAACTAAGTCCACAGCATTTTTAAATGTTTTTTGAAAGGTCATAGAGCAAGGTTTTGTAAGTTTAAAATTTTGTGCAAAAAATGTCATGGTAGGCATCAGCCATTATTGTGTGAAAACACTCTTAGTAGGCCTACCCCAGAAGTAGAGACATCAGTGGCACATGCCACTGCTATGCAAGGGAGTAAAAGTAAAGGGGGATTATTGCAAACAACTGCAGCCTTATTAATTGGGAATGAGGGAGAAGCTACTGTAAGAGTGTTGTTTGATAGTGGTAGCCAGTGTAGTTTTATTAAGACCAGAATTTCCAGAAAATTGAAGTTTAAAGAACTTAAGAGGGAAAATTTAAGAATTTCTGGGTTTGGGGGTTCCGTTCAAAACCGAACCAAATTTAAGAAGGTAGAAGTTCTGGTTAAAGGGTTGTTACCGCAAAGTCCCACTATCAAGGTCCAAGCTGTAGAGATTGAGGAACTTTGTGCTCCAGTCACTACTTGTTTAGATATGGCATGTGTCCAAGAATTGCAAGTTAAAGGAATTAATTTGGGCAATAATAAGTTTGAGGGAACAGAAGATATTAGTCTTTTGATTGGAGCTGACTATTATTGGGACTTCATCACTGGTAATATTGTCCGTACATCTCAAGGCCCAGTAGCTATTGAAAGTAAGCTAGGCTGGATGCTACATGGTAGTTATTGCAATGAAATGGAAGTTAAGGCTCTCTTTGTTAAGATTGAGGAGAACAGCCATGGTCTGGAAAGGCATTTGAAAGCATTTTGGGAACTTGAATCTATTGGTATAAAGGACAACCAGGCAAGTACAGTGAACAATGATGTTTTAGAGCACTTTGAAAAAGGGATTGGGTTTAGAGATGGTTGCTATGAAGTTGGCCTACCATGGAAGGATCTTGCAAACCCGGTTCAAACCTTCAGCTAGCTAATCGGAGGTTGGAGACTTCATTGTACAGGCTAAAAAAATGAGGAGTTGTTAATTGAATACGATGAGGCCATCCTAAGTTATGTAAGGGAGGGCTATGCTGAAAGGGTGCAAGGTGAGCTGGTGAGCCAGGAGGCACATTATCTGCCCACACCATGCAGTGGTACGGCGAGACAAAACTACCACCAAACTGAGGGTAGTTTTTGATGGCTCAGCCAAGGACAAAGGTGGTGTGTCCTTGAATGACTGTTTGGATGCTGGGCCAAATTTAAATGCAGATTTATTTTCCTTGTTACTGAGATTCAGGTTTGGTAGAGTAGCATTGACTGCAGATGTGAAGCAAGCTTTTTTGCGGATAAAGTTAAAACCAGAGGACAGAGATGCAGTAAGGTATCTGTGGGTGGATACGAAAGACTTGTTGGAAAATGAACCTAAGGTTCAAGCATATAGAATGAAGTCAGTGTTGTTTGGCCTCAGCTCTAGTCCATTTCTGTTGGCAGCTACTATGCAGTACCATTTTAAGAAATATTCTGAAGTCTATCCTAACACTATTGAACACATAAGGAAAAATTTTTATGTTGATGATTTGCTATGTTCCGTGGATAATACAGAAATGGCTAAACAGATATTCATGGAGGCTAGAGCTATAATGAGGGAGGCTGGCATGGAGCTCAGAAAATGGCAGACCAATCATTCGCAATTACAAGAGTTTATGAGTCATTCCTCTGTAGTACCTGATGCAGCAGAAAGTATTGAGGATTCTGGTATTAAGGAGTTGTGGGCAATAGACGCAAAGGTGCTAGGCATCGTTTGGCAGCAAGATGATGATTTGTTTACCTTCAATGGGAAATCTTTAGTAGAGCTGGCCGAGAATGAGACAAGGTGGACAAAACGTACAGCTCTTAGTTTGGCTTCGAAGGTCTTTGATCCTCTTGGATTCCTGGCTCCATTTGTGATAAAGTCAAAAATTTGGTTTCAGAGCCTCTGGGAAATTGGACTTGGTTGGGACCAAGAGTTACCTGATCATATGGTGGTAAGGTGGAAATATTGGTTCAAAGAATTGGCACATCTTGGAGACATTGAAATCCCAAGATGGTACTTTGGAGAGTTGAACAATAGTCCAGACAATTTGGAGCTGCACATCTTTTGTGATGCAAGTGAGGAAGCCTATGCGACTTGTATTTATATAAGAGGCGCATTGCAAGAGGAAGTAAGTTGCAGGTTGGTTGCTGCAAAGAGTAGAGTAGCACCTTTGAAAAGGCTTTCTGTTCCAAGGTTGGAATTGATGGGTGCTGTTATTGCTAGTCGGCTTGCAATTACAGTGCGAAAGTCTTTGGCCCTCTATGAAATTCCAAGCTATTATTGGACAGACTCCACTATAGTTTGGCACTGGTTAAGAAGTCAGGCAAGGAAATGGAAACCATTTGTTGCCAATAGGGTGGAGGAAATTCAAGCGCACACAGATCCCAAGCAATGGAAGCATTGTCCAGGCATCCAAAACCCCGCTGATTTACCAACACGAGGAATTTCGGTGAAAGATCTTTCACAATCAAGTTTGTGGTGGAATGGGCCAGAGTGGCTAAAACTTGGAAGTGAAAACTGGCCTTCTAATCAGCCTATTGTAGGAGAATGCCAGGCTGAAGAAGCATGGGTGAGTGAGGTGAGAAAATGCGCTGTGAACAGTTGTCAAGTTATGCAGCAGGACCCCATATTGAGGCTTGAGGACATTAGCAGTCTGAAAAGATTGTTAAGAGTGACAGCATGGATATATAGATTTACCAACAACATTAAGGGAGAAACAAGAAGGGAAGGAATTCTGAACAGTAATGAGATTCAGCAAGCCAGGAAATACTGGGTGGTATATATGCAGAAGAAAAAATTTGGTGAAGAGAGAGAATTGCTCACTAGCCATCCATTACAGGTTCTACCAACACATTCTGCGCTCAAGGGTTTGGATGTGTTTTTGGATCAGGATTTATTGAGAGTAGGAGGTAGACTACAGTTTTCTGGGCTTCCAGAGGAGAAAAGACATCCAATTTTGCTACCTTCTGGGGGCACTTTGTGGACCTTTTGATCCTGGATACTCATCATAAGCTGTTACATGCTGGAGTTAGAGAAGTGATAATAGAGATTAGACAACAATTTTGGATTCTCAAAATTAGACAAGTAGTGAAAAAGGTCTTGCATAAATGTGTGGTTTGCAAGCGTTGGAGTGCAAAGCCTTATTATGAAAAGGTGGCTCCACTTCCAAGAGAACGGTGTGTCTATACTGCCCCATTTGATGTAGTGGAGTAGACTTTGCAGGGCCAGTCTATGTGTATGAGCGAGGGATTCTAACAAAGGTTATATATGTCTTTTCACCTGTGCTACCACCAGAGCAATCCATTTGGAGTTGGTAAGCAACTTAAGTAGTGATGTATTTCTTTTGGCCTTTAAAAGGTTTGTGAACAGTAGGGGTTTCCCAAATAAAATCATATCGGATAATGCAAAAACCTTCAAAAAGGCTGCAAAGGAACTCCAAGAAATTTGGTCCTTGCTAAAAGAGGAAGGATTCCAATCCTACTTTTCACACCAAGGGGTACAGTGGGAGTTTATTGTTGAGAGAGCACCATGGTGGGGAGGATTTTGGGAAAGGCTAGTGAGAAGTGTAAAGTGTCCATTAAAGAAACTTTTAGCTAATGCTCATTTGAGCAAAGAAGAATTCTCTACTGTTTTATGTGAAGTAGAAGCAATGGTGAACAGTAGGCCTATCACTTTTGTTTACAACAGTAGGCAGGATGCAGAGCCATTGACACCAAATCATTTTCTTTGTGGTAAACGATTAACATCAAACCCCAGTGTGCCAGAAGACTTGCAGCCCATCCAGAGCACTCAAGGAGAGTTAACCAGACGGTTCAGGTACCTTGAAGAGCTACAAGATCAGTTATGGAAGAGGTGGCAGATGGAATACTTGCCAGAACTCAATTATTACCCATCAGGCAAGGTAAAGGGCTCCAATGCAAATTGTATCAAGGTGGGAGAAGTGGTAATGATTGGGGATGAAAGACCAAGGCAATGCTGGAAGCTTGGCATAATTGAAGAGTTGTTTGTTGGCAAAGACAATTTAGTTAGGTCTGCACTGGTAAAGACTTCAGGAGGAAAGTTAAAGAGACCTATACAAAAACTCTATGCTTTAGAAATCAGCAAAAACACAGATAGTCAAGATGAAACATTTGAGTTACAGCCTCATGAAGAAGGCTTGGCTAACCTTGCAGAAGGTAATGACAACAATGCCTCTTCGGTGGGGAGTGTTAGAAAATCGAAGAGGAAGAACCATTGTTGTCCCAAGGCGATACGATGACTAAGCTGATTGATGCAGCATTTCTTGTATATATATTAAGTTAAGGTGTGTATATATATCCATCTCATAATTGTAAGGTTAGTGAAAAATTAAATTAATTTAGAACTAGCATTTTTTAGCTCTTGTGGCATCGTTGTTTGGTCACATTGTTGGCATCATTTTGGGACGCGGCGCGTCCTTTCTACTCGTTTGTGGAAGGTCGTACGTAAAGGTGTGGTTTGATAGAGAGCTCTCTTGCAATTCAGTTTGGTTGTTTAGATACATGATTGTTGCATCGTGCAATAGTCCAGGTTGCGTTGTTGTTGCAAGGTTCAGAAAGAAGACCACAAATAGTACCCTTTTGTTTACCTTTTAAGTTCATGTAATTTAAGGTCTAAGGTAGGCCCGCATCGAGTCAGCAACCCTGAGGTTACCCTGAGGTAGGACCTAATAGGATCTCAAATCCGTAAGTTTTAATTTAGCTTAACTTGGGCTTTAGGTAGAACTTGCCCTTTAGAATTTGGCCGTTCACGGCTCAGCTGGGATTTCGAACCCGACAAATAAATAAAATAACAATAAGCTCCAAAGGATCGCTGTAAGTAATTACGGTCTCGCCAAAATCTAATTCTACGTTTGCTTTAACCAAATAATTCATTCCAAGAAGAAAACATACTGGAATGCAAGAATCAGGTACAATAACCAAAGGTGTTATGGCAAAGAGCTTTCTATATGCTCCGACTCGTGCCCGACCGGGTCAGAGCCACCTAGTTTCCCTTCTCATGTTCACCCTCTTTTATTCCTTGACCTGCTGCACTTAATTTTGAACCGTTCGATACAACATGCCCTTCCTCATCACACAATACATATACAACCTTCCTTTCTTGCCCTTGCTGGCGCTTCCTATAAAATACGCCTCTCACATTGCAGTCTATAACCTTATGACTATCACTTCCACATGCCAAACACCACCCGTTCTTTCTCCAACAATTAATTTTTACATGCCCAGCCTTTCCACAAAAATGACATCTTATATCCCTGTTCGAACTTTCGTTTCCATATTAGAGGTATGACCTTTCAAGACTCTTATTTAAAGCCCTCACAATGTCCGAGGCTGAGTCATAATGACCAGGTCCTAGTGTTACTTTTGTACTATAGTACTCTGTCTCGCCGAACCAGACTGAACGTATAGTACCATCTAAAGTTATGGCTAATTTTTCACACTTGGTGAATCTTCTAAGAACCAGAAAAATGCCCTGTTTCTTCTCAATACTTAAAAACTTAATGGTCAATTGAAATTCGCACAGACCAACCTCGTATGATCCACGCACCAAATCGATAGGTCCATGCAATTCTGTTATAAAGCTGGACAGAGTGTTGTCAGGATGCACGCCCAAATAGGCAGAAGAGCGCAGTGTGATGTAGAACTGGTTAGGCGTAATTTTGTATACTACTTAAGTTTAATTATTACTTGAGCTTTTATATAGGATTTGAAGCTTTCAGGATACCCTAGCCACTTCACCAGATACATCTTTCTTTTCCCTATACCTTTACTTCCTAAAATTATCTCAATTTTAAACGCTTTTTTACCTAAATTAAATATCACTTTCTGCATCTCCTCGCCGTAAAGGCTGCCCCCAGTTTCTTCGCCATTCAAATCTTCAACGTAATACATCATCACATCGTTTTCAGGCCTCATAGATCTAACTTTAAAAATCTCCTGAATCCATCCTTGATCAAGACCTTTCGCGAACTTATTTCCCGCTGGTGACAGTCTTACATAATCATTGATTTTGGAACGTCGAGCGTGGTGGGGCTCTACAGTTATCTTTCCTAGACTCAGACTCTATATGGGGGTCTCTTTTTAAAATCTCATTAGGGGATGTTCCAATCATGCGATGCCGTGACCGATTGTAGGATGAAGCCAGAGGTTCCAGAATGTCTATATATCTGTATGTGTTTTTATGTGTGAAATAACGATGCATACGTTCCTTTATGGTACGCTGAACTCTTTCAGCTAAAGATGCCTTATGTATAGAATTGGACATGTAATAACTGATGTTAAATTCCGTCAGCATGTTCTGGAAGGTTCGACCTATAAATTCTTTGCCCAAATCTGTACAAAATAGCCAGGAATCCTATTTTCTTTCAACATCAGCGCTTTGGTGCCTTTAGCCACTGATTCAGGTGATTTATTCTCCAGCGGGACTAGCCACAAGTATCTAGAGAACACGTCTATTATAAACAAAATATGTCTATACCCGTTATTATACATTGAATACCTCTGCATGTCTGTTAAATCCGCCTGCTAAATAGAATCAACCGAGACTACTAAAGTCTTAGCAGTTTTAAATCTTCTCACCGGCTTATGTAGTGTATAAGCATCCTGTTCACTCAAAAACCTCTCAACATCTTTTTTCTCTACTCCCTCATTATATACGCCCCTGTACAATCTATTAACACCACCGTAGGATGCTAGATTAGAAATGTCACAATAACCTTTTCTTAATATATTAGCCATTTACGTATTTCTAAGCCGATTGGCTGTGGACTGTGGAGGCTACTGCTCAACGGAAACTCCATCTTTTATTAGTTTCCTATTTCAGACCTTACTGGTCTGATTGTAGTGTTGTAATACTGCTGATGTTTTAATACGTTTATGCTTAATAGCTTTGGCTATTATTTGGGTCGTTTTGTTATTTTTGAGATGGGGGGCTGTGCGGTAGTCTAAGGAAGGCATGCTCGTATGTATTTTGTTATTTTTGAAATGGGGATGAAGGGAAGGAAGGCATGCACGCGTGTATTTTGTTATTTTAGTGTGCGTTTTAATTCTTCTGAAATAACTGGGATGATGGGTGTGTATATATAAACGGTTATTTTTGATGCATGTGTGCTTTAATTCGGATAAATAAATATATATGTACACTACGCCTTCTAAGTCAACTGGTTGATTGGCCTTCTAAGCCAACTGGCTGATTAGGCCTTCTAAGCCAATTGGCTGGCTCTATATTCTTGCACTCTCTCCTGGCTGGGGTGATTTCATTATGCGATGAGCCATGGCAGTGAAACCATCTTCTCTCTCTCTCCTCTCCATTAATATATATGTATACGGATAAATAAATATATAAGTATACACTACGCCTTCTAAGCCAATTACGCCTTCTAAGCCAAATGAGGCTGTCAAGATATTCATTATGCGACGAGACATGCTAGCGAGAACAACTCCTCCTCTCTCAACTTTCTTAGGTTAGGTTACCCTTTCTTAGGTTAGGATACCCATTTTGAGGGAGATCTTTCTCCCGGGCCTCCCTTCAAACCCCCTCTCCCCCTTTATGCAGCTTTGGGGAATAAACCCCCTCCCCCTTGTTGCATACCCCACTCCCCTACCCCCTTGCAACATTGATCATTTTGCATTACATTGATTTGCACTGTACATTTTTTCGGGCATACTACTACCGTCACCGGTCCTTGGAGGAACTGAAGACCCGAATAACGACTGAATGCTCCAAGATCTCCCGTTATGTTGAGACGCGTGCAATTGTCACTAAGAAGAAGAGTTGAGAAGTGTATGGAGGTTAATGGGTCTCAGTTTGAGCATTTATTATGAGTAAATCAACATAATGCGTGAAACGGATTATTTCCCCTATGTGTCCTGACTTTTGGGTCACCCTAACCTATATTTAACTAAACAATAAAGTTAATACTCAGCCTTCGGAGAGGAAAGGACATATACAGTAAGTTTGAGTCTCGTCTGAACCCTTATGTTGCGTCACTTGCGTGAGATATACGTTTTGTTACAAGTATGTCGGGCCCCAGATCTGAAGCTTGGAATTACCATAGACAACAATTTAACACCGACTCGTATAATATTAAACTACAGTTTCAACAAACCAAGATATTTATATCACAAAAGCATAATTAAATTACATTAAGTTTATATTAATCATTGATACATTACGATAATGGGCTTCGGTACGTAAACAAAGTCAATTGGGAGCCGACATTCGAACTTCGAAGCCTTAAATTCAACAGGTATCAGCACCAACTTCCATCAATTTAACATTCTTATAGTTCAGATAATCAATATGTTATAAGCTAAAAACGTTCAATTTTTAAACACTTCGAAATGTTCATTTTAGAACACTATCCAGAAGAATGAGGTTCATAAAATCACGGCCATTGGCCCTGCACTCAAACAATTTTCAAACCAATTACTATTTTTATTCACTTACCTACTCAGTGACCCTCTCCCGACCATTATTTCATAAATTTATTATTATAAGTGCATATACACATCGATATATATATATATATATATATATATATATATATATATATATATATATATATATATATATATATATATATACAGGGTGTTTATAAAGTCCCTATCTATTTCAGTGTAAACGTAGCAAAAAGGGTAAAATTCAATAACAATATAATAGAAAGCATACATTTAATGAATACTTAAGCATATGATTCTACATGAGCACCATCAGTATCTCTACAGAGTTTGAATCTGTCAGCAGCATTGCGGAACACATTTTGGAGCGTGACAGGGGTTATTTTTGTAACTGCTGTTACGATACGAGCATGTTAATGTCCTAGCTTCATTCAGATGGCATTTTAAACACCGTCGTCTTTCAACAAGATGGGGCACCTTGTCATTGTAAACGCAAACATTGTTCGGGAGTACCTAAATGAACGATTTCCAAATCGGTGGATCGGACGTGGAGGCAACAGGTCCTGGGCGGCTCGATCTCCTGACCTAACACCCTTGGATTTCTTTGCATGGGGCTTTATCAAATCAAACGTCTATCAAACGAGGGTTACAGATCTGCAAGATTTACGTGTTCGTATCGTAACAGCAGTTACAAAAATAACCCCTGTCACGCTCCAAAATGTGTTCCGCAATGCTGCTGACAGATTCGAACTCTGTAGAGATACTGATGGTACTCATGTAGAATCATACGCTTAAGTATTCATTAAATGTATGCCTTCTATTATATTGTTATTGAATTTTACCCTTTTTGCTACGTTTTCACTGAAATAGATTGGTACTTTATAAACACCCTGTATACATGCGTGTGTGTTATTATAACAAATTATTTAATTTAAATCTAAATTAGTCTACATTACAAAATATAAAACGTAACAATGATTCATAATTAATGATTTTCCTCAAGAGATCAATTAATTATTTTAAGACTAAATTTGCATATCGAAATTTGTTTGTTTTTCCTTCAAAGCATTTACATAAGATAGAAATATAGTCTTACTAAATTAATTCCACTTTATTTATGACACTGAAGAAAAATAATTATTGGATTTGGAACATCTTTCGTGAGACCAAAACAATTTATTAAAAGAAAACAAAAAATTCGACTCGGATCACAAAAAAAAAGGTTTAATTAAGAAAGGGGCGTGGCCTAAATAGTAACTGAACTGAAAGTATAACGCATTTCATGGAAAGCAGAAGAGAGAGAGAGAGAGAGAGAGAGAGAGAGAGAGTGTGTAATGTTTGGTTATCAAGTAGGAACAGAATTTATTTACTTTAGCATTTTGTGTTTTCTCTTTTATTATCTCCGGTGTTTCAGATATACATATCTCTCTCTCTCTCTCTCTCTCTCTCTCCTCTCACTTACTACTCTCTTCCATCTCACTCCCCTCACCCATTTTCACAATGGGTGTGATCCAGTTCGGAATAAGTTGTCTGTCACTCTGTTTACATTACTTAAAAACTATTTAATTTCTTTCTTTCTGAAACGACAAAATATTTAGTTCACCATTAATTCGCAGAGTGATGCAATAGTAGCGACATTAATTAACTAACTAGTTTTGCATATATACATAATAGACTTTAGATTCCTCTAATTATCGTAATTAATTAATTATTAAATAGGAAAAATTCAGCACGCATTATACGGTTACCTTTTTTAAATTAATTGAATTATTTTGATGAAAGAAATGTTTTAAAATAAAAGGTAAAAATTTAATTCATGATTATCTGTCAACCTTAATTAAGGTGAATGTGAATGTGTTTCCTTACGAGAAATCACACCTGATAAAGATCAGAATAAGCTGACCGTTTGTGCTTCTTATAAATCCATTACGTATTGTAGTGTCACTCTTTCCCGCCCTTCTCCAAGTAAGTGTTGTTAGTTTGATAAACTAGGTTAAACCTATGAGAGAAGCCATTTTAATTTAACTTAATGTCTATACATAGATATGTATTTTTTATATTTTCAAGGTAGGGAGGAGGAGGGGTTCTGTCAGAAAGTTCAGAGAAAGTGCTTTTTTTATCGTATGCAATGATTATTTTTTCGAATTTCACCCACGTCTGGGTTTCAATTAAAAAATCGAAATCGAGTAATTTCAACTTTAAGCTACCTCAGGCTTTTACACACCCACTGATTTACTTTAGGTTAGGTTGACCTGAGTTAACTTAACCTAACCTAACCTCAAAAAACTGCTCTACAAGAAAATTACTTATTTACAAAATCGGACTTAATGGGTGAAAAGGTGGCTTTATTGGCGCTACTTGGGGATTTAGGTTATATATATATATACTGTGTATGTATATATATATATATTTTATTAGTCCCTATATTTCACTGATTATATATTCCACTACAGTGGAGATAACCCTACAAGTACCAACATTTAATTCTAGCTGTATTAATTCTATTATGTTAATTACAATACGTTACATTTTATGCCATTGCTTTTACCACTCCATGTTAAATCGACACCACCTTCTACAATCTACATCATTGATAACTGCACTCTGAAATGTACTAAAGTTTAGCCTTTCAACTTTCCTCGTTCATGAGCATAAAATTTTATAATTAAGGATGTCTCCATTGCACATAAGTATGAATCTTTATTATATCACTGGACATATGCACTTTAATAGTTAATTTTTCAATTTTAAACTTTTCTAAATCTTTTGAATATATATATTATATATATATATATATATATATATAATATATATATATATATATATTAGGGTGGAGTGAAAAAAATTTTTTTTTAATTTCAAAATGCTTGGGGTCGGGAAAGTTGCGTATTTATATGAAACGTACTGTGTGAAATTTTTGTAATCGTACGGCTATAATTAAATTGTGCACACTGAACTCAGTTTTTAAAAATTGACAAAATTACTAAAATTTCGCCATTTTTATTTGTTAAATTACAGAATTACAAAAATTTCACACAGTACGTGTCCAAAAAAAACTGAAAATAAAAATGGCGAAATTTTAGTAATTTTGCCAATTTTTAAAACCTTTGAGTTCAGTGAGCACAATTTAATTATAGCCGTACGATTACAAAAATTTCCACAGTACGTTTCACATAAATACGCAACTTTCCCGACCCCAAGCATTTTCACTCCACTCTAATATTAAAATATATATATATATATACACAAGTGCTTTTTTCCTGGAAAGAAGGGTTCCGGAACTTTGCTATAAATCACCCACAACCTTTGTCAGTTGTTACCTCATCCCACCCCTTGACCATCTCAATCTCCCCTCCCCCAAGAAAAGCGCTCTTCCTATTCTTAAAATTTTGTCATGATTTCCTTCTGTATGTTGAAAGTAAAAAGGTACCGGAACGCCGTTCCCATGTGTTTCACCAGAAATATATATATATATATATATATATATATATATATATATATATCATATATCATAAATATATTATTATTATTATTATTATTATCGAATGACTGACGTAGGGAACCTCGTATATCGATTAACTAATTGGCGGAAAAGAATGAATTAATTTCATGGGGATAACTTGAATTCCTCATTTGGCATTCGCTCCTTAATTAATTCTTTTCAACGCTTAAAGGGAAAATTTGGAGAAATCCTCGAACTGAAATGGAACTTGATCTAAAAACTCATTAGATTTGATTCTCTCCAAATGCTATCTGTTATAATCTAAAAACTCATTAGATTTGATTCTCTCCAAATGCTATCTGTTATAACTTATTTATCTTCTGCTTCGTAGTTCTATTATTAATTTTAATTACTGTTAACCCCCCGAAACTTCATGTTTATTAACCTTGAAATTATCGTCGATCCATTTTCAATCTTTTGTAACTATTACTGACCATGAACGACCACGACGGATCTCCTGAAGATCCGTCACCCCAGCCTTTTTTAGCTAGCTTTATAAGGCTAACTAACGAAAATATCACGACCTAACCTAACCAATCGTCAAGGGCGTACAGTTGACCTAACGATTGGTTAGGTTAGGTCGTGATATTTTCGTTAGTTAGCCTTAGAAGGCTAACTAGAGAAAGTTGGGGGCCCTGATCTTCAGGTGGTCCCCCTTATTCAGTTACAAGAACAACCTATACTCATTTTATATAATTCATTGAGGAGAAATGGAGCTATTGAAGAATAGGGACCCCAGCCTTCTTTAGTTAGGTTTATAAGGCTAACTAACGAAAATATCACGACCTAACCTAACCAATCGTTAGGTCAACTGTACGCCCTTGACGATTGGTTAGGTTAGGTCATGATATTTTCGTTAGTTAGCCTTATAAAGCTAACTAAAGAAGGCTGGGATCCCTATTCTTCAATAGCTCCCAAGAAATTAATGTAAAAACTAACCTAGCTTACTCCTTATAAGTTGTATCTTTTACAAACTTGTTTCGCATAACTTAAACAAAGACAGTAATGAGAACAGAAAAGTGGGTCGCTGCATTTCAATACTTTATTAACTTACACGCAAGTGAGCGAAGGCCATTTGGAACTCCTCAATCATTTTTTTTATTCTTTTATCACAACTTTGCCCTTTATTATAGCAATAGAATGCCTTAATTGAGGAAAATTGCGCTTCACGCACGCGCGTGTGGGTGTGTGTGTGTGTGTGTGTACTATAACTCTCAAACGGTTGTACCGATTTGAATAAGTTGTTTAGCGGTCGGAAGGTGGTTTATATTTCCTGATACTTTTCTAGTTAACGTTGATTTTTGTCGTAGCGGGAAACTATTAATTTAACAAACACTAAATTTTGTAATAAATATGTAAAAAGACGGTTTACGATTTTGTTATAAATATGACTGAAAGGAATTATAATCACAATTTATAATTAATTATATTTAAGTAATTTAAATAATTTATGACAAATTATATAAATATTTAAATACGATTGAATATAAATTATAATTATAATTCCTTTCAGTTATATTTATAAAAATCGTAAATATTTATTACAATTTCCCGTTGTGACGAAACGCGCTATCAAAAATTCACGAAGCTTTGGCATGAACAAAACATCGTATCTGGAATGAAATTACGGTTAATATATGAGGTTTTCCGTTGGATGAAGGAATAAATTTTGTGACTTACGCATTCATTGGTGCGCGACGTGAAAAGGACGGGAATATTTATACCAATCGTAAGCTCAGTTTTGGTGTCATTCTTGTGTTGATTGCCTGCTTGTCAATTAGCTTCGCTTCCCAGTAAAATGTAGGTGAAATCCAGCAAGAAATGGAACGTTTAGTAAATGTTTTATGTACATTTATGACCTTTGCTAAACGCCATATTTAACATATTTTAATTGCAGTTAGTATATATGAGAAATGTTAGTATATATAGAAATTATAAGAAAGTAATTTCATTTGGTGTATTGTCTTGTAATTTATTTTATATTTATTAAACTACATCATAACTACTGTTATCTAGACTATATATATGATGTAGCTTTTTACAGCGGTAAAAGATAAAACATTTTGGTGCTCTTCCAATATGTGCTCTACCTTAAAATTTACATTCCAATACGTGATCTACCTTAGATTATTCGGATTAGCAGCAGGTACGTTAGTTAGCCTTATAAGGCTAACTAACGAAAATATCACGACTTAACCTAACCAATCGTCAAGGGCGTATAGTTGACCTAACGATTGGTTAGGTTAAGTCATGATATTTTCGTTAGTTAGCCTTATAAGGCTAGTTTCACGGTAGAGCACGTATTGGAATATGGTAGATCACAGTTTCGCGGTAGAGCACATATTGGAAGAGCACCAACATTTTAATATATAGTCTATATATATATATATAGTATAATTTTTTTTGGATCACCTGAAGATCAGGGCCCCCAGCCTTCGTTAGTTAGTCTTATAAGGCTAACTAACGAAAATATCACGACTTAACCTACCCAATCGTCAAGGGCGTACAGTTGCTCTAACGACTGGTTAGGTTAAGTCGTGATAGTTTCGTTAGTTATCCTTATAAGGCTAACTAACGAAAGCTGGGGGCCCTGATCTTCAGGTGATCCTTTATTTTTTCCAACTAAAAACTGTTTCCTTACCCGACAGTGAATAATTTCCTTTTTATATTCTATATCAGAAAACGTCTTAACAGTGTACAAAAAATGTTCTATTATAATTACCATTAAAAAGAATTATTCTAGTAACTTCAAATATGACTTGCTTAAAAAGAAAAGTAAAGAACGATATTAACATTTCACAACTGGAAAACAATTTTGGGAGGAAAAACAAATCCTAAACTCTACGGGAAAATCACCCACAGTTTAAAAACAAAACAAAAAATTAATTATCAGAGAATATAATTACTAGAAAAATGAGAGTATTTCCACAAATTCATATTAATAATAATGAAATTTAATTGTAAATATTTAAACTAAATTTTTTTTTATTCAAAACAAACGCTGTGAAAACAAAGTTGTTTATTACATAAAATAAATAAAGCAGAGAGGGTCATCAATGAGGGGGATCAGTTAGGGTCATTAATTAATTTTTTTATGTCAATTTGGGTGTTTTTATAAATCTATTTAGATTCGCTACCCACACTTTTTTTTAGTGTTTTTGTAATGTGACCGATATTATTTTATCGAAATCAACTTGTATTTCAATGTATTTTTTTTTTAATATACAATTGCTTTGGCTTTGGTTAATCTTGGAAATTCTAACATATTATATTTGTTTACTATTTTAGCAAATATTTAATTTATTCCCGCGGTCTGTATAATATACATCGGGGGGGACCGCGGTCGTATAATATACATCGGGGGTCCGTATCTAGATCGCGATTCACATATTGGTGACACCATCCCCTTGCTATGAAAGTGCTTAATTATAACAGTAAATATTTATAGATACACATTATCTCAACTAATAAAAATTAGCTTATTTCCTCTCGTAATTTATTTCACTTCAGAATTTATGAATCTTCATAAACTCTAATAAATTAGTTTGAATATTAGAATGGCAATTTAATATTAAACTTAAATAATTCAAGTTTCTTTTTATTAGGTCCAATAACAAGGAATATTAAGGAATGCTACGTATTTGTACGTATTTGAACAAACCCAACTGTTCCGGCAAATTATTATTTTACTGCCAAAACAGAGGGTTGACAAAGTAAATAGACACCTTTGTTTTTCTTAGTTTCTGAGTTGATGATAAAAGTCAATAAATAATAACAAATTTATTGAATAAATATATTTAGAATCGTCTTCCTTTCCCCTTTCATGAATGCGAATCGTGACAATGAAGCTGTTTTTAAAATTTCAAAAAAATCTTGTCAACTTGTATATCATTCTATTGAGGAGAAGTTGTTCCAGTTGGTACTTGGTGAAATTCCCATTTTCCCATCGCCCACGTCAGTGCGCACGCGCAAACAACACTTCTTTCTGATGACCACTCCTACCTTCATGAAAATGTGAACTGCTAGAATTACGTCATTCTTATTTTAGTCGACAATTAGTTGATATCTATAATTCACGTGGTAAGTTATACCTCGTTTTAATCACGAATTCTCATAGATGAATAATTCTGAATCTTCAAAACGAGAAACTCTGACAGTTTGAGTAAATGACTCATTCAAATTTAATGTGTTTGTCCCTCATGGCAATGTTGAGTCGTGTAACTCAGTCATGATAATTGACTAACCTAAGCTTAAATAGCATTGCCTAGACCGTAGGTCCCCCAGTAGGGCATGGTTAATTAATCATTTTTAGGAAAAAGTGATGAATGATTAAATTTTCTAATTAATCAATGATTAACTGATTAAAAATTATTAAAAATTAAATACTTCTGAAAAGAGTAAGGAAGAGCTTTATTGTTTCTGTTGCGTGAGATAAGACCGAAGAAAACATTTTGCTCAAACATTTAGTTTGCTTTAGTTCAAGAAATCAGGCGTGGGCGGATTAGATAGACAGTTTATACATGCAAAAAGGTGCCAAATTCAAATGAGACCAGTGATGTAGGTCTCGAGATCGGTCTCGGTCTCGAGATCGATCTCAAGACCCAATTTGCAGATCTCGATCTCGGTCTCGATCTCGGTCTCGACAGACGCGGTCTCGGTTTTTCTCCCCGAGACCTTTCGAGACCTCTCGAGACCGTAATGAAAAATACATGGTATTGGCATACTCATGATGGTGGCTTGGTTGAACAGACACAATTCAGAATGTTTATGAAAGTTTGTAAAAGTAAGGGACTCTAGGTATTCACTAATCAGTCACCCTGTTTTGAGTTGCCACGTTTGTCTTGCGGGAGGTGTGGGTCTGGATTTTTTTAGGTTAGCGTTAGTTATTAGTTTATTAATATACTTAACATAGTCTAATTTCCATAGGTAGTGTAAACAAATTGAAAGGGCATGAGCTTGATCTCGATCTCGGTCTCGAATTTTAAGGGTCTCGATCTCGGAAGGTAGATCTCGATCTCGAACCTTTGATCTCGGTCTCGATCTTGGTCTCACAGGATCAGGTCTCGGTCTCGGTCTCAGTCTCGGACTTGGTGGTCTCGACTACATCACTGAATGAGACATTACAAAATTTAAGGTAAAATGCTGGTGAAATTATGAGGAAAATTAATCATTTACCATCATTTCATAAAAATATTTTTTGATTAATTAATGATTAAATTCGAAACAATGATTAACTTATTAATCAGAACCATGACCTAGTCCCCAACCGGTGGGGCCATGGTGGATTTTCTAGTGGGCCACAACTATGTTTGTAATGCTTCAAAATAAGTCAGATATTACCAAATATATATATATATATAATTTAGTGGTGGACCGGATATCCGCATCATTTTTAACATCCGCATCCGCACTTCTGACTGCGGATATTACCTCTAATAAATTATGCAATTTACAATTAAATTACCTTATAAAGTAGCTTATAAGGCCCAGTCATGCACATTTCATGTAAGGTATTAATTATTAATGAACAAACAAATATATAAACCTCTCTGGCTGAAACTCTTGAGAAAGTTATTTTTTTTATCATAATGAAAACATTAATATTAATTCTTATGCATTGCCTGCCATAATAGTAATATCACGAAATTTGAAAAATTGTCATATATTCATAATTCTATATTATATTGATAGATTAAATAAGCATCCGCAGATGTTGAAAAACTGACATCCGGTCCACCACTAAATTATATATATATATATATATATATATATATATATATATATATATATATATGGGCCACCATAGTAAAAAGGTTGGGAATCACTGGCCTAGACAGAATTTATATACACCTACAACCAATCATAATCGACCTTTGTTTGCTTTCCCTCTCCCGCCCCCCTTCCCAAAAAATCATGAGAAACTGCCACTTTGGAGATATCCCACAAATACTGCATTTGTGTAAAAACATTTCGTCATATACATTTGTTTCATAATCTAGAAAAGAAATGTGTTAATGTTCCTTTTCTGTTCGATAGTAAAGGTATGGCGAGGCAGATTTAGAAAATAACTATTAAATAACTAATTCCAACATATTCTAATAATAACATGGCGTGAAAATGACAAAACGGGTTGTGCTGTGTATAGGCGTAGGGGCCCGATTTTGTCCGAGGTGGGTGGGGCAAGGGAGTTTTGGGCGAAAAAAATAAGCGAGACCGAAAATCGATTTTTAAGTCGTACTTTTATTAAACGCTATTTGTAGGTACACACAACTGTACAAAGGCCAAGCATCAAACGAGTTACAACAATAGAGTAAGTTGTAACAGGTTATATCAAATGGGGTACTTAAATACTGCTGTTTTGCGACAGGTTTTCCTTTCTGTAATCAAATATTGCATGGTTCAAGATCTGAAATCGTGGTGATTGAAAAAATGTGTACTGGGCTTTTGCCCGAATTTTCGGGCGTAATTGCCCAAATAAAATCAGTCTGGCTGAATTTGGGGGATCAATTGACCCGCCTGAACCTCCGCCTCCTACGCCTATGATGCTGTGTAATTCCGTCACGAAGGAATTCGTGCTTTGCATCATGTAAAGTTGACACACGTTCCTGCATTTTATTGATAAGCTTTGCTATTTTGTTCTTGTGAACACTCATCATGCTGTCTATTTACTTTTGTTAACCCTCTATTAATAAAATTTTACTAAATAAATGATGGAAATAAATATTTTAACTATTCTTTCGTAAAAATAAATAAGCTGGAATCACACATGTACAAGGTGGTCCACAAGTTCTTATCTATTTTGCTGAAATAATAGTATTTTAGGATAAAAATGTAGTAACATAATTAGATGTATATTTATTTATCAAGCTTTGGTCTAAGGTTCGACGTGAGCACCATCAGTATCTCTGCAAATCTCAAATCTGTCCACTGCATTGCGGAACACATTCTCAAGCATCTCTGAGGTTATTTTAGCGACTGCCGCCACAATGCAGGTTCGCAGATCCTGCAGGTCTGTAACTCTTGTTTTGTAAACCTCAAACTTTTATAAAGCCCTACACAGAGGTCTAATGGTGTTAAATCCGGAGATCGTGCTGCCCAGGGCCTGTTTCCATCACGTCCAATCCAGCAATTTGGTAAGAGTTCATCAAGGTACGCCTGAACGATGTTTGCATAGTGACATGGAGCTCCATCTTATTGAAAGACAACAGTGTCGAGAATGCCATCTGAACGAAGCTCTGCTGAAGCATGTCAAGTTAAATTGGCCATGTTACCGTAGCTTCTGCAAAGAAAAAAGGTCCGTAAATCTTCGATCTTGTCATACCCAACCAATTAACTTAGGAGAATTTCTCTCCCATTCGTAGAACTTGGTTGGTTTTTAACTAGCCCAGATACAGCAATGATGTCGATTAACTTTTCCGCATGTGTGAAATTTCACCTCATCGCTGAAGAGAATGTGGTTTAATAAGTTTTCGGTATGAAATTTTTCAATCAATTCTGTGCACATGGCGGCTCGTTTTGGATAATCCTCTTCGTGTAACTCGTGTAGACCATGAATATGGTAACTTTTCTTTTTTAATGTTGATTTTAAAATGCTTAGAACAGTTGTTTTGGTATGCTCAGTCTACGTGATGCTGTGCGAGTTGACATTCTACGATTTGTTTGAAAGGCCTCTCTTACCAATTCGACATTTTCTTGAGAGGTACCTGGACGTCCAGATCTTGCCTCATCATGAACATATCCTGTTCTCTTAAATTTATTGACCAGCTCGAGAATTGCTTTGTCTGTAGGTCTTGGTTTGTGAAATCTTCTTTCAAATTTTTCTCAAGTTTCTTTGCACTTCTTCCCTTGGATACGTAGTGTTACTACCATCACACGTTTTTGTACACCCATCATCATCTATAGCCTGTGAAAAATAAAATAGAAATATAATTATTTCGGCAAAATAGATAAGGACTTCTGGACCACCCTGTACTATAAAAGCAAAGACATTGTACTACACGGGGTCAAAAAATCACGATCGAATCGGTTTTATTCTAACCCAGGTTGTAACGAAGTAAACTTGTCAGCGAACGTGATACACACACACACACACAATTTGTTGATTGCAGTCCTTAAAATTCATAGTGTAAAAATAAAATAATAAATATATTTCACCAATCGTGACTTCTGGATCCCCCTGTACAAATAACGGAGCATATTGCCATATATTCATTTATACAAATGAATTTCCCTTTAAGCTTTCATCTCGCATTCATAATAACGGATTCATACAACTTCTGAACGAGTTATAACGGTCTGTTTCATTATTTGAATCGACTGAAAGTGATCTTTTGAAATAAGAATCACTTGAAACAAGGTCAAACAAGACTCGAAATTTAATTAAAATGGAAGATAGTGACCCTGAAATAGAGAAACGACAACCGGTAATTGCGGCTTCATTAAAAATGTTTTCCACTTAATGTTGATCCTAATTACCTAATATTTATTTAATTATCTAATTTAAATATACGATTGCATTATACAGTATTTATGCGCGCGTATACATTCGCCTGCATTATTCCGCTCCACCCTCTCAGAGATGTGGTAACAACGCAGTCCCTCTTAAACCCCAGTCCCCCACCCTCCCTCACTCCCTCCCTCTCCTCCTCCTCCTCTCAGGTGTTGTCAGGGCCGGCGAGAGCTGCCACGGGCCCAGCGGGGAAGGATTGGTATATGGGCCCCCCTGTTTACTCAGTATTTTATTATGAATGTTTTTTGCGTACATAACGAGCAAACCGATTATATGTCCAAGTCACTATTTAAAACATACAGTATGAATAAACAACTCGGAAGAAAATTACCATTTTATTTTTCGAATCAATTATATTAATTCTATCACCATACAATTTACAAATGCAGTACCAGTCCATGCAGGCAAGACAATTGTTTACTGCGAGATTTTCATAATTAGAAGTGTACTTTCTTTGCCTTCTCTCTAGCAAAGTGGTAAATGATTTTGATGAAATTTAAAGTACGGGCTAACTGGCTTTCAATTACAATGGTTCCCAGATCTGTCAGTCGGTCTTGGGCATTGGTGGACCACGGATAATATTTTATGTTTCAGTTTGACTATGATAATCTCTATAAAATGTATGTTCATCAATTACATTTCCTCTGTTATTTAATCAATTGCTTTATTGATATTTTTAGATTTTATGCCCCCTCTTTCCGGGCCCCCTAGAGGTCCGGGCCCGGGGATTTAACCCGGCTTCCCCACTCTCTCGGCGGCCCTGGGTGTTGTCATAGTAATACTTCTATTTTTTGAAAACCAATGACAGAATAAATATATTGTTCATGACAGTTTTGGTGGTAATGCTAGGACGACTATGTATTTTATTCATGCATTATTCCTAAATTTAGGGAATAGAGTAGTTAGGTTATTTCACAAACGTGGGATACTTTACTCTCCCTCTGCTATCCTCCCCATCTCATCTCCCCCCTCTCCTTTCGCTACACCAAAAACAACGATATTAATCGAACCGTCTATATGGAATCGCACAATAGCTGAAATTAATCATCATAATGTAGAGAAGTACAACACTTATTTGTAAGTGTTAATATCGAATCACGATATGACAAAAAGTATTGCATCACGAATGATTCCAAAATTTGAAGGACACTATAATTCGGTGTGTCAGATTATGATTTGAGTAGCATCTAATTTTAAAATGTGATTTGAATCCAGCGATGAAATATATTAAATAATATACAGGGTGTCCCATAAGTCCGGCATCATAGGAAAAATAATAAAAAAGGCAAAACAAAAGCTTTTATTTACAGAACGTGCTCAATATGTCCACCATTGTTTTCAATACACAATTCAGAAGTGATACCCAGTCAGCAAGCACACGGTGAATGATGTCAGGAGTAATGGTGGTACATGCCCCAATAATGCGCTGCCGCAAATGTTCAACGCTCCTAATTTTCTCTGCGTATACCAGCGCTTTCAAGTGGCTCCAGAGATAAAAATCTAGTGGCGTGAGATCCGGGCTTCTAGCTGGCCATTCCACAGGCCCTCGACGTCCTATCCAATGACCAGGGAATTGTTGGTACAGGTATTCCCTTACTTGGGTGCTGTAATGTGCAGGAGCGCCGTCTTGCTGGAACCATGTTGGGAAATTTTCTTCTTCGTTCAAGACACTGGGAAATGCTTCTTCCTTGAGCATACGTAGGTAGGTGCCTCCAGTGACATGTTCATCGAAAAAGAGGGGGCCTATGATGCGATCCTTCCAAATGCTACACCATACCATCACCCGAGATGCACCTTGTTCCTTTGAAGAGGTATACCAGTGAGGGTTGTTTTGAGACCAGTAGCGGGTGTTCTGTCGATTTACCTCACCATTTCCATAAAAAACAGCCTCGTCACTGAACAGAATAGTGGACGGGAAATTGGCATCCCGAGCATATTGTTCCGTATCCCATTCACAAAATTCCATCCGCCGGTCGGGATCATCTTCGCTTAATTTCTGTAGGATCTGAAGTTTATATGGATGCCATTTGTGAGCCTGAAGAATGCGATGAATGCTATTTTTCGACACTCCTGTCTCGGCGGACAATCGCCGAAGAGACTTATTGGGACTTCTGTTAAAATGAGCTAGGATAGCAGTCGCTGTATCATCGTCAGTGGACCTCCTTGAAGGTCCACTGCGTGGTTTATCTTCTATGGATCCTGTTTCCTTAAATTTTGCAACAAGTCTGCTAACACAACTCTGTGTTATTGGCTCGCGGTTTGGATGCAGTCTGTTAAATTTCCTATGAGTAGAATTATCTGGATTCTTTCTTCCTTGCTCACAGACATTACGGCCTGTAGAAAGAGAAAAATCTGAATTATGGTTTGTAGAAATAGAAAAATATGAATTTTTCCTATGATGCCGGACTTATGGGACACCCTGTATATTAATATATATGTGAAAATGAATAATTCCAACATTTATTTTTGCATATAAAGTCCAAATTCGTGTGACACACTAACTGTATATAAAATACAAGTTTGGAAAAAATTTTAATTTTCTTTTTATTTTTACTAAGTAATGAATGAATTATTTCTTTTTTAAATTACCTAATAATTTTTTAGATTAAGCTTAATCATGTAATCGTGTTAAATTCTGCAATGTTGATTTTTTTATACATTCTCTCTTAATTGTAAAAGATAGTCATAACACTCCAAAACTCTAAATTAACACTTAGTTTTAAATTTTGTGCATTTAATTTTGGCTCATATACATGTTTAATTTTAATCCATAATAAAATGCATATTTCAATTTCCATTTTTAGTTAACTCGGCAAATCATGACATCAGATCTGTCAATACGCCTAAAAGAAAAATATGACTTCATCTTCAAATATCTTGCTTATCTGCCAGTATGCTGTTACAGCCAAAATTTACCTTTTCTTCAAATATTTTGAAAAAAAAAAAAAATCGGCCTATTGAGAATAAAAAATAAAACAGGTCAACATTAAATAATGATGATCACCAAATTATTAGTATATAAACTCGTGTAATTTTTCAAATTATTCTGATCTGACCAAGAGGTTGAAACATTACCTGTAATATTTTAAAAGCAGTAAAATTCAGTCAGAGGATATCTGTGTCTTTTTTGAGCCGTGCTTTCTCAGATAATTTAGTAAGTTTTCACAGAATCCTCCGATCCACTACAAGAAGAAATCGGAGTGTAGTATAAAAGAAAAAATTGCGATTCCCTACACGGTACCAGCTACCCCAAAGTAAGAAAATCCGTTGCTGCCACCTAACCAGAACCCCCGTCAACCTCGAACCACCCAAGGCCATAGACGGAGGCTTAACAATAATTTAGGCCTGTTCAAAAATCAACTGTTTCTTATTTTCATAGGTTTCTGTACATTTTCCCATGCTTTTTGACCTGAAAAAGCCGAAAATCACAACTATTTTGACCTAGGATGTTGGGAAGCATTGCCGCATGGAGCTTTAAATTTTCTGCATTGAAATCGGCCAAAGCGCCAATTCCGGGGTCCCTTGAATTATGTTTTGCACTTTAACTTTTGATCTAAACAAGATAGAGCAACAAATTAGGTATCAAATGAAAGAGCATAAAATTAATAAATATATAATAAATAAATAATAATTAATAATAATAATAATAAATAAATAAATAATTATCTATCATTTTTCAGGAAACAACAGAAACTCAATCAGAATCTAGAAACCATCTACAAGTTACAACTTCACAATGGCATTAAGCAAGGAGCTGAGGGAGCTCCGTGGGCGCACAGTTGATATCTCAGACCTCCACGTACTGTCCACAGGCAGGTGTCAACTGGGCCATCTACCAGATCTCTCACTGAAACTTTCCTGGTTGGATACCCTTCAGTTTTTATCAGTGGTTCCAGCTTCCCACCAACAGACAGGCGTTCCAGTATTTCCTTAATCTTCAGAATTTACCGGAAATGCAGGGAGCCCATGGTTCAAGACCTTGCATATGAAACAGTTGAATCTATCATCCCATTCTGGCAGGTGGCTAGGATCAAGACAATGACCAAGTACAACGCAATGAAGCTCTTCATGAAACTACATGAGAAACATCGTGCTCTGGTGAAAGCAAAGGAAGAGCAAGTAACCGGAGGAAAAAGAGGAGCATTTGTGCTGGAATTAGACAGCCTGTTCGATATAGGAGCTCCAGATGCAATCCAGGAAATACAGAACAACAGACTGTTATCCAGAGAGAAGAAAGATGAGGATATCAGGTTCTACGAAGACCAAAAGACTGAGAGGAAAGATCATATGTCTGGTCATGACAAGATTTTTGAGACAAGATCCCTGCAGCAAGCAGCGAGGAATGAAAGACTGCAGCATAGACAAGAACAAGGTAAAACTAATTACTTTGAACGTTACAAAAAGTTTTAAGTTTTACTCCATTGCGATATTTAGCATGTACTTAACAATTACTGTCTTAACATGTTGTACTATTTTACAGCTGCAGCAGAACAAGAGGCAGTTGTTCATGTGGATGACATTACCTGGGGTGACTCAACTGACAACGACGCTAACACAGAGGACATGGATTACCATCAGCCTCGTCCTGGATGTTCTCACCATCAAGACACTGTGACTAGTGTGACTTTGACGTTTCCAAGGAAGGTCATGGAATGTGATGTCATCTGCAATACAGCTGATCGTCTTGGTTTATCAGACAATCAAGTTACTGCCATGGTTTCTGCCACCTTGAAAGCTGGAGGGGCTGATCTGGATAACTTCGTCATCTCAACCTCAACAACACGTCGCAACAGAATGCTGTCCAGGTATAATATCAGCCAGAGTCACATGTCCAAGTTTTGTGAAAACCCCCCACAGTACGCTGCCTTACACTGGGATGGAAAGTTGCTCAAAGATGTCTTGGGCAGTGAACCTGGAAGTACCTCAGATACTTTAGCTGTGCTAGTGTCTGGTCCACCTTCATACACTGAAGGAAAGTTATTGGGAGTACCTGTCATCGACAATTCTTCTCGCACAGTTCAGGCTGAGGCTTCAATGGATTTACTGGAGACATGGGAACTTACGGATAATGTTACTGCCCTTGTTTTGACACTACATCCAGTAACAGTGGAGTTCACAGAGGAGCTGCCAAACTGCTAGAGAAAATGCTGAACAAAAAGGTGTTTTATCTGGCCTGTCGACATCACATCCTGGAATCCTAGTAGGAGTAGTTTGGGAGAAGCTGTTTGGGAAGGTGAAGGGGCCAGATAATCCCTGGTTTGAGCATCTGAAGGATGTTTGGACGGACTTGTCCAAGGAAAACCCAAGATGCTGGCTATCAACAGCAAATGGCTGAAGGAAAAGAAGAACAGTGAAGAAATACTCCAAGACATTCTAACAGCAGAAAGGCTTCCAAGAGCCGACTACAGGAAATGGCTGAACTGACAGTCATTGTTCTCGGAGGAACGCCTCCTCGAGGTATTCACTGGAGTCGACCAGGCGCCATTCATCAGGCCAGATGGATGGCCAGAAACCTGTACTCCATGAAAATGCTGATGTTTGCAGATCAACTTGAGTACGACGAAGACACTGTATCAACTGGAAAGACAACACCTTCCTTGCGCTGTTCTACACTCCTGTATGGATGATGTCAATGTCTGCTGCAGATGCTCCCGTGAATGATCTAAGTCTAATCTAGGACATGTTGAAGTACAAGAAACTGACCCAGCTTGCTGATGCAGTACTTAATAAGATGGAAAACCACAAATGGTACCTGACGCAGGAAGTCGTGCCATTTGCCCTGTTCAGCAGTAGATTGAGTGACACATTGAAGCACGACATTGCTGCCCAGTTACATGCCACTGAGAAGCCAGACAGCTTCAGAACAGGAAAGCCTCTATTCCAGAGAGTCACGGCTAAGACCACCCTGGTTGATCTCATTGGCCCAGAATCACATTTCCTGCTGGACACACTGAACATTGGATCCGAGTGGCTTCTGGAACCTGTCACGTCTTGGCCACAGAATGAGGACTACAGAAAAGCGTTGGACTATGTTAAGAATCTGAAAGCGGTGAATGACATTGCTGACGTGGTGTCAAGATGATGAGCGACTTTGCAAATGTCATAACAACAGATGCCAAGCAAAGGGACTATCTCCTTCAAGCTGTGGAGTTCAACAGACGCCGCTTTGACAGCTTCAAGAAACAAACTCTCAACAACTGACTGTGTAAATGTCATTATGAAATTAATCATCATGTAATGCTTTCACTTCTTGATCGATTAGACTTGACAAAATGTTAATCTCAAATTTGTGTCGTGAATAAGGCGCCTTGTCTGCCTTGAGTGTGAGAAAACGAATTTTGTGATATTTCTGAAATCTTTGTATGTACCAATGTGCCATTTCTTGTTCCAAGACTATCATAATTGTATAAGTTAGAAAGAGGATTAAAAACACTTTAATTTGGTGCCTATTTTGTTGCTCTATCTTGTTTAGATAAAAAGTTATAGTGCAAAACATGATTCAAGGGACCCCGGAACTGGTGCTTTTGGCCGATTTCAAGGCAGAAAACTTAAAGCTCCATGCGGCAATGCTTCCCAACAACCTAGGTCAAAATGGTTGTGATTTTCGGCCTTTTCAGGTCAAAAGGCATGGGAAAAAGTACAGAAACCTATGAAAATAAGAAAAAGTTGATTTTTGAACAGGGCTAGCTAGCTTAACATATATATTACAGGGTAACTGCCCTGTTCATACTGCCATGATGATCAGATGATGGTTTCAGGAACAAAGAGATGTCGAGCTGCTGAACTGGCCCACCAAGAAGTGTGACCTAAATCCCACTGAAAATGTGTGGGCAAATGTGGTTAATGCTTGGGAGCCTGGGCAGGAGCGGACATCTCGGCAGCTTCTGGAACACACCATAGCAGAGTGGGAACTTTTCCGCAGGAACCGACAAGTCATCTACAATCATTAATAATAATAATTCCTAATAATGAGGCTGGACTAAGTATTGGGTAATTGTGTATAATAATGTTATGGTTGTGATGTAGTAAATATATATTTATTTACTTGAACAATTGTCATTTCCTTATAATTTGAACATTGTTTTGTATGTTCTTAAGAAAATCCCTAAATTTACTTGATTTATGTTTATTTTTGTAATAAAAAATTGAACTCTGTAATCATTATCTCTCCATGGTCCATGGATAGACCTTTTTCTGGATAATCACTTGTTGATGCTGCATGAACTTTAAAAGTTTTTAATGTATCCCAGGTTTGTGAAATAACCTAACTACTCTATTCCCTAAATTTAGGAATAATGCATGAAATACATAGTCGTCCAAGCATTACCACCAAAGCTACCGTGAACAATATATTTATTCTGTCATTGGTTTTCAAAACAATAGAAGTATTACTATGACAACACCTGAGAGGAGGGAGGGAGGGTGGGGGACTGGGGTTTAATTAAGAGGGACTGCGCTCTTGTTACATCTCTGAGAGGGTGGAACGGAATTATTGCGGGGGACTGTACATTACATTTACGCATTATATTTATGTACACGCGTACTACAGTAGATTTTGATGGTGTTAAAATAATGGTTTATTGCGCAAGAACGCAATAATTCATTTGTTTCTATCATAGATGGAAAAGTTTTAATTTTCACTTTTAATTCAAATATTGACAGTTTCTAAATTTATTTTTGTAATATCTCAAAGTAAAAATTACCCTGTTAGTAATACAAATGAAATCCAAAGACCAAATTAAGTTCTCCGGATAAAAAGCGGGAAAAGGATTTATACAAATATGTTTTAGAACTCATTAAGAGGAGTCTGGCGAAAGCTTAAAAATAATTGTACCGTACACACACACACACACTAAATAATATATATACAGGGTGTACATAAAGTCAGGATCTATTTTTGTGAAGCACTTGGAAATTATATGGAATTCAATCATAAAATGATAAAGTGGTAACATTTATTAAATAATTAAGAGTAGGATTCGACGTGACGCCCATCAGTATCCCTGCACAGCTCAAATCGTTCCGCAGCATTTCTAAACACATTCTGGAGCATTTGCGGGGGTTATGTTATCTGCAGCAGTTCGTATACGTGTACGTAAGTTTTCAAGACTCGTAATCTTTGTCTGATAGACGTGCGATTTGATAAAGCCCCATGCAAAGAAATCTAAGGGGTTAAATCTGGTGATCTCGATGGCCAAGGTCTGTTGCTTCCGCGTCCGATCCAGCGATTTGGAAACGTCCATTTAGATAATCCTGAACAATTTTGGCATAGTGACAAGGAGCACCATCATGTTGATTCTAAGGGGATAGGATTCGTGTCATAACATGACGTAATCAGAATCTATAAATAGATCCACAAATTGTTTAAACTTCATTCTCTTCATTGGGATTGCATTGGAGTGACGTGTATTATTTACTGGTCAAGATGTATCGTAGAAGGAAGTTTGTTCCTCGAAAAAGGAAGTACGTTCTCGAAGGAAACCTAAATGGCGTTCGAAGGAGAAGATAGTTACAGCTTCAATGAAATTTGTTTATTTATCTAAAAATACTTTTGGTGTTAATAGTGATGGGTTTTATACCTTGTGTTTGGATCTTCTAAATAATGAGTCTAAATCTACCATTTTAAAATTTAATTATTATCAAGTAACAGGTGTATCATTTCATAGTATTCCAGAACTTAATATGTCTGGATATGTGATTAATTTTGAAGATTCAATAGGTCGTAAGAAGGGGGGTAGGGAAAGATTGGAGGGACCTAATGTAGGGATATCGCCATCTCCATATTTAATTGTTCCACATTGTGTTTTGTTTGAACCTAATCTTGACTCCTCTCATAGTGCAGAGCAAGTAATGAATCATCCAAGAACAAAGTGGTTCTCACCTTTTAAAGAGTTTAGATTGTATCGTAGATTGAAACAGGTGTGTGAGTTAGGTGATGCCGTAACTGCCCAATTCCCTAATACTTTAATTAAAATATCTACAAATGATTTAGCTAAACCATTAGGTCGTATATATGTTGGTAAATATACCCCTGAAGGATCTAATAAAAATGAATATGCATCTACATATGTTAATCGTATTGTATTTTATGTTAAGCTGTATGGTATAAAACAATAAAGAAATAAAAAAAAAAAAAAAAAAATTTTTGTTCACTAGCCTGTATTTGGTGTATGATCACCCTGTTACACAGAGCTGTCCTTAGTATTACCTAGGACAGCGTTTGTGTGTAGTTAAAGGGCAAATTAAACTGACGTCATGAATACGTCATACATTTCTAATCTATCTGTACATCCGGTTTACGTTTTTATCTCATTTGACACTCGTTTCGTTGTTTTCATTCAGACCATTTAGCCATTAATTAGACCATTTAGCCATTAATTAGACCATTTAGCCATTAATCTTTTGGCAGCCTCGCAGAGTTAGAGCCTCGCAGAGTTAGAGAGATACCGGCAGAACAGTATCAAGTTACAAAAGGTCATTTGAGGTTCTGTAGTGCCCAATCAATATTTTATTTAAGTTTGTTATGAAAATAGTATTCATGTTTGTAGAGTACGTAAGTTTTCAAGACTCGTAATCTTCGTCTGATAGACGTGCGACTCGATAAAGCCCCATGCAAAGAAATCTAAAGGGGTTAAATCTGGTCATCTCGCTTAACAAGGTCTGTTGCTTCCGCGTCCGATCCAGCGATTTGGAAAACGTCCATTTAGATAATCCTGAACAATTTTGGCATAGTGACAAGGAGCACCATCATGTTGATAGACGACGGGATAGGATTGTTAGTACCGTCGTCTATCAACATGATGGTGCTCCTTGTCACTATGTCAAAATTGTTCAGGATTATCTAAATGGACGTTTTCCAAATCGCTGGATCGGACGCGGAAGCAACAGACCTTGGCCAGCGAGATCACCAGATTTAACCCCTTTAGATTTCTTTGCATGGGGCTTTATCAAATCGCACGTCTATTAGACAAAGATTACGAGTCTTGAAAACTTACGTACACGTATACGAACTGCTGCAGATAACATAACCCCGCAAATGCTCCAGAATGTGTTTAGAAATGCTGCGGAACGATTTGAGCTGTGCAGGGATACTGATGGGCGTCACGTCGAATCCTACTCTTAATTATTTAATAAATGTTACCACTTTATCATTTTATGATTGAATTCCATATAATTTCAAGGTGCTTCACAAAAATAGATCCTGACTTTATGTACACCCTGTATATGAAAAAGGAAAAACTTATTACTTATTTGGAATAGAGTCGATTTAACATCTCAGAAGAGTCCCTTGTTCAACGCACATTAGGTATTCCATAAAAGTTACCTCGGAATCATTCTGAGTTATATATATATATATATTAGCTATTAATTTATCTTTTACATTATTGATGATTGCCTTACTTGGAGGAGTAACTCCGAGGGTCACTTTGGGATGATTTTGTTCGTTCTTTCCCGCTTGTAAATGAATTTGTTTTCGAAGGCAATTTAATACCGCTTTCATGAATGCAAGCAGAATACTGTAGCTTTAGCTTTTATTGGATAAGTGAAAATGAGCTAAAACACAACTGTTACAGGTCGCCTTCAATTATATATATTATATATATATATATATATATATATATATATATATATATACACCTCGTAACCTTGTACCAGTTCCGTGCGTTGGTCTCTCTTCACACGAAAGTCAAGCTGATGGCTCCATATCTAGGCCTGGCTTGGTGGAGGAGCGAGTTACTCCCTTACGATCTCCATCGCGCAAAGCCAGACACACACGGCTCATCTGGTACCGTCCTGAGCCAGGCATCTAGTCTTCTTTTGAAGAATTTTACGTTGACACCAGTAATGTTCCTGATCTCCTTTGGAAGCTAGTTGAATAATCTTGTCTTCCTAACAACCAAACCATTTTCCTTTAGAGTTGAGGGTGTTCCTTGTCTGGCATTCAGTTTGAGAACACTACACATTCTACATTTCCTATTTTACACTGTTGTTTTAGGTGGTTACTGGGTTCAGCTTGAGGTTAGGTACCAGTTTTTCCATTATTTTCCACATGTAAATTATGGTGTATCTCTCCTTCTTTCCAGTGAATATAGATTTACGAAGTCTTTTCCAGTAGTTGAGTTCTTTGCAGCCATCAATCTTGGCTGTGAAATTTCTTTGAATTTCTTCTAGTTTATTAATTTATTCTCTTTTATATGGGGACGTCAAAGTTGAGCAGTATTCAAGTTTTGGTATGATCAGTGTTTTCAGTAGGGGAAGCATTACTTTCTCGTCCCTTATTTTAAAGGTTTTCAGTACCTGTCTCACGACTCTTTTTGCTTTGTTTTTCACTATCTGATTTTGTCTCTCAAATTTCGCATCGTCGATCATTATAACTCCTAAATCTCTCCCTTTCTCGCTTCTCTGAATTTTCTGTCTATCTGGGGCATAATATTCTGGGGCATAGCATCTCAAGAGCCGAAATGTCTCCGTGTTAAATTTCATGTCGTTGTCTTCTGACCGTTTGTATATTCTGTTTGTGTCCCTCTGTAGGACCACCTCTTCCGCATTATTGATTTTTCTGCTGATTTGTGTATCGTTTGCAAAGGATGTCACTGCAATGTTGTTGGTTACCTCACTGTCTATGTATGTTAGCATGATAATGAATAGGAGTGGGACCAATACTGTTCCTTGTGGTACTGAACTGCATACTTCCGATTCTGATGATGATATACCTTGGCTTTTTACCTTTTGACGTTTTCTGAGGAAACTGTATATATAATATATATTTATTTGAGTTGTCTCGTTTAGAATACATTTAGGTAATAGATTGTTTTTGTTGCATTATTAGGCCAATCACTGCTTTAAATACATTAAATAAGTTAAGCGGTAGATATGGTATTCATAAAAAACACAGCGAAAGATTTTTATGAAAGTCAGATTTAAAAACAAATAATCTACCATAGATTGCCAAATAATATTTATTCATCAAATTCCAATCATCTATTTCTAAACAAGTGAAAAAATCGATATATATATAAGATATATATATATATATATATGCACTAGAATCACAAAAATAACACGTGACCTTATTAATAAGCAAACAACCACAAGGAAAAGGAAACACAAAGTGAATATATCACGAAAGCGCTCGGACTTTGTGTTTCCTTTTCCTTGTGGTTGTTTGCTTATATATATATATATATGTCATATACACGGATTTTGCTAAAGCTTTCGACAAATGTGATCATGGTATAATAGCACATAAAATGAAACGTACGGGAATAACAGGCAAAGTGGCAAAATGGATCTACAACTTCGTCAGAAAACGACTACAAGTCGTCAAAATTCAAGGTGTATCATCATCAGAATCAGAAGTACGCAGCTCAGTACACAAGGTACAGTGCTGGCCCCACTCCTGTTCATTATCATGCTACAGACATAGACAATGGCGTAAACAGCAACAGTATAGTAACATAATTTGCGGACGATACAAAGCTCAGCAGAAAAATCAGCGATGCAAATGAAGTGGAGGCCTTGATAATAAAAACCCACTCTAATAGAGAGTTTATTTCCACAACAGTTTCGATGCCCACTGGCATCCTCTTCGGGTGGATACATTCCTTTTTCTGTATCCACCAGAAGAGGATGCCAGTGGGTATCGAAACTGTTGTGGAAATGAACTCTCTATTAGAATGGGTTTTTATTATCATATTTTGACCTTCACGTAGAAAAAAGTGAAGTTTTTTGCATTTGAGTGGAGGCCTTGCAGAGGGACACAAACAAAATATACAAATGGTCAGAAGACAACAATGACATTTAACACCGAGAAATTTCAGCTCTTGAGATATGGTAGAAATGAGCAACTTAAACAGACTGCATATTATGCTCCAGATAGACAGGAAATTCAGAGAAGCACGAAAGGGGTCGACTTAGGGGTAATAATGACCGATGAGGCCAAATTCGAGACAAACTCAGATACAATAAACAAAGCAAAAAGAGTTGCGGGACAGGTACTAAGAACGTTCAAAAGGAGGGACAAGACCGTAATGATTCCCCTGCTGAGAACACTGATCATACCAAAACTTGAATACTGCTCAGCTTTGACGTCCCCATATAAAAAGGAAGAAATTAATAAACTGGAAAAAACGCAGACACATTTCACAGCCAAGATTGATGGCTGCAAAGAACTCAACTACTGGGAAAGACTACGTAAACTAAATCTGTACTCCCTAGAAAGAAGAGAGGTATACTATAATCTACATATGGAAAATTATCGAAAAACTGGTACCAAACCTCAAACTAAACCCAATTACCATCCAAACAACGCCGGAAAATAGGAAAGGCAGAATGTGTAGAGTTCCCAAATTAAAGGCCCGACAAGGGATCTCCTCAATTCTGAAGGAAAATAGCTTGGTCGTCAGGGGGCCAAGAATTTTCAACCAGCTTCCAAAGGACCTCAGAAACGTTATAGGGGTGAAAGTTGAAGTCTTCAAGAGAAGACTAGATGCCTGGCTCAAGACGGTACTAGATGAGCCGGGTGTACCTGGCTATGTACGGTGGAGAGCGCAAGAAAGCAACTCGCTCCTCCACCAAGCCAGGCTTCGAGGCTTCGAGGTGGGGCCACCAGCTTGACTTTCGTTTGAAGAAAGACCGACGCACGGAACCCTAACAAGATTATATATATATATATATATATATATAATATATATATATATACACATACATACATACATACATACATACATTTAAACTGCAAACACGCAGTATAATTAACGTAAAGAACGACGCTTGTATAGGAGAATATTCCGCGCAAGATGAGAACGACAGACCCTGTCCAAATTATTAGACTCACTGACGAGACTGACTATACTGACGAGATTCTTCGGACACTTGATTGAGACATTCAGTTTACGCGCTCTCTCTCTTTGTGAAAAAGTATCGGCAATCAATAAACCACTAATTTGCGCCTTTTTACATGGCGTAATATCACACGGCCCATATTATCAGTTAGAACAAAAACAAAGAAAATAACTCTATACAAATCTGAAAAGTAGCAAGGTTCACTTAAAATTTCACACATTAAACTATAGTAGAGCATAAAAAGTATATTAATTTAAGCAAATTTAGCTTCTTTGTGAAACAATATCCAATCAGTGCAGAGAGTGCTTTGAAACTGATAAATAATGGTAAATAACACAAGGCGTTACAGATGACATGCGAGGCTAAATTTCCTTATCACCACATTCCCCCTTTGTCCCCCCCCCCCTCTCATGATTGACACTCACCCATTATGTTAAGCAAAAATAGCAAATAATTTAGGAGTTCCTAATATACGTAAAAATACATATAAAATGGAAAAAATATAGGTTTCATAAAAGAAAATTTTCAGCCATTGAGTCTAATAATTTGGACAGGGTCTATATTATATATATATATATATATATATATATATATATATATATATATATATACACTCTAGATTTCCTGGTTAAAATGCGAAGCAAGTTCAGTAATTAATTTCAGAAAATGGAAATAATGTTTTTGCTAAGAAATTTTGTTAATATTCATTCTCTTAATTAATATTAGGTATGTCTTGCTTTTAATTACAGTGGTTTCTTCGCTTGCCGCTCCTGTCGAGGTTTATTCCCAGCAGTCAAAAGTAAGTCTCTCTCTCTCTCTCTCTCTCTCTCTCTCTCTCTCTCTCTCTCTCTCTCTCTCTCTCTCTCTCTCTCTCTCTCTCTGTGTGTTTAGCCTAGAGACGAGGAGGTTGTGAGGTCAGCTTATTCAAGTCTTCAAGATGCTCAAAGGAATAGACAGGGTAGATTACAGAAACTTATTCTCACTTAATAATAAGGGGTTTAAACTGGAACTAAAGACATTTAGGACCTCTGTCTGCGGAAATTTCTTTTCCTATAAAGTAGTTAATATCTGGAACCAACTTCCCTCAGAGGTTGTTTACAGCCAAAGTGTAAATGTGTTTAAAATAGGCTAGACAAAGTACTGAACACGTTGATAGTTTAAGATTAAAATATAAGAAAACTCTGCAGGAGTTCGCTTGCACGGTGTCTCTGTGAGCAAGGTAAATATAGAGCTATTTATATATTCTCCCACTTTCCTGTAAAATTTCCTTGGCTACTTTTCCAGGGTCAAGGTATTTTCTTCAACCTTTTTCCGTACCTGCCTCTGGCAGGGAGGGAGCGGAGGGTGGGGAGAGAGCCTTCTACTTTTGTATCCAGTTTTCTACTACTGCTAGGATAGTTGAAAGAAAAATAAACTTTTAATAACAGGAACAGTTCCTCGGTGGATCAGTTCAAGAAAAGGTTAGACCAAATCTTGCACACTATTTGAGTGTGTACAAAATTTTCCCTGGCACCCGTTGCCATTGGTACCTCCTCGGTATGGGCCGCAAGGCCTTTTGAGGTACTTCTTTTCCTTGTAACTCCTTGTAACTCTATATATATATATATATTATATATATATATATATATATATATATATATATATAGTATACGTATACTTTAGCGTCAGAAATTATTATTTATACGTTTAATATCAACAAAAAATATGTAAGCCTGAATATAACTTTATTAAAAGTGTTAAAACGATATTACAACTGATAAATGCGCTATGTTGACGACGTAGCTTCTTCTTTGCCCAGTTAGGTCAACTGTACGCCCTTGACGATTGGTTAGGTTAAGTCGTGATATTTTCGTTTAAACTAACGATATTTTCTGATATTTTCGTGATATTTTCGTTTAAACTAACGCAAATATCACGACTTAACCTAACCAATCGTCAAAGGCGTACAGTCGACCTAACTGGGCAAAGAAGCAGCTACGTCGTCAACATGGTACATCACGTGTCTTATTTCCCAGCTATATTCACGAATTCTTATGGAGAAATAAATACAAAACCAACTTATTTGCGCATTTGATTATATCCATTAAGGACATTTGTCAGTTGTAATATTGTTTTAATACTTTTAATAGTTATATTCAGGCTTACGTATTTTTTTTATATTAAATGTATAAATATTTCAGGGGGGCTGAAGCCCCCGTAGCCCTCCTGTCTACGTCCCCGTGTGTATATATATATATATATACACAAAGGTGGGCAGGACCGAGTTCCAAAAGGACCGAATTCCAGGAACTCGGTCGTGAGCGGGAAAGTCGGTCCTTTTCTCAGTGAGGACCGAAATGAGGAGCGACGGTCCATTTTTAAGCAATTCCGGACGGTCCGTCCGGACGGTCTTTTTTAGTGTGTTTAGTGATTATTCGAAGTTCTAAAGAAGATGGATCGTTTCCTCCAGAAGACTCAGAAAGAGACTGAGACTGAACTGAAACTTGTTTCAACACCTGGAGGAGACGAAGAATCTACTGATGTTAGTGCTTCAACTTCAAGTCAAGCAACTGGAACTCCTAGCGGAAGAACTGAACCCGGCAATCCGGCAATTTTTCATTTTAATCAAATTTTTCACTTATATATAAGGACCGAGGACCGAGTCGTTCCTAGGTCCTATCTTCAGAAAGGACCGGGACCGTCGGTCCTTTTTGAGGCCCGGGTGCCCACCTTTGTGTGTGTATATATATATATATATATATATATATAGTGTGTATATCTTCCAGGGTGCAAAGATAAGGAAACTATAATTTCATTTACTTCTCTATCAACAGTCACAAATAACAGAATAACTTGGGTACAACAATAATAAAGAATTACAACTCCGGATAAAAAAAAAAAATAGAATACTATCTCAAATGCACTCATGACCTTGATTAATATCTTAAGTTATAGACCTTTATGAGGAATATCGAGTATCTGTAACGTCATTATGATAAAAGACACCTCTGTGTGCCAGTTTGAAAGAGAATTAAAATATAGCAAAAACCTTATCAAATAGTGAAAAGTTAATGCATAGCGACATATTAAAATATCTTGTCTGGTGTTAAAAAAATAAAATAAACAAGCGGTAGCCCGCTATCACCTGCGACCGTTGTACAACTTAGCCCTCCGGGCGGGTAGCACTGTGATCCAGCTACAAAATTTTAAAAAACGCCAGGAAGAACTACATGGATATTTCAAGCGCTGCTGTGGCTGCAGTCAGGTTCAAGGTGGAAAACACTCCTGCAGCAGCCATTGCAACTGGTTTCTTGCAAGATCTCATCAAAGCTGGCCATCTATCTGCTGATAAGGCATATTTAGCTGTTGACAGGATGAAGATGTGGAGGGGCAAGGAGTCTGTAATAGGTGCCTCGGTGGAGGCCCTGGAGAAAAGGACAGAGGGAGAGGAGATCAAGGGAATTTTCTTTGATGGAAAACAAGATAAGAAGACAAAGATCATGAGGTATAATGACGAAACTGGCCGCTTCCATCCTGATATTACAACTGAAGAGCACTATAGTGTTACCTGGGAACCTGAGGGGAAGTATCTCTTCCAGTGTACACCAGAAGAACCTGAAGGAAATGAGAAACCTGCACTGAAGATAGCTCAGGCTCTGTTTGAGTGGATTAGTGCTCATGGTGTTAAAGATACTATTGTGGTCCTTGGTGGTGACTCCACAAACACAGGACCTGATGGAGGAGCCATCACTCACTTGGAGAGACTGCTAGGTCACAAGTGTTACTGGTTGATATGCCAGTTGCATATTAATGAACTCAGCCTCAGGCACATGATCATCAAGCTTGATGGTCCCTACACGCACACACAAGTCTGGGTTCAGTGGCCCAATAGGAAACCTTTTGGAGAAGATCAATGACATACCTGTCAACTTTAGCTTCAAGGCTCTGCCAGGAGAAGATATAATTGAACTGCCAGAAGACATTGTACAGAACCTTAGCACTGACCAGAACTGCTACCTACTGATCAAAGCTCTCAAGACAGGAGATTTGAGCAAGGAAGTTGCTGGTCTGAAGTGTGGCCCACTGAATCAGTCACGCTGGCTGACTACAGGTGAGGCCCTGTTGATGCTGTGGATAAGGCAGCATGGTCTGAAGGGGAAGGTGTTGAAGAAGCTGGAGGTGCTGCTGAAGTTCTGCCTGGACTTCTACTTCAAGATGTATTTTGAGATCAAGGTGAAGCACCACATGAGGTATGGACCTCACCATATTGTGTTGTGACCACTCTGGGACTGCTGAGAAGCCAGACCTCTGAAGTCAGGAACATAATCACTCGTGTGATAGTTCGTGGAGCATATCATGCTCACAGTGAGAACCTCATTGCCTCTCTCCTGTTCAGTGAGGATGAGGAGGAGAGGGCATGGGGGGTTGAAATGATCAAGAAGATCAGAGGTAAGTCTGAGTATGGAGACAGGAGTCTGAGAACTCATAGAAACCCTAAACTGAATTTTGATGCCACTTCTCCAATTATTCTGATTAATTGGGATAAGAAGAAAGTGTATCAGCCATTCTTCACTCATAAGATGTCAAGAGAAGTTGAGGAGCTTCTCAGTTCACACTCAAAGCTGTGAAAGATCAGTCCAGGAAGTTTCAGCTGCAGCTCATGCAGTGTATGGGCAAGAGAGAGGAGATGGTTTTGTTCGTGCTAGGATCGATCACAGGGAATTGTTGCCAGTTTTCAAGTCAAAGCAAGACATTATGAACATGTTTTAGATCTCTACAAGACCTGCTAGACAAATCAAAATGCTTTCAGAAGAAAAATTCTCAAAACATTCAGTTGACCAGCATATTATTACAAGCTGGGGGTGGAGGAGGGACTTATACAAATATTAAAGAAGAATTGCAATTGCAAAAAAAAGGTTGAACGTCACAGCAGCTTGCGGAAAGGTGCGGGCAGCCAGAGCTGGGCAATAAATACATTTAATGTATTTAAATACTAAATACATGGGAGAAATGTATTTAAATACTAAATACATTTTACGAATGTATTTAGATACTAAATACAAAATACATCAATTGTATTCAAATACATTTGTAAATACATTTTAAATACATACAAATTTTAACATATGCATTCACTAATTCACTAAGCCATGACACGCACACGATAAAGAAATCAACCGCTTTCGACTAAGAGTGGCACACAACTGATTGAACTGACACGTTGAAACATGAACCATGCTGTACTACACTGTCGACGCGTCGTACTGTGCTAGTACAGAACGTGTATTAAACCAGTAAAAGTATTTACATTTTTATATTTTGAGTATTTAAATACATTGTATTTAAATACTCATTAAAGTATTTAAATACTATATTTAAATACACGAAAAACAATGTATTTATAAATACAGTTCTAAATACACAAATGTATTTAAATACGTATTTAAATATAAATGTATTTAAATACTGCCCAGCTCTGCGGGCAGCTGACATCACACTCAGTGATGCCGAAAAGAAAATAAATAAAAATTGGTGGAGGCGTTTCTAAAAAAAAGAAAATGCAAGACCAAGAAAGAAGAACAAAAGATTCTGCCTGATGAAGAGAACAGCCGCGAAATGTGGTGTATAGGAGACTAAAAATCATACAATTCCTTAGTTTTGGGCCATTTTGGGTGATTTTGGTTATTTTAGGGGTTATGAACCACTTTGGCTGATCTTAAATGGGTCGGAGCTATTGAAGAATAGGGACCCCAGCCTTCTTTAGTTAGCTTTTTAGGCTAACTAACGAAAATATCATGACCTAACCTAACCAATCGTCAAGGGCGTACAGTTAACCTAACGATTGGTTAGGTTAGGTCGTGATATTTTCGTTCGTTAGCCTTATAAGCCTAACTAAAGAAGGCTGGGGTCCCTATTCTTCAATAGCTCCAATGGGTCTAAGCCTGCCCCTAGAAATGCTTAAAGGTGTATGTGAACAATATGGAACATATGGAGGTCATTTGAGGCTACCAAGTCTTTGAAATTGGCCAAAAATCCCATTTTTCGACAAAAAAAGTCCGATTTTGAACACTTAAATGCGATTTTTCGCAAAAGTTGCAGAAGACGAACCCCTCTTAAAATTCAATTTTACATAGGAATACATACTGCCAATCTTGAAATTCCAAGTTTTTCAATATTCGACCTGAGCATGATACACCCTAACCCCCACTCCCCCATTACCCCCACACACAAAAGTAAAAAACGCCATTACCCCCACCCCCAATTACCCCACCCCCTCCCTCACTACCCCCGGGCGGGTAGCACTGTGACATACACTGCTACCCGGGTGGGTAGCAGTATATGTCACACAATGTGAAGCTCAAGATTTTCACGGCTGCGTTCTTTTCTGTAGTTTTATCGCGGTGCTGTGGCCTTCGGACCCAGTAATTGTGACCTTCGATCGGGAAACTTGACAGCACATCGGCAGCTCATGGGCTATCAGTTGGTGCTGGTTGCAGAATTTTCAGATGTGCCGTTTAGTCTGTGCACGGTTCCGAAGAAAGCGCGCGCGCACACACACACACACACACACACAACACACACACACACACATTTTAGCTCAATAGTATATAGGATTCATTACTATGTGTATCGAGTACTGACAATATACTAAACCTTTATCAAAGACTTTTTAACTCTGCGTCTTGGTATTCATTTGGTCCATCCTTAGCTCCAATTACGGCCTCCAATCGACGTGGCATCGAGTCGACAAGCCTCTCGCATTCTTCTGTAGTTATCGATTGCCAGGTCATCATCAAACACCTCTTCAGTTCACCAAGTGTTACTGGTTTACGCTTTTGGACCTTCTGCTTAGCAATATTCCAAAGATTTTCTATCGGATTAAGATCGGGAGAATTATCTGGCCATGGTACGTAGTACTTCAATTTCATGGGCATGAAACCGTCCAGATGTTGCACGAGCCACACGAGCTGAAGCCAGATCATGTTGAAAAATAAATGGTTCTTCTCCAGAAATCTTTGGAATACTGCTAAGCAGAAGGTCCAAAAAGTTTAATATATTGGCAATACTTGATAAACATAATGAATTTATTATATTTTTTAACACCTTACAAGATATTTTAATATTTGGTATGTCGCTATGGATTAACTTTTCATTATTTGATAAGGTTTTTGCTATATTTTAATTTCTCTTTCAAACTGGCACACAGAGGTGTCTTTTTATCATAATGACGTCACAGATACTCGGTATTCCTCATAAAGGTGTATAACTTAAAGGTATTATTAATCACAGTCATGAGTACATTTGAGACAGTATTCTGTTTTTTTGGTCCGGAGCGTGCGTGTGTGTATATATATATATATAATGTGCGCCTCGGTGGTGTAGTGGTTAGCGTCACTGACTACGAATCCATCGGGCCCCGGGATCGAAACCTGGTGACGGCAGGCAGCGCGCAGCAAAACCCAGCTGTTCATCCTTCTACACAAAGAAATTGGCTGGTAGATAAATGGGTACCCTGGGTAGCTTAGTGGTTAAGATGCTGGGCTGTTGGTGGGGCGTGGTTCGGATTCTACGTTAAACTGTAGGTCTAAGGTGGAGTGACAAGCTTGACCTTCATCAGAATGAACAATTCGGGCGGAAGCAAAGCCAAGGTTACAGTATATATTACTATGTATGCACAAGAATGTCCTCTGCGTCTTGCACAGCAAAAAAAAAAAAAAACACAATCTACGGGAAGACTGGGAGGGGCGAGTGTATTACTAAAACCTTCCCTGATTGTTCCTTAATGTGTATACTAAATTTTGTTCAGATTACCCTAGCAGTTTAGGGCCCCCTCCCAGTCCCCTCCGCGATGGGGGACTGAGATTGGTGGGTGTTACTAAATCTTTCCCTCGCTCTCCCTTAATGTGAATACTAAACTTGATGCACATTACCCAGCCAATTTTGGCATACCCTAGCCACTCAGGGGGTCCACCTCCCACCGCCCCCAATGGAGGGACTGAGAGGGGCGGGTCCGTTACTAAAACCTTCCCTGTTTCTCCCTTACTGTGTATACCAAATTTTGTGCAAATTACCATAGCCGTTTAGGCGTGTGTAAACGAACAGACATCATTATTTGCGTCGCTGATGACGGAACTATTGGCCCGGTTTCGATTCCTGGCAAAAGTAACAGACTGGCAGTTCACATCCTACCATTAGTTGGTAAGTAAATGGGTACCATAAAAATCCTTCCAAACGTGAGGCCGGATGCTGCAAAGGGATCGAAGATAGGTCGATCTTGAACATTTATTGAAAACCCAACCATATATATATATATATATATATATATATATATATATACACCTTTGGTTAGCTTCCGCCCGAATTGTGTGATTCTGACGAAAGCTTTTCACTCTACCTTAGACCTACAGTTTAACGTGGAATCCGAACCACGCCCCATCAGCAGCCCAGCGTCTTAACTACTAGGCCACCTAGGGTACCCATTTACCTACCAACCACTTCCTTTATTGTGTGGAAGGATGAACAGCTGGGTTTTGCTGCACGCCGGCTGCCGTCGGGTCTCAAACCCGGGGCCGATGGATTCGTAGTCAGCGACGCTAACCACTACACCATCGAGGCGCATATATATATATATATATATATAATAGTCCATTTCGTGAACTGATCAAGACTAGTGCCCATTTTATGAAATGAGCAGGAAAGCTGGCCATTTCATGAAACGAGCATTGGTTGGTATGATTTTTAAATTTTCGTACATAATATTTACACAAATATTTACAAGACAAAAGTATTTATGAGACGAAACATAAAATTTTAAAATCTCATTTCCAAAACTTATATTTAAACTTAAAAAAAGATTTGGGGAGAATTTTTATAAACAAATAAATTGTTTTTGTGCGAACATTTTCCTATTTCAAACTTTAAAAACAAACAAAAATCATGTAAGGCAAATTTATTTTTAAATTTTTTTCTTAACGTATACAAACACGAAGTGTTATATATATATATATATATATATATATATTATATATATATATATATATATATATATATATATATACAGGGTGGGCCGTAAGTTTCCATACATAGGAAAAATAAACATTTTTTTATGGACAACCATTTTTATTTATATAATATGCTCTACATGGTTGCCATTGTTTTGAAAACACATTTCAATACGTGTTCCCCACTGTTGATGAACACGCATTAGCACAGTTGACGTTATGCTTGTAATGGCGTTGGTGATACGTTCCTTTAGATGATTTATGTCTCGTATCTTTTCCTGATACACCATGGCCTTCAAGTGCCCCCAAAGATAGAAATCAAGGGGGGTGAGATCTGGGGATCTGGGAGGCCACTCCACAGGACCACGCCGACCAATCCAAGCATCCGGAAACTGCTGATCCAAATACCGACGCACGTGAAGACCATAATTTAAATTTTCCTATGTATGGAAACTTACGGCCCACCCTGTGTATATATATTATATATTATATATTATATATATATTATATATATATATATATATATATATACTGCGTTCCAAATTATTAAGCAGATTACATTTTCTCCACTGTTTTCAAGTTTTTCCCCGATTTCAATGAAATTTGTGGCAAATAATCACTATATATAGCAGCATTGATGGTATTCATTTCGATAAAATATTTTGATAATTAAAATAATTATCTCATTTTATTGAAAAATATGTAAAATATTGTGTTCCGAATTATTAAGCAAGTATTCTATTTACGGATCTAAATGGTGAAAATGGATAAGAAGGATTTAACACTAACTGAGGAAAGAAAAATAGTCAAGTTACTCGCTGAAAATATAAAATCTATTGAAATTGCGAAGCAGTTTGGCAGAGCTTATCGAACTGTAAACAAGTTTGTAGCGGAGGGTACCAAACTGAGGCAGCGAAGTGATAAAGGAACTATAAGAAAAGTGACAAGGCGGCAGATATCTATAATCAAGCGCAAATTGCAAAGCATCCATTGTCCTTAAGTAAAGAGGTTTTTGAGCAGGCTGGCATACATAATGTACCAAGAACATCTCGATGTGGAATCCTCCAAACAATTGGCAAGACGTGTAAACCTACGATTCAATCACCATTAACACCCAGGTACAAGAAGCAGCGTGTTGAATGGGCGCGTCAGTACGTGATCCAAAGCTGGATCCTGTCTGCTTTGCAGATAGCTGGTGAGGGAAGCTATATTTATGGGACCTCTTTGCGAGTGACCCGTTGCCCACGTCGGGCTAGCATCATGAAAAAGAAAAACTATGGTATTTGTCATTTACCATTACTTATTCGGACTATAGTGGATTTAATTATCCCAGAAGAGTTCCTTGTTCCACGCACGGTCTGTGTAATATATATATATATATATATATATATATATATACACACACACACACACCTCGTTAACCTCGTTAGGGTTCCGCGCGTTAGTATTTCTTCACACGAAGGTCAAGCTGGTGACCCCGCCTCTAATCCTGGCTTAGTGGAGGAGCGAGTTGTTCTCTTGCGCTTTCCACCGCACATAACCAGGTACACCCGGCTCATCTGGTACCGTCCTGAGCCAGGCATCTAGTCTTCTCTTGAAGACTTCAACTTTGACCCCTGTAACGTTTCTGATGTCCTTTGGAAGCTGGTTGAAAAGTCTTGGCCCCCTGACAACCAAGCTATTATCTTCAGTGTTGAGGAGATCCCTTGTAAGGCCTTTAATTTGAGAACACTACACATTCTGCCTTTCCTATTTTCCGGCGTTGCTTGGATGGTAATTGGGTTTTGTTTGAGGTTTGGTACCAATTTTTCGATAATTTTCCGTATGTAGATTATGGCATACCTCTCTCTTCTTCTTTCCAGGGAGTACAGATTTAGTTTACGTAGTCTTTCCCAGTAGTCGAGTTCTTTGCAGCCATCAATCTTGGCTGTGAAATATCTCGGCGTTTCTTCCAGTTTATTAATTTCTTCCTTTTTATATAGGGACGTCAAAACTGAGCAGTATTCAAGTTTTGGTATGATCAGTGTTCTCAGCAGGGGAATCATTAGTGTCTTGTCCCTCCTTTTGAACGTTCTTAGTACCTGTCCCGCGACTCTTTTTGCTTTGTTTATTGTATCTGATTTTGTCTCGAATTTGGCATCATCGGTCATTATTACCCCAAAATCGACCCCTTTCGTGCTTCTCTGAATTTCCTGTCTATCTGCAGCATAATATGCAGTCTGTTTAAGTTGCTCATTTCTATCATGTCTCAAGAGCTGAAATTTCTCGGTGTTAAATGTCATATTGTTGTCTTCTGACCATGTATATATTTTGTTCGTGTCCCTCTGCAAGGCCTCCACTTCATTTGCATCGCTGATTTTCCTGCTGATCTTTGTATCGTCCGCAAAGGATGTTACTATACTGTTGCTGTTTACTCCACTGTCTACGTCTGTCAGCATGATAATGAACAGGAGTGGGACCAGCACTGTACTTTGTGGTACTGAGCTGCGTACTTCTGATTCTGATGATGATACACCTTGAATTTTGACGACCTGTAGTCGTTCTCTGAGGAAGTTGTAGATCCATTTTCCCACTTTACCTGTTATTCCCATATGTTTCATTTTATGTGCTATTATACCATAATCGCATTTGTCGAAAGCTTTAGCAAAATCCGTGTATATGACATCATAGTTTTCATTGCCTTCAAGCGCATCTAAGATATTGTTATAATGCTGTATAAGTTGTGATAGGCATGATCTTCCTTATCGAATCCGTGCTGATTTTCGTTGAATTTTTCCAGTGTCTCTAAGAAGTCATAGATTTTCTCTGACTATTCTTTCAAATATTTTTTTTTGGGCTGTGGGACGTCAATGACACTGGTCTATAGTTCTTTGCTTGAGATCTATCCCCGCCTTTATATACTGGGACAATGTTTGCTCTTTTCAAGATGTTCAGTATTTCCCCAGTGTCTAGGGATCTTCTCCATATCCAGTATAAGGGTGTAGCTATTTCATTTTTACAGTTTTTAATTAATAGTGCGTTCCATTTGTCCGGACCTGCAGCTGAATGTGATTTAATTTGCCCTCTAGCTCTCGCTACATCTTCTGGGGTAAAATCAAAGTCTGTTTCAAATTGTGATACAAACAAAACTTAATCTAACCTAACCTTTCTGGTAATGCTGCATATGCATGCCCACTGGTATTCCCCAATTTCTCTAACAAGGCTAGGTTAGGTTAGGTTTTGTGTGTATCACAGTTTGACACATTGCCTGAATTTCAGTTAATTTATAAATTTTATTATTCATGTATAATCGTTAAAGTGTAAATTTTATATTTCATTCATAATAAAGTGCTTGAAACGAAATCTTATAATTCATTCATAATTCTTGACCATTTCATGAAATGGGCAGTCTGAGTAACTATTTCGTGAAATGGGCAACTTTCCTGCTCATTTCGTGAAATGGGCACTACTCTTGATCAGTTCATGAAATGGGCTATTTCACAAATTGGCCGTAACATACAGAAATATATATATATATATTATTAAATTTACAGTGTAGACTGTAGAGGGTGGCGTATTTAACTGTTGCGTTTCGATCAATACGACTTTTTATGTTCTCTTTCGTATCTCCAAATTTCTTCATTTCTCTTTTTATTGTTGCGGATATGTTGTGGGGAGTTTCCTTTACTCCAAATTGTGCTTCAAAATGACGTTACATTCGCGCGACACTTTTTGTTGTAGAAATACATCATCTCGTACTGTGATTTCGATGACAGCCTCGCCAAAACTACATTTAAACAAACACGCGCGCGCACACACACACACACACACACACACACACATATATATATATATATATATATATATTACTTACTTTTGTTGAGTTTGAACGACGGTTGGAGTGAATTTTTGGGCAAAAAGAAAAAATATACAAACACTTTACTTCTTTACTGTCCTGTTTTTAATGTTTTTCGTAATACTTTTAATGGATAAAAACTTCGACTAATCTTGCTCATTTGACTTACTTTCAAAACAACTTCATTCACTAATAAATAATTAGATCTTATTACTTCGACAGTTATTGTGTATTTCGAGAAGGATCATTATTTAATTATGGTTCAGTAAAACGTGTAATCTTTCGTTATTTACGTTATTTGTGCTTTATTTTTGAGCCATCGCATTCATTTTATGGCTTCATTTATTTCAGTTTTATGCGTATATAAACGTTATCTGAAGATGAAGAGAGGGAAAATGAGAGATATGGCAATAAATAAAAGTCAATAAAATGTTGTACTTTGAGAGAAATAATATCGCGGCTTTATTAAGCGAAGAGTAAAAGCTGAATTGGAAAAATATGGAAATGCCATCACTCGATAATAAGGTAGGTTGAATTTCCGCATTTTTTTAGATATCGACTTTGGACTAGTCGAGATAGTCAGGGCTTAATATGATAATAACTGACAAAACATTTCAGATCCCTAGCTTTAACTGTTTTTTGAGGAAACCGTTTCAAAAATCGTCAAAAAATCGTACCGAAAAATACGCATTTTCGCAATTTTCGGCCGAAAAAAACATGCTATTTTCATAAAAAAATCCTGAAAAAAGTTAATTTTATTGAAGAAAAGTAAAAAAAACATGTACAGAGTCAAATAGACACATTTAGATCCCAAGATCATCATAATTTTCACTGTAAGAGCCCTTAGAAGCAAAGGAAGGCCTCATCTGGCGGCTTAGGGCTTTGGCCAGAATGTGTTTGTGCCTTGATTCGAGTCCATAAACAGTATGGGAAGCTTCAGATGTCCGCTTCACGGCCCTTTCAACACACTGAGAATCTGAAGGCAGATCAGGCAGCTCCAGCTTGGTGCCATTCAGCAATGCTTCTTGAAGCTCCTGGTCAGAAAAGTCTTCTGTGAGAGCAGGTTCACAGATGCCACTTTGAGAAAGGTTGATTAGTTCTGACCAGTGGGTAACTTCAATGTTGATGGCTGTGATCTTCTTCAGCCTCTTCTTGGCTGGCTTCCCACTTCTGAAAGAATAATAATTAATTTATTTTTTATTCCAGTTTAAGATTTAATCCCTATTAGTCTCAGAATTGCTGATTTAAATTAAACTTAAATAAAAAACCCGAGTTCTATAAATCCCCATAATCGAATTTTTTTTCAGAAAGAAGGTAAGATGATTTCCATTATCAGAGGGGAAGGGGGGAATTGGGATAAGAAAATGTGAAAAAAAATTCGATTATAGGGATTTATAGAACTCGGGCCTTTTTTTTATTAAATAAATCCCCATAATCAAATTTTTTTTTCACATTTTTTTTAAATTAATAAATGCTTACCTGACGGACAGAATTTTCTTGAGCAGCTTCTCTCACTTCCAAGTCATCAGACTTCATCATGGAGTACAGCACATTCTCGGGCAGCAAGGCAAAAGCATTGTACTTCAGGTTCTTGAAAGCAACACCCTGGATTTCTTCAGACTGCTGCTTGATCCTCTGGATCATGTTGAAGATGTACAGCTGCTGATTGTGGAACTTGCTGTCCCTTTTGATCTCAAACCAACTGACTGCATACACTTCCACAATGAACTTGATGGCCTGGTAAAGCTTATCCTATAGTTCTGGAGGGTAAGCACCTCTGGTCCACAGACACATCAATCTAATTGACAAGTGCAGATTATGTGCTGTGTTTGACAATTTTCTTTCTTGCACTTCACAGCATTGTCATCACAGGGACGAACAGGTAGCTTACAGGTGCAAGCAGAAATGTCAAAGTTTATCCAGCTTTTCCTTCAGAGTCTGCTACAGGACTGTAGAAAGAGATTTCCTGTTTATCTCTCTCGCTTTCTTGAAGCACGCTTTATCCACCAATTTCACTACATAATATTCCTCATACAGGGGCAGCCGCGGGTTCACTGCCTGCCAGATCTCAATCACATCCTTTGCTATCATTTTAGCAATATCATAGTCTTTCAAGTCCGGGTGGCTGTTTTGGAGGAAATAACTATACTGAATAACTTGGCGGAGGGTAGGAGGCTCTGTTTTATCCAAAGGGGAAGGCTGGCCACTGAATTTTTTGGCACTATCACTTCGAGTTAACACTGCAGACTTCCGGTTTTTACCCATTTTTATGAAATATCTGAAAATAAACACAATTAAATGAACGCATCATAAAATAACTTAATTTAATACACATTTTATAGGTAAATATCATTAAAAAATACAAAATAATACACTAATAAACATCTATAATGCATTTACAATAAGTTTCAAGCATCGTTTTGTTAAAAAAGCCGAATTTTAATTGATTATTTTGATGAAATAAGGTCCAATATTTTGTTTGTTTACATTGCGCGTAAAATTAGGAAATTTTACAACTTAAAAATAATTAACAATCCTCAAAAAATACAATCATTTTCACAAATATGAGTTGGTGCAACGTTTTTTATACATTAATACCTTTCTATCTAGACTAGTCCAAGATCACAGTTCTAAAATCAACCTACCCTACTCGATAAAACATCCTAAAATGCGGAAGACAAAAAATGACAATATATGGAAAAATGTGAAGCTGATTTACGGAGATGGAGATGACGAGGAGGAAATCATCAGATGATAGAAGATAAGAAAAAGTGGTAGTAAAGATTATATCGAGAAAGGAGTAAAGACGTCGATCGAGGAACGTCGAAGGAATTGTTGTTGTAGAAACTGTTGATGAAAAAGTTGTTGAAGAACGCACCAATAAAAATGTTGACACAAAGAACTAGAAGTAAATTAATGTCATAAAATTATTAATTTCTTTTAGAATTTGATAACGTTTGAGACGGAACAAAACGGTAAACGTTATAATAAAGTTTGTTTACCTTCAACTATCAAAGTTCTTTTAGCTTAGTCATAGGTGTTTTAAGCATATGTGAGGCCCGTAGCATTTTTCTGCCAGAAAATATGTTGTTTACTACCGTAATTTAAAACTTTATTATGACTGGTACAGTTTTATTCATTTTTCTCAGAGTTTAGTAGATGAGAAATATGTATTTATATCAAAATACTTCTTTCATTCATAAATGATCTAAATGGCTTTTTATTCATTCATAATCATTAACCTACAATAATCCGGCCTGTTTCATATCCTTTTTCCGACTGAATTTTATGAATTTTTTTTTTTAGCTTTTTGTGAACTTATATTGAATTTTGTTTTTATTTTTTAACAATCGTATTGAAATACGTTAAAACAAATTTTTCTTATGGGTGCGGCCCGCCCGCCGCAATGTTCCCTCTAATTTTTTTTTAGTCCGTGTGCGCAAGAAATTTTCGTTGTTCATACATTTATATTCATGGTCAAAGATTGTGCAAACTTTTCTGAGCGCTATTATCTTCAAAATTAAATATATATAAATATTAAATACTTAATAAATATTATTTCTATAAGGTGATAGCTTGATCATTTTATGAATGGGAAATGCGTTTTTGTCACTCTTTATTTAAGCTTAGAGATATATAACATGGTTAGGTCATTTTTACCCAAGAGTACCGATGGCATAGGCCCTATCTAAGAAACTCTAAAGACCACTGCATACATTTTTTTCAGATGTTATAATTTTAACCAATTTTCTTGTTTTTATTTATATTATGCAGGGATTTTACATTAATGAATAGCAGTAATGGCACACAGTCAGTGGCGGCGGAATGTCAGCGCGCGAGGGGGAAGCCAAGTAGGATTGATTAACATACCACTAGACTACATTCAATGGTGTCGTGGCCAGGGTGGCAGGTATGGTAGCTGCCCTAGCTAATTTTTAAGCTGTAGGATATTTTGCGTTTTTCGGCCACAATTGTCTACAAAAGTAGGTCCCTTGGTTTTTGTGGCGCACAGTGTTGCCAGGTACAGGAAAATTTCGCTGTTTTAGGGGTGTTAGGGTGTATTCCATCTTTGTAACAATGCCAGTAGGTACGGCTAAGTGTGAGAAATGTTTTTCGAAGTTGAAGTTGGTCAAGTCAAGACTCGGAAGCACCATGCTACAGAGCAGGTTAGACAATCTGATGGTTCTTTCAGTGGAGAGTGACGTTTTGACACTGCTTAATGACGACATCACTCAACGTTTGCATCAACTCGACTAAAAAAACTTTTCTATTTCAACAATTTGTTTTTTCACTTGATGCACCTACATATTTCTTAGCTCCGTCTTTTCAGCTGAGGCTGGGCGAGGTGCATGCGCGGTTCTTCTGTGATTCCCTTGTAAGGTGTGTGTAAAATTGTGATGTGTCACAATTCTCTCCATATCCCATGTATTGCAACAATTCAACTCGTTAGCTATATTTTGTTGGCAATTGTATGAAGTACAGTGCATTGTTCTAGTTGTACCATTACTTTGTAGTGTCGTATATTATTGTAGTCTAATATATTCCGTTTGCAGTATCTGAAACATTATACTTTCTAATTCAGGTAGCATGCTGTCGGATAAATTTAAAAAGCTTGCCCGCCCTAATTTTAAAGCCCACGACGCCAGTGACTACATTCACTAGATTGCGTGAACATGCTAAATAAAGTGCTGCAGCTACGAACTTAGTTTACAAAATATGTTACATAGCCCAAACAAAGTAAATGTTTACTTACTTTTTTACTTTGAAAACTTGTTTTTCCAAGTTTAAAATGTCAAAATATCCTCGCTGGCAGTTGCCCATGTACAGAAAGATTTCACCCACCTATTAAAATTAAATAAAAGCATATACATGAGTATATAATATATATATGCATCAACATATACATTTGATTTGTCATTTGTGATCAAATACAAAAAAAAAAAACTATTTTAACCCACCCACTAAAATTGTCTTAGAAGTAGCCCTGCTCAAGGCTCGAGTAAAAAAATAGTTGAAGGCGTTGGTACAGAGTGTAGACTGTTATGCGATTTATACCTAGTGAAAGAAAAGCCATGCACATATTTTAAAGGTTTGCTGTTGCTAAGGCACTTGTAACTAAGGACGAATATGACGTCATCACGTATTTTCTTCGCTTTCAAGAAAAACAAAGAAATTTATTCCTAAAGCTTTTATTATTTCACGAATTGGCATTTCCGATAATTTGCTTGAACGAATATTTATAACCACATCCGCTAAGAAGTGGTGTGGCGTCAGTACTGGCAATGTTTTTTAATTTAGGAATATAATTGAAGTTATTTTGCTTGGTAGCCTATAAATCCTACTATGGTATAGTGATGTAGGCCAGTGATGTTAGGACTTGAGACCAGTCTCGGTCTAGACTCTAGGTCATGGTGGTCTCGACTACATCACTGTGATGTTCCTCAAGTGCAACGAACACTTATCTTGTTTTAAGTAGACAGTTAACTGCTGAAAAATGTCAAAGTATGAAGTTGTGAATAAATTGAGTAAGTTTTACAGTTGTCACTCGATAACCTCTTTAGAATCTTTATTGCTGAATGTGAAATACATAGCTTAGGAATTAAGCATTATACAATATAGAATACGTGCAAAAATTGCATATGGTCTCCGTTTCGGTCTCGAGACCTTTTTTCTGGTCTCGGTTTCTATCTTGGGTACTTACGTCTCGGTCTCGGCCTCGGCCATGGTAGTCTCAACTACATCACTGGTAGAGGCTAGGCAAATTACAGATCAGAATGGCGACAGATGAAGAAAAGTAAATTGTGCTCTGTGGTTAGTCGAATTTGAATCGTTTACAAAGATAAAATTTCAAAACTCATTAAAAGATCCACATTGTGAAAACGGTGTTGGAAACTAGAAACGAAGAAATTTTAAAGAGACAGGTTCGGTGAATGATAAGAAACATTCCAGTAGACCAACAATCGGTGAAGAAACTGCGGCAACGGTTCGAGGTGCATTTGAAAGATGCCCATGAAAATCACTTACCCGTATTTAAACATTGCGCAGCGTGTACTGTACGTACAATTTTGAGGGTGGAGTTGCTTATATAAGCGTTCTTACAAAAGTCAAGTTATCTAAGACTTAATAGAAGAGGATTATAGACTTCCGCGAACACTTTCTAACAAAAAGCAGAGAAGATCCTAACTTTTTGAAGCAGTTAACACTTTCAGCTGAAAGACATTCATCTCAGCGACATTGTAAACTGCCACATTTGTCTCATTTGGAACAGTGAAAAGCCAGTTGAGATTTAGTATCATCAGAGAGAGACTCCTAAAGTCACTGTATGGTACGCTTAACGAACGTCACACGTCACTGGCCATTTCTTTTAGGCAACCATAAATGGAGAGCGCTACTCGTAGGGCGTATATAGAATTTCTTCTTAGCCAAGACCCAACGTCTTGTTGGAAAATTGCTTGGTCCATAAGACGTAACTCCGTGCCACCATGTTTTGAATGTTAAGGAATATTTGAACTAAACTTTCACAGGAAAGTGGAATGGGAGAAGGAGGGACAACTTCCATATCCACTATACTCACTCGGCCTAATACCTTTAGACTTCTTTTTATGGCGCCATGTAAAGACCATCTTTACACTACAAAGCCTTACCATTTGGCAGATATAAATAAACTGTGTGGCCTTGTGGGAACTGAAACCCACTTTCCATTGTATGTAAATTAATTATACTGTACAATAATCCTTATTATAATTTTCGAATGTTAATTATTATAAATTGAACGGTGATTTAAATTGGTTTTAATATCAATTAAAAAAAAAAACCTATTCCGAATACTGACCATCGGCCCCAGTTATTATTTTGCATCCAGCCCCGCAAAGCCTAGTAAAGCTTAATACCAGCCCTGACTGTAACAGTAAACTTCATCTTTAGTATATATTAGACTTGCTCTCGCATATGTTCTTAAGCTAATTTCCTGCAAAACTGATTTTATAAATCGGTTACACCGCATTCTAAAATTAAATTTTTACGTACATTTTTATAATTTTATTACTTTACTATCTGTCATTTCTTTCTTAATATACATAACTGAGCGTTTAAACATGACTTAAACCTAAACCTTTAAAGTCCCCTTTGACCTGGCGCACTGAGCTATATTTTTCATTTATAGTTTTTGTTGCCATTACTGGTCTATTTTTATTTCGAGTTCAAAGTACACGAAAAGCAACACCGCAGTCACAAACCAATCAAGAACTCGCCTTTGTTAATAAATTTTTATTAAAGTGTAATATACATTTTCTCCTTTTTCGTCTCAAAACTAGGCTAACGGGAAATAACTAGGTTTTTGTTTTACATTGATGAGGGCTTCATCTCGGCTCGAAATTACTTGTTCCTTACCCTGACAAAATTCAACTCGTAAAACTCGGGTTTGGGGGTTGGGAGGGAAAGGATATTTGATAGGACCCTTAATACTGAAAAAAACAACCAGTGCAGTGTGCCAGTGTGCAGTTCTTTCAAAATAACTACGCGAAACTAAACCTGAATAAATGAAAATGCAGTTTGAATCACGGGAAATGCCACATTTTCAGTAAACAGTGGAGACGGTAATGGATAAGAAATACATACAGTAATTTCCGCAAAACTATAAAATAACCATTTGTCTACCATTTCGCTTTATAAATGCTTAAAAATCAAAACATTTTCGTACCTTGTTGGAAATATAATCCAAAGAATTTAAAAAGAAGAAAATACAATGCTTCATATATTTTAACTCTAAATAGCTGCAACGTAAAAAAACTTAATATTTTTTTTAAATTTAACTTTTTTTAAATTTAACCCTTGTAAAGTTATTATACATTCCCTCTTTGGCAATAATACAAATAAAATAATAGCAATATTTGGCAAAGAATGGCTATTACACTTCAGTTGAGTTTTGTTCTTTGTTTTAACGTTATGCTGGAAAATTCAGTTCGCGTTATTTATTCTTACGCTGATTTGCTTCCAGTTCCAAGCGAAAAAAAACCTAGCCCTGCTAGGATTCAAACTAGAGACCCCTGACTAGGAGTCGCGGGTGCTACCACTAAACTACAACATGATTAAAAGTAGACAATGTAGGGAGTTGTATTTATTGAAGCCCTTGCAGTTGCCCCGTTCTAATGAGAGCACTTTTTATGAGTCAGTCACCATCACAACGGTATACAGGGTAGACCACTCCAGCCACCTCTAACAAGAGGGACACTTAAAATGGATATCCCGCCGGGGATGCTAAAAAAGTGTCACGGATTCCACAACTTTCAGGCAAGGAAGTTCGAGGTCTTTGATCAATGGGATAAATACATATTATACAGCGAGAGGGAATCCCCAATCTAATAGAATTCGGAAGGAATAATATCGGCTACCACAATGGGTTCACCGTAGCTTCTCAATGACCCTTGTAGGTTCAATGGTGGTTGGTCTATCCACTCACGCAATTCAATTTCTCATGGATGTTACGCTTTAAATAATGGAAATGCACACTTGCTCAACCCTCGCTCTGCGTTTTCGTTGCAACGCCAGTAATAAATACACCCTCCCTTCTGTCCTCAAGCAATGATCCCTATCACCAAGGAAGCAGAAAGGAGGGAAATAATGCTAACTTGAATACTTTATTTACCAAAGCACAAAGAGTGAAATGGACTTGTACGAAAAAAAGCTTGTTCCATAACCTAATAATGGTTCACTGTTCAAATATTTCCGATTGTGCTACAGCAGAACGCAACAAGAATAAAATAATCAACAAATTCCTGCTCAAATTGACACCGAGAATTCCCCTTAATGACTGACTTCTCAATAATCTACGTTCGATCAACCTCAGTGGCAGTATTGCACGTGTAAATGATGAAAATGACAAATAAAATCAGAAGGTAGGGGAAAGAAGTCTGATCAGCCAAGAATAGGGAAACACTATCCGCGCTGATGAACTTCTGTCCTCCTCCTACGCTTACCTTCACTGACTTGTAGGACCAGATGGACTTAGCTGATATTCTACTAGTAACCACGTGATTCAATTTCCACTAGTTCCCAGAACTTGACGTCTAATAGAGAAAGGAATGCATTTATTACTATCCTTCACGCTAAATTAACATTATCTCAGCATCTCATAACCTTGTAACAAGACAATATATATACCTCTTTAATGGGTGTCCACTGTCCACCAATATCTGAGCACAAGCTTCTTTCACAGTTAGAAATTTTCCTCGCTGTGATCTCGCAAATAATTCTATTTGTATTGCAAATGTCACGCGTTCACTTTCACAGTAACTCTTTTTTTATTTTAACTCTTAAACACACTTAGAAAAATACAAATAAATATGCAGACGACTGTAAACCATGGGGACCATTTTTTTTTATTAGTCGCCTGCTCTTCCTTCCCTAACACTCAACCTGGCCTATTCCTCTCAGTCCTCTGAATTATTTTTATTTTAATCGTTCAATAAATTCTTCCTTCCTTCTTTGTTCTTCTTTACTTCCTCGCGCAACCCGCAAAGAAAGAGTGGTCTCATCAGGATATGAAAATTGCAAGGGTCTCAATAAATAAAATTCTAACACCACAATGTAGCATATATTGAAGTGCTCGAGGGAACATTTAACACTTTCATATCCAGAAGAGCTTTGTGTACCAGTGTACCACGCCTCATACCATAGCTTAATGATAGCGCCCGTTACTCCTTGTCACAGGGGTTCGAAACTTGGTAGGAGTTAATATACAATCATTATAATACAGGGCTATTTAAAATGATTCATCCGATTTCAACTGAGAATACTTCCGTACCTATCAACCGTGCATCAACTGGACATACACCACATGAAAGAGGAAATCTCTGAGTTTTACAAGATCACCGCGAGAGGGCTCCAAAGTCACGCTGTGGCCTAGCCTAGCAACAAACAGTCAGTGTGAAAATGGCGTCCGCACAGCAGAAGGCGTTTTGTGTGTTGCAGTTTTCGAGCTGTAAATCGGTAGTCATAGTGCAGCGTGAGTTTCGTCGACGTTACAGAACAGATCCACCGGATGCTCTGAGCACCCGGTGGATCTGTTCTGTAACGTCGACGAAACTCACGCTGCACTGTGACTACCGATTTACAGCTCGAAAACTGCAACACACAAAACGCCTTCTGCTGTGCGGACGCCATTTTCACACTGACTGTTTGTTGCTAGGCTAGGCCACGGCGTGACTTTGGAGCCCTCTCGCGGTGATCTTGTAAAACTCAGAGATTTCCTCTTTCATGTGGTGTATGCCCAGTTGATGCACGGTTGATAGGTACGGAAGTATTCTCAGTTGAAATCGGATAAATCAGTTTGAATAGCCCTGTATATATATTAAAATTATTGGTTAAACTTTTCTCTCTGCCAGTACCCGAATATTCAGGATATAACTTGCTCTGTAGATGGCAGTACTGTAGTTCAAGGGCATTGGTAAGCTAGTCTGATACCTATTACAGTCAGTATTCATAAGTATGGAAAGTGGATCAGAGCTGACGGATTTTAAACGTTTCAAGATAGTTGGACGTCGTATCGCAGGTATGACTGGGCATAAGATTGCGGAGACTAAGTTTCTGCAAGTTGACTGTAGGAAATAATATACGAGGTCCGGTGTTAGTGTCTCCGAGCAACTGATACAATGAGCAAACCAACCAAACCAACATACGAAGGTAGAAGACTGTGGAATATGAAAGTGTGGAGCCCAGACCAGGCAGGTAAAAAATTATGACAAACAGTGGGCGATAAACGTTGAAAGTGGTGAGGAAAGAGATGATGTGTAGCCTAAAATCCACCACCCAGGTGGTCAATGAGCTTACAGGTCTTTCGGCAAGTGTGTGTACTGTACGTAAGCAACTGCATACAGAAGGACTGTATGGAAGAGCAGCTGACCAAATAGAATACATCACTGCTCTGAATTCAAAGCGACGAATACACTGTTTCGAAACTGGAGAACAGAACATTGGAAACGCCTCCTGTGGAGTGATGAGTTCCGCTACACACACCTTTCATGCAATGATCCTCGGTGTACTGTTTCGACCGTTAAGTATGGAGGTGGTAGTGTGATGGTGTGGCAGCTGTTTCTTATAGTCTGGACTAGGGCCATTACCGTTTACGAATGGTACAATGACTGCCAAGGCGTATTGTAATATTTTGGAGAACAGTGCAGTGCCAGCGTTGATGAATTATATAGTGAGGGACATCAGGGAGAGACTGCAGAGACCAACTTCTCTCACCGCAATGAAATTGCATTATAGGAGGAATGAAGCAATATCCATTTTACAACCTATGAAAACTTAGTAGAAAGTATTCTTGAGAGGATCGAGGTTGTCATCAACGCCAAGGGTGAACCTACAGTACATCTTCTAGTAAATAAACTGTAAAAAAATCTTTTTATTCGTGTTGTCTCAATATTTTCTGTAGTATATATATATATATGAAAATTATTTCACGAAACACGTGAAAAATATTTATGATGAATAAAACCACGAAGGAAAGGAAACACAAAATGGTGCTCAAGCGCTTTCGTCTAATGACATCCTCAGGAACACTGAAGTACATAAAAGGGTTACAGCCTATATATAGGTTACAGAAAGAAAAAAAATAAATAATATACCTATATATATGTATATATATATATAAATTATATATATATATATTATATATATATATATATATATATATGTGCAATAAATGGAGAAGTAAAAATAAAAATTAAAAATTAAAGGATTATCAGAAAGGCATACAGATTTGTAAGGAAAAAATATCGATTTTTAGCACAAGATCAAATGAATTATAAAAATAAAATTTATACTGGAAATCTGCCCGGGTTTTAACACACTGCCTTTTATGGTTAAGTTTTGATGTATATAAAAATAAAATGAAAATTAAAAGTTAATAAAGTAGCATACAAGTTTACCAAAGATTTAGCGTTCTACCCTTCTTATCTAAATCTGTTTTGAAGGAATTCAAAACAACAGGATCGAGTTGAAAAAGACCTTTGCTTATGTTGAAGTTATTTGAAAGTTGGATAATGGCAGACTGAAGAATATTTCTATTAACAATGTTGCTAGAGTGGAATAAAACTGAAGCATTATTCCAATCAATACAGTGGGATAACTCTGACAAATGGACAAAAAGGGTACTGGACAACTGTCCTGTTCTAACGGAATATTGATGCTGTTTTATACGTGTGCAAATCCTTTCCCGTCTGACCTATGTAAAAGGAATTACGTTGTTTACACCCAATTTTATAGATAATGCCTGAATTATTGTAGGGCTATTTTTTTTTTTTTTACTATGATATTTTTCACAATATTGTTATATGAAAATACTACATTAATATCCAAAAGTTTAAGTACATTAGCAATGCCTAAAAAGCCCGGGAAAAATGGAAATACTAAAATATTTTTTGACAAAGTACGAGTGTTATTATTGACACGATAGAAAGTTCGTTTTGCCTTGTTGAGACAAGATTCCATAAACGCAGATGGATAACACAGATCACTTCCAATACCGTTGATTTTTTCCAATTCGGCATCGATGTATTCCGGACTGGCGATTCCTAAGGGCGCGGAGAAACATTGATGAAAAATGGCCTTCTTAGTGGGGTGTCATGTCCCGAGTAAAAGTGTACGTAGGACAAATTGTTTGTTGTTTTCCGATAGATACTAAACTTAAAACCTGGGCTTTCCCTATGTACCCGCACATCCAAAAATGGGATTGAATGTCTTGTTCCACTTCTAAAGTAAACTTAATGGAGGGGACTTGATCATTTAACTGAAGGAGGAAGTTATCCAGGTCACGATTCATGGGCCAGATACACAAAATATCGTCGACGTATCGCAACCAAGGGATGCCAACCCCCAGGATTCTCGGAATGTAAGTAATTTCGAAAAACTCCATATAAATATTGGAGAGGAGGGGCGATAAGGGGTTGCCCATGGCCATCCCAAAAACTTGTTGATAATACTCGTTATTGAAAGTGAATTTAGTCTTTGATGCAAAGCTTAAGTTCCAAAACAATGTGTGAAGGTAGTGGAAGGTCATACTTATGTAATTCTTGGGAGAGAAAAAACAATGTGTGAAGGTAGTGGGAGGTCATACTTATGTAATTCTTGGGAGAGAAAGTCAAGCATATCGTCAATCGGCACTTTTGTAAACAATGAACAAACGTCAAAACTGATCAATCTATCATTAGTTTCAGTTGTGCTAAAAATCGATATTTTTTCCTTACAAATCTGTATGCCTCTCTGATATTCCTTTAATTTTTAATTTTTATTTTTACTTCTCCGTTTATTGCATATACAGTGTGTCCGTAAAGTCATGGTGGGATTTTAAATAGCTATATTATTGCAACGAAACAGGATAATGAGATGAAAAAAAGGCAAATTGAAGAACAACTCTAAAAGAATAACTTTATTCAACGTAGTTCGATATGGGCTCCTCTGGTAGCCCTGCAGACATCTAGGCGGTGATTCAATTCCAGCCACACACGCCCAAGAACATCAGGAGTGACGGATGCGATAGCTTCCGTGATTCGCTCGTGCAAGTGATGAATATCCCTAATGGGTACACTGTACACGCTTTGCTTGACGTAACCCCACAAATAAAAGTCCAAAGGTGTCAGGTCCGGAGAGCGTGGAGGCCATGGCTTCCATCCTCCTCTTCCTATCCATCTCTGTGGAAATTTTTCATTAAGGAATTCTCGAACAACGTTGGCATAGTGTGGAGGAGCACCATCTTGCTGAAAGATGACATTATTGTCAATAAATTTGGGTACTGCAAAATGTTCCAACATAGCGAGGTAGTTGTGTGACGTCACAGTGGGTTCCGCGAAGAAAAATGGGCCAATCACTCGATCTCGTGCTAGAGCACACCACACATTAACTTTCCGGCTATTACGCTCATGTTCAACATAGGCATGTGGACAGCCTAGACTAACTACGAGATAAAGGTTAAGCTTAGCCTAGACTAACTACAAGATACAACTTTGAGAGTTGTTCTTCAATTTGGCATTGTTTCATATCATTATCATGTTTCGTTGCAATGATATAGCTATTTAAAATCCCACCATGACTTTACGGACACACTGTATATATAATATATATATATATATATATATATGGGTATATTATTTATAAAAAAAAAAATTTCTGTAACCTATATACTGTATAGGCTGTAACCCTTTTATGTACTTCAGTGTTCCTGAGGATGTCATTAGACGAAAGCGCTTGAGCACCATTTTGTGTTTCCTTCGTGGTTTTATCTCATATATATATATATATATATATATATATATATATATATATATATATATATATATAAAATGCAAACCCACAAGGAAAAAGAAAAATGATTCCAAGGCCTTTCATGTATTGAGAGAGAGAGAGAGAGAACTGTAATGTTTGGCATTCATTCAGTGGCGAGGCGATAATTCAGTTGAAAGGGTCAGCAGTTTCTAATTTCCAAACTCTGATTGTTAAAAATAATGAAATACAGTTTCCAATTTATTTAATTAAGCCTTAGATGAAGATTGTACAAGAATAATTGTAGCGAACCAACTGTGACACATGTATGTATCCATGTGGGGAAGATGGTCCGAAGTTATATTTACTACATGTTAAATTTAGTAATAAATTATTACATATTACTACTATAATTTAGCAAATGTGTGTGTGTCTGTCCGTCTGTCCGCAGAAATTTTTTTTACGTTTCTGAGCCGATTTCGACCAAACTTCGTATGGTGGATGGGGGTGATGAGCAGTAGTGGACAAAAAGTAATCGATTACAAATAAAAATTACTGGTCTGAAAAGTAACAAAGTATAAAGTAGAAATTACTTCTCTGAATTAATTATATTATAATTAATCCAGTGAAGTAATTTCTACTTTATACTTTTAAGTTACTTTTCAGAGCAGTAATTTTTACTTGTAATCGATTACTTTTTGCCCACCACTGGTGATGAGTATTAAACGAAAATATATGTGTGGCCAGCCCCCTTTCCAAAATTACTGGGCCCGAAGGCCCCAGCACCGCAATAAAACTATAAAAAAGAATGCATCCATGAAAATCTTGAGCTTCACATTGTGTCAAGATTTGTGAAGCTTAAGATTTTCATGACTGCGTTCTTTTCTATAGTTTTATTGATCAAATAATTGAACCCCCAATTACTGTCGGTCCACTTATTTTTCTTATAAAACTGTAGAAAAGAACGCAGTCGTGAAAATCTTAAGCTTTACATTACTTGTTCAAAATAAAATTCTACTATTAAGCACCTGTTATCATATCTGTGTTCCAGCCCCCCCTCCCATTACTGGGCCAGAAGGTCCCAGCACCGCAGGTCTAGCTAAATGGGCCCGTAGGGCCCTGTTTAGCTAGTATTAATAATAATAAAAAATTACATACACACGCAAAAGAGTTGGACAAAATAATGGAAACATTCGCATTTTCGGTGTTGTATTTTCTAATTATATTAATGATGTTATATTCTTTACTAAGTTGATGTGTGAATACATAAAACATTGAGAACATCTATTTTAATATGTTATACTGTTTTCTCCTATTCTTGTAGAACAAATGAAAATATGGCGGTTGGAAAAGATGTTAGTGACTGTGAAAAGGGTATGGTAGTAGGAGCCCGTTTGGTTGGTGTCTCGGTATTAAAAGTGGCGTAATTGGCCCTGTATCTTCAAGGTTATGAATACATGGAAGGAAATGAAAAAAAAACCATCAAATAAACAATATATTGGGCGTAAAGCAACACTGATAAAATGTGACGGAACAATCTTATTCCGAGTTGTAAAGCAAGAACCAAAAACTTGCCTCATCAAAACTTTGTTTACAACTTAACGATAGTCTGCAAAGTACAAGCATCAGTCAAAACGACGTTATGGGAACTGTAGTAAAGCCCCTCATAACGCCAACCAGTTCAAGAACTCGAATGAAGTTGGAGTTGGAGAGAATAATGGGAACACACTTGTGCTTATATGGTGTAAGTTTTTTCCATTCCTTTGCATTTCCATTTCTTTGGGGACTGTTCCTCGAGATGAGGAACAATCACGCAACGTTTAATGCCGAAACACCAACCAAATGGTCTCCTACTATCACTTCGCTACTACTACTTTCACAGTCTGTAACATCTTTTCCAACCACCATTTCTTTTATTTATTCTGCAGGAACAGGAAATACCAATATCATAATACCCATCACCTTACGACAAGATAAAAGTATAACCTATAACCCACCTTCACACGCAAAATCTTTGCATGTTTCATCGGGTGTTGAACTATACACCAGGTTGTACTTTATTGTAGTATGATCGTAGCATCCTCGCTTTCTATTGAAGAGATGCTGGATTCAAATCCTAGTGGGGTATGTTATAATATCCCTATCGTTAACTTTGCAGAGGATTTGAAATTACTGCCCTTTCTAGGTAACTGTTTCAAGAGAAAGGATCCTGATATTAGAACGCACTGGATTTGTGCGTAAATATTCGATCAACTACTGCCCTCAATATACATTTGTTAACTGGAAGTTTAATTAACGAGCTTTTCTGTCGATAGTGCTACAGCATTTGTGTCAAAATTTAACTTAGCCTTCAAAATGTGTTTGTTTCATTTGTGTTCAAAACGTACTTTTCGATTGTTCAGTTAACCTAACCTAACTTCTGACCTAACTTATAAACTTCCCCATATAAAGTAAAAGAAGGCCTCTCATTTGGCACAAAAGAAACAAACACGTTGTGGTACCCAAGTTAATTTTTGGCGCAAAAGTTATAGCGAGGTTCTTTTTAAATTATTCTTCATAAAATTAATAATGCAACTTAAAAATATATATTTATAAATCGATTTTTTATAGAGGATTTATTAGCAAAAGTAAACGATACGAATGAGCAGTCAATATTTACAGAAATTACGAGTGAACCAAAATATGTTCATTTTATATAGTTTGTGCCAAATTAAGGAGAACCCCTTTATTTCTATTTTACTCGTAGGAAAAGCTGAAATGAGTTAGTTGGGTTAGCTGAACTCTTGGGTAGATTTATAGATCCTAAAAAGATTATGTGAATGGAAAAGTACGTTTTGGCCCAAACGGAACGATAGGGAACGAACACATATTGGCGCAGACGCTATAGCACCAAAAGCGCATAGCTTTTGTTAAAATATGTATAGCAAATATAGTTACGAATTTGACACAACTGCCGCTAAACTTTTAATTTTCAAGGTTACAGTACAAGAGCAAGTGTTAGCGGTGATTCAAAATTGTTACAGTGGTTATTGTATAGTGAAATTGTCACCTCTCTCTAAGATAACAGTCATTACTTTGTCACGTTTACTAAAGTGAGTTACTTTACCTACTGAAAATTTCGTTACACGGTCAAAGTCTTTTCTGAAAACAGCCTTTCCCGTGTAGTGATTACATTTATAAAACAAAACAGACAGCACTAAATAAGGATTTGACCCATCAGTACGTACACGCGTCCCCACCAAATTCCCAAATCAAACCCCCACCAAATCTTATTATCGGGTAAATCCCATCATTATAAAGAAAATTTACATTCGTATCATTGTTAGGTTTTAAAATGAAAGTTCGTCACCATTAAAAAAATAAAAAGGTTTCCAAAAATTATAAACAAAACGTATTTTAAAATTACATTTCGTTTCCAAGAATGAGAATTTAAAGCCTTTGGCTAAAGTTTCACTTAATAGTTTAAGGGGAAGTGTGTGTGTGTGTGTGTGTGTGTGTAATTCAGTTAGATCGTTTAAAGTTCCTGTGTCTGTAAATCGTACTTTAATTTATAATACAATTTTATAGGTTTATTTTAATTAATTTTATGTACTATATTCTGCACTTAGTTAAAAAGAAAATTACATCACGTTATTTATCTCACCAAATAATATAAATTTGGTATATAAATTCATCTTTGACACAATTTGGGCAAATATTGAATCTTTTTTGTAAATGTAATAGGTTATGCAGGAAAATCAATCAAATCTCCATTTATCTATCTATCTTATCTATCTACAGTAAACTCTGTAGAATCCGACACCCTTTGGGATTTGCATGTGCTGGATTTTAAAATATGTCGTGTTTTTGAGAGGTCATTTTATAATAATAATGAAGTACAGGGTAAACAAAAAATGAGCATGAACTTATTGTTTTATTAATCCAAAGATCGTAGTTATAAGAGCCAATGGGCCAGTAATGTGTCATGAACATCATTGTCAATTAAGCATAATTAAGGAACTTTATTTATTTGAAAATTGTATTCTGAACTTAGTCTAAAAACACTGTTGTTGTTACGTCGACAGAATGGGTCCAGAAATAGCAACACCTTCTGACCTTTTTAAAGCAAACCACTCGTATGAAACTTTATCAAGTTGATCTAATTTAGGTTTATGCAATGATTTCCGCTCACAAATTGATTTATTAGTCTCTCAAGCAGCGTGACTCATTATTTTTATTTATAATTTTAAAATTAGTGATTTCAAAATGTGCCAGATTTTGGGGTATGTCGGATTTTGAAGTGCCAAATTTTCAAGAGTCTACTGTGTGTCTACTGTATATATATATATATATATATATATATATATATATATATATATATATATATATATATATATATACAGTAGACTCTTGAAAATTTGGCACTTCAAAATCCGACATACCCCAAAATCTGGCACATTTTGAAATCACTAATTTTAAAATTATAAATAAAAATAATGAGTCACGCTGCTTGTGAGACTAATAAATCAATTTGTGAGCGGAAATCATTGCATAAACCTAAATTAGATCAACTTGATAATATGCCAGTAACTTTGGCTGAGGGTTGTTTATTTTGATTAAAATACTACAATATGTAGTACAACTCATTTAATACTTGTGTACCAAATTTCGAGTAAAAATTTTGTTGAATACATGAATAAAATTTAATTTAAATTAGGTGGTGGGAAAATAAACTGATTAGATTTTTTTTCTTGCTAAAACAGCGTTTACTGGATCCAAAAAAAGTGTATAATTTTCCGTTACATTTACTAAAAAAAACATTTCTTCCGTTGATAATAGGGAAATTAAACTTAACCGTATATTAGAATAAATGCTCAATATGTCCACAGTTTTGCTGAATGCAGACTTCTATCCTAGAACGACATAATTTGATCACTGACACAATCGATAAATCTGTGATAATTTTTCCCGAAGTGTCCTCGATCGTCTGGCGCAATAATGTCAAGTTTTCGATAGGATATTCGTAGACAAGCTCCCGCAGCGCGGACCAACTATGATAGAATAATCCAGCGGATTTAAATCGGGACTATTCGGAGGCCACTATTGTTTTTCAATAATGTTCGAAACATTAGCCCGATGCAAAAAAAAAAACAGTCGAGTTTGCTGCGTGACTAGTTGACCCCATCTTGTTGGATGGTGAATCTCCTCCTTGATTTATCATGAATGACGGGCAAATGCTTCTCGAGGATTAATTGATAGTACGCAGTATTAACCTTGGCCTTTGGTTCGACAAAAAAAAAAAAGAGATTTTTCACGTTTTGAAATGAAAGCGGATACCATAATTTTCTCGGTAAAAGTGGGACGCTTTCGCGAGAGCCTCTCCGGTGAGTGGTGACACACGAACCTTTTTTTCTACATTTGAATACATCCGATCGTTTTGAGTGTTCACCGAAGTTGAAACGGTAAACGTTTTTTCATCACTGAACCAAATTCACCTAACACTATGAACGGGAAATCTCGCTAACAAATGTTGGCAGCACGTTATCCTCTCTGCTCATGAGGATATGTGATCCGGTGGACTTTCATTCGTTTGAAAAGATTCATCATGTTTTTTGACGATTCTCCGCACCGTACTTCGTGAAGAAATGCGGGTTGCTGCGCTTTCAATTTCTCTCGGAGATTTGCGCCGTTCCAGGATGGCCTTCTTGACTGTAAATCAGGTTTGCAACGACTTCCACGTCTTCTTAAGTGGAAACATTGCGAAACCGTCCACTCCCTTCCCTTCGAGTAATACTACCAATTTTAGCAATGTTTCGAATCACTTTTTCTACCCCATTTCTTGTTCAATTTGTATTCGGGAAACTCAATTATTTTTTTTTTTCGCACCATAATTTTTCTCTAGTATCAAGTTCTTTATTAGAATAAGATCTTCTTCAGTATATTTTGCCATTTAAAAGTCCCATAATTCGTGAAACTGAAGAAACAAGCATTAAATTTTTGAGCAATATGTTTTTTAAACTTAATTTATTAAAGCGAATAAAACTTCCATGTTTTTTTTTAATAATTAGCTTCATATTTCACTCACACGTGTACAATAAGTCTTACTATATACCTATATAACAATTATACTCAAGAACTTACTGTCAAAGTTATCCTCATATGAAGCTAAGGGCTTATTTTTTGTGGCCTATCATATACGAGGGTGGGCTGAAAAGTAATACCTCCACTTGAATAATTCTGGATTGTATAGAGGTAGCCAGATAAAACCGGTTTTGTGTTGTAACTTGATATCCCCACCCCATTCCAGATCGTGTAGAGGTAACCAAATAAAACCGGTTTTATGTTATAGCCTAATATAGCCTACACCCATCCACACGTTGGTTCAGTATCGATTACAATGGAAAGAAGTAAAGACGTTCGCTTCAAGCAACGTGCCGTAATTGAATTTTTGACCGCGGAAAGTGTTGCTCCCATAGACATTCATCGGCGAATGCAAGCTGTGTACGGCAAACAGTGTGTTGATGCGAGTACCGTCCGACGTTGGGCGAGACAGTGTAAAAGAGAAGCAGGGCAAGAAGATTTGTGAGACAAACCGCGAAGTGGAATGCCTGTAACGGCAACCGACGAGTCTCATCAGAACTACGTTGACGAACTGATTCGTGGAAATCGTCGCATTAAACAAAATGAAATTGTTGCAATACTCGATATCTCCAGAGAACAAGTGGGGCACATTATCAGTATTCTCGGTTACCGAAAGGTCTGCGCCAGATGGATGCCTCGCATGCTCACTGCCGAGATGAAAACTGAGAGACGACGCATTTGCCAAGAAAATCTGCAGCGCTTCGAAAATGAAGGAGACAAATTTCTGCATAGCACTGTGACAGGAGACGAGACGTAGGTCCACCATTATGACCCTAAAAATAAACGGCAATCCATGGAATCTTCTTCTTCCGCAGTCTTATTAGTCCACTTCTATGTGGGGTCGCTGTTGCAGATCCTTCTTCTCCATTCACTTCTGTCTTGAGCCACCTCTTCCTCCAGTCCCTTTTCACTCATATCTTTCTTTAGTCTATCCCGCCACCTCATCTTAGGCCTACCTCTTCTCTTCGTGCCTGGAATTTCCATCCTCAGCATCCGTCGTCCCACATGCTCCTCCTCCCTCCTCTGGACATGCCCATACCATTTCAATCTCCTTTCCTGCGCCTTCTTGGGGATTTCCGTTACTTTTGTTTTCCTCTTATTAAATCATTCCTCACTCTATCCCTCCTAGTCACTCCACACTCCATCGGAGCATCTTCATTTCTGCCACTTCCGTTTTCTTTTCCAGGCTTCTTTTCATCGGCCATGTTTCTGCCTCCACAATATATCCAGTCCTTCTTCCCCCAACGACTTCCATACTTCTGATGGTATCTCATCTGGTCCTCCCGCTTTTCCATTCTTCATTTTTGTTAAAGCCATCCTTACTTCTTCTGTCTACATTTCTTATCATACCTAGATTTTCCACGCCATCCTCAAAAATCCTTTTTTCATTTTCTACATTTAGGAGGTTTTGGAAATAACACTCCCATCTCTTTATTTCCTCTTCCTTCACCAGTACTTCACCTTCTTCATTCCTGACTTGCTTTATATGCGTTACATCCTTTGTGGCTTTATTTCTTGCTTTCGCTATGTTATAGATCCTCTTCTGGCCTTCGTGTCTCTCCAACTCATCATAAATGTTCTGCCAGCTTGCTGCCTTTGCCTGAGCCACTGCTTTCTTAGTCCTTTATTTGCTTTTTTATATCTCACTCGATCCTCTTCTCTTGATATATCCTCTCTCTTCTTTGCCGTATTCTTATCCTGTATCTCTGTTTGCACTTCTTGGCTCCACCACCACGTCTCCTTGTCATCTCTTCCTCCTCTCGATATTCCTAGCGCCGTCCAGTCTCCCGGATCTTATTTGCTACCTGGCTCCACCCCAGTCTAGTCCTCTCGTCGAAATACCCTATCTCATTTCCATCGTCCAGTACTGCTCGCTTAAAATCTTTTCTAATTCTTTGGTCTTTAAGCCTCCACCACCTGATCTTAGCCACTTTTCTCCGGTTCGAATTTACAGCCCCTCTCATTTTCATATCCATCACCAGCAGTGTATGCAGTGGCGCCACACTCAAACGGCAATCCATGGAATATCGGCACAAAAATTCACCGCAACCAAAAAAAATCAAAGTTCAAAAATCGGCTGGAAAAGTGATGATGAACGTTTTTTGGGATATCAATGGTGTTGTTCTCGAAGACTTTACGGAAAGAGGGACAGCAATCAACTCCGCACGTTATATTGAAACTCTGAAGATGAAAAAACGGATCAGGAGGGTTCGTCCCACAAAAACGCAGTCATTGTTCACCATGACAACGCACGGCCTCACATCAGTGTTCAAACGCGAAAAGCAATTGATGATCCGCAATTCACTGTCTTGCCGCATCCACCATATAGCCCCGATTTAGCACCATGCGATTTTCACCTCTTTCCTAAACTTAAAGAACATTTCCGTGGAAATCGCTACGAGTCTGACGAAGAAGTTAAGGCCCCGTGAAATTTGGTTTCGTAGTCAAAGCTCCGATAGATATATATATATATATAATATAATATATATTATATATATATATATATATATATATATATATATATATATATATATATATATATACACACGAGTATATACTTTATTTGAGCAAATAACACTATTACGTGGAAAAGCTATGACTAGCTTAAATAAACTGTAAAATAATTAACTTCCTCAATGATTTATTTAAATTTCTCTTGGTATATAATCATTTCTTTTTCCTTTTAACGCTTATGTTGAGTATGCACACATATATCTCTCTTAATTTATAATTAAATTAAACGCTTAAGTTTACTCATTGGCTGAATACCATAATAAATATTATGATTTCCACAAAGTAACGCTTAACCAAATGTATAAAATCATATTAAATTACGTCATGCACGCGTAACAATGGAAAATGATTATAGGAATTAGCAAAAATCACTACGCTCGTGTATATATATATATATATATATATATATATACACGGTGAACCAAAAGTAGGTGGACAGTAGGTTGAATACGGTTTGTGTTATATTATATTATAACTATGGTGTTCATTATAACTATGGTGTTTGTTTTTATTATATTAAATATTATAACTAAATTTATTTAAATTTTATTTTGTATTATAGTATACAAAAAAATTAAATATGTATTCTCAAATAAACGTTATCATTTACTGTCCACCTACATTTGGTTCACCCTATATATATATATATATATATATATATATATATATATATAATGATTAAAGGGTTTCTATTAACTAGGTAAAAAGGTAAAAAAGGGTCCCTCATAAGGTAGAATAAATCATTTTATACATTATTATTATTTATTATTATTATTATTGAAGTTGGAAGAGGCAAAACGTGTTTAAATTTTAAAAGCTTAAATTTTGTTATATAAATTTAGTGGCACACTCCTATTTATTATTAGAATGCATTACTTCAATTTATTAATTAAAAAAATAAGTAAATGAATTTGCGCGAAAATTAGTTTCACACGCAACTTCTCTGTGCGAGTTTCCTAGAATACGCGACGTTCTCATTACATGTTCGAGCCCTTCTTTCGAAAAAAAATAGAGCACTCGGAAATTTGTTTGGTTTTTACCGTTTCAGACGTTAATAATATACGCGTGGGGTCACGGATATATAATTAATTCTAATTTATATACTGCGCGCGCGCACGCACGCAGTTTAGCTACCTTACAAATCCGCGACATTTTTATATTTTCAATTTATACTGTACATATTGTGGATGGCGATGTTTAACCTAATTTAAGTAATTTAATTTAATCTAAGCCTAACCCTCATTCTACTCCTTTTCCCAATCACATTTAATGATATTCAATAAAAAATAAGTTTGAATCTGTGGCGACACGCTTGCGTCGCGATGAGTTCGATGTGCATCCTAAAGAATGTCGCCGTTTCCTAATGTAGCCAAGTACACACACACACACACACAGAGTCCGTAGCATTTATTAACTGATATATCTTATAGGCGTTCAGTAAAACAATAGAATTCCTTAGAAACGCCTTAAATCGTCATTTAATATGAATAAACGAACTTTTAGACTACCTTTCAACCCACTTTTAAGTTCTAAAACAGTCAGAATTCATCAGTAAGCTTGTAGATATTGTGATAATACCTATTCTCTTCACCATTACAAAAATATTTTCCTTGAAAGATTGTGGAAATAATTAAATAGTAAGTTTTAAGAAATAAAAAGTTATATATAAAGTACACAGGCCCGGATCCAGGATTTATATCGGGCGGGGCCAAGCAAATCTATTTCAAAGATTAATAAGCCACTGACAAAAAAAAAATGTATACCTATTCCTTAATCTTATATACTGAAGTGAACACATGCGCAGTTGACAAACGTATGAAATACTGTACATTGTTACATACACCTCGAGGCTAGAACTAAATCACGCCAAACAAGTGCGAGGTACAGTCGCCCGCAATAGTTCCGCTCCACCCTCTCCGAGATGTGGTAACATCGCAGTCCCTCTTAAACCCCAATCCCCCTCCCTCACTCCCTTCCTCTCCTCCCCACTCTCGGGTGTTGTCATAGTAATACTTTTATTTTTTGAAAACCAATGACTGAATAGATATATTGTTCACCGTAGTTTTGGTGGTAATACTAGGACGACTACGTATTTTATTCGTGAATTATTCCTAAATTTAGGGAAGAGAGTAGTTAGGTTATTTCACAAACGTGGGATACTTTAAAAACTTTCAATCATAGGATTTTCATGCGGCCATGTTATAGTTAGTGTAAGATAAGTTGTAGTATCGACTTTTCCTTCAGGCAATAACATTTTTGTTTAAAGTCCATGCATCATCAACAAATGATTATCCAGAAAAAGGTCTATCCATGGAGAGATAATGATTACATAGTTAAATTTTTTTACAAAAATAAACATAAATCAAGTAAATTTAGGGATTTTCTTAAGAACCTACAAAACAATGTTCAAATTATAAGGAACTGACAGTTGTTAGAGTAAATAAATATATATTTACTATATCACAACTATAACATTATTATACACAATTACTCAATACTTGCCTATTTGGAACAGATGCCACGTGATTGTAAATGACTTGTGGGTTCCTGCGGAAAAGTTCCCACTCTACCATGGTGTATTCCAGCAGGTGCCGAGATGTCCGCTCCTGCCCAGGCTCCCAAGTGTTAACCACATTTGCCCACACATTTTCAATGGGATTTAGGTCACACCCCTTGGTGGGCCAGTTCAGAAGCTCGACATCTCGTTGTTCCTGAAACCACCATCTGATAATCCTAGCAGTATGAACAGGGCAGTTATCCTGTAATATATATGTTAACCCTCCGTCTATGGCCTTGGGTGGTTCGAGGTTGACGGAGGTTCTGGTTAGGTGGCAGCAACAGATTTTCTCACTCTGGGGTAGCTGGTACCGCGTAGGGAATCGCAGTAGTTTCTTTTATACTACATTCCGATTTCTTCTTGTAGTGGATCGGAGGATTCTGTGAAAACTTACTAAATTATCTGACGGGTCCCCGATTCTTCTTGTAGCGTATCAGGAAATTATTTATTCTATTTTAAAACTAAGTTCTCTGAAGAAAGCAGGGCTCAAAGGAAAAGACAAAGAGATCCTCTGACTGAATTTTACTGCTTCTGAAATATTACAGGTAATGCTTCAGCCTCTCAGTCAGATCAGAATGATAATTTGAAAAATTACAAGTCTATATACAAATAATTTGGTGACATCATTATTATTTAAAGGTGACCTGTTTTGTTTTTTATTCTCAATAGGCTGAATTTTTTTTTTATTTTGCAAAATATTTGAAGATAAAGATAAATTTTGGTTGTAACAGCACAGTGGCAGATAAGCAAGATATTTGAAGATGAAGTCATATTTTTCTTTTAAACAGCATATTGACAGATCTGATGTTATCATGATTTGCCGAGTTAACTAAAAAATGGAAATTGAAATATGCATTTTATTATGGATTAAAATTAAACATGTATATGAGCCAAAATTAAATGCTTAAAATTTAAAATTAAGTGTTAATTTAGAGTTTTGGCGTGTTATGACTTCATCTTTTACAACTAAGAGAGAATGTATAGAAAAAATGAATATTGCAGAATTTAACATGATTACATGATTAAACTTAATCTAAAAAAAAATGATTAGGTAATTTAAAAAAGAAATAATTCATCCATTACTTGGCAAAAATAAAATAGAAAATTTTAAAATTTTCCAAACTTGCATTTTATATATAGTTAGAGTGTCACGCGAGTTTGGACTGTATATGCAAAACTGAATGTTAGACTGACTTATTTTTACATATATATATTAATATATACTTATTTAATATATTTCGTCGCTGGGTTCAAATCACAATTTAAAATTAAGATGCTATTCGAATCGTAATCTGACACGCCGAATTACAGTGTCCTTCGAATTTTGCGATCATTCATGATGCAATACTTTTTCTCATATGATTCGGTATTAACACTTACAAATAAGTGTGGTATTCCTCTACATTATGGTTAATTTCAGCTATTGTGCGATTCCACGTAGACGGTTTGATCTCATAATATCGTCGTTTATGGTGTAGCGAAAGGAGAGGGGGGATAATGAGAGGGGGAGGAGGAGAGGGGGGTAGTGAGGGTGGGGGAGAAAGAGGTACTGCGTTGTTGTCACATCTCGGAGAGGGTAGAGCGGAACTATTGCAGGGACTGTACATTCACATATAAGTACAGTACTTTGCAGATAGATGCATCTCTAAGAATGTCGCGTTAAAAAATGCATGTATGCTTGCACACAATTAGGAATTATAAAATCCACCATATTTACCAAATCGATTACAAACAGCAATATATAATGTTTCAGATCAACAAAGACCCTAGGATCCACTGATGGCTGGTCTACCTAACTGTGTTTGTAATTGTGTATTGTGCATGTCCTCCGCGGTGGCGGAGGGACCTACAATTTTACGTGGGTTCCAAACTACAAAGCCTTAATTTTACTACCTTAAACTATACCCAATCTATCAACATATGCGTCTGATCTATTTTTAAACTAGACGTGCTACTAATTACTTCTACCGGCAAACTATTCCAGCTATTTACTATTATATGCGTAAAAAAAGTTTTTGGCAAATGCTGTCTCGAACCTTCTACTTGTCAGCTTACACCCGTTATTTCTAGTTCTACTATATTGTGATATTTCGAAAAAGCATCTATTTACGTTATCGAACCCATTCATAATTTTAAAAACCTGGATTTGATCACCCCTTAGCCTCCTAGTCTCGAGTGTAGTCAATTTTAACTCCTTAAGCCTATCCTCGTACGACTTCGACCTAAGCGACGGAATCATCTTAGTTGCTCGTCTTTGAACTCTTTCGATTTTGTCTATATCTTTTCGCATATGCGGATTCCAAAATTGGATCGCGTACTCCAAATGGGGTCTAACTAATGATCAGAGCTGGGCAGTATTTAAATACATTTGTATTTAAATATGTATTTAAATACATTTGTGTATTTAGAACTGTATTTATAAATACATTGTTTTTCATGTATTTAAATATAGTATTTAAATACTTTAATGAGTATTTAAATACAATGTATTTAAATACTCAAAATATAAAAATGTAAATACTTTTACTGGCTTAATACACGTTCTGTACTAGCACAGTACGACGCATCGACAGTGCAGTACAGCATGGTTCATGTTTCAACGTGTCAGTTCAATCAGTTGTGTGCCACTCTTAGTCGAAAGCGGTTGATTTCTTTATCGTGTGCGTGTCATGGCTTCAACAAGCAAATCCGGTGAATCAAACAGTGATATATCTGCAGATAACAATTTAGTGCACCCTCTGTTTGATGGAAAATACTTTAAAATTAAATCTAAAGACGGTAATAAGGTAAAGTGCACTAAAGTAGAAATTTATCAAAACATGAATTAGTGAATGCATATGTTAAAATTTGTATGTATTTAAAATGTATTTACAAATGTATTTAAATACAATTGATGTATTTTGTATTTAGTATCTAAATACATTCGTAAAATGTATTTAGTATTTAGTATTTAAATACATTTCTCCCATGTATTTAGTATTTAGTATTTAAATACATTCAATGTATTTATTGCCCAGCTCTGCTAATGATTATAAAGAGGAACAACAATATCGCGCGATTTGTACTCAAAATTCCGAGCTATAAAACCTAGCACTTTGTTCGCTTTAGTGACCGCTGCTGTACTTTGTTTCGCCACTTTTAAATCACCAGTGACTATAACTCCTAAATCTTTTTCCTGTTCTACGCCTGCCAACTCCTTCTCTGACATACTATACGCAAAATTACCGTTATGCGAACCTATATGTAAAATTTTACATTTATCGACGTTAAATCTCATTTGCAATGTGACTGACCAATCTACGATTTTATTCAGATCTTCCTGGATTTTACCTCTATCTTCGTCATTAATCGTCCTACCACCCAACTTCGTGTCATCCGCAAACTTTGAAACTGTACTGACTAGGCCGACTTCTAAATCGTTAATATATATATACGAAAAAGCAAGGGGCCCAATACAGAACCCTGAAGAACGCTGCTCACTACATTAGCCGAAGATGACTCCGCTCCATCAACGACCACCACCTGTTTCCTACCTCGTAACCACTCGTCTATCCACTTTATTACTACACCCCTGATTCCATGAGCCTTAGTTTTTTTCAATGAATCTTTTGTGCGGTACGGTGTCCAACGCTTTTCGAAAATCTAAATACACTACATCTACCGCCCAATGATTATCGTAAACTTCAACCACACTTTGAAAAAATTCTAAAAGATTAATTAAGCAAGATTTTTTTCGCCTAAAACCGTGCTGCGTATTTCTAATCAAGTTATGCAACTCCAAGTGTTTGATTATATGATCCCTAATTATTGATTCCAGTAGTTTACCTACAACAGACGTTAAACTGATTGGCCTATAATTTCTCGCCACATCTTTATCACCTTTCTTAAAGATAGGCGTTATATTTGCTAACTTGAAATTATCTGGTACGCACCTCTCAGAAATCGACACATTAAAAATCTTTGTTTGCGGAACAACAATGCTTTCTTTTAATTGTTTTATTTGTATGGGATATGTGAAATCCGGCCCGGTGATTTTCGCAATTTCATTTTACCACTATAGTGCATTACTTCCCTTTCACTAACCACAATATTATCTAAAGCAGTGATGCACAAACCCTGGCCCGCGGGCCAAATGTGGCCCCCACGGGTCTTTTCAGTGGCCCCACGGGTCTTTTCAATGCAATGAAAAAGTTAGCTACCCAAAGAAAAATCTGAAATATTACCCCTGGTTATTATAAAAAATAGAATATCTATATATCTGGCCCCTACATATAAAACAGATGGTTGGTTTGACCCTCACATCAAAAAAGTTTGTGCACTACTGATCTAAAGTATTACCATTATCAAAAGGTATTATGTCTATGACCGTAGGGATATTCGTTACATCTTTTATTGTAAAAACTGACGTAAAAAATTCGTTTAGCAGGGGTAGCCATTGCTTGTTTTCAGAAACTAGCTCTCCGTCAGAATTTTTCAACGGCTCCAAGACACTCTTTACTGGATTCCTATTGTTGACGTATTGAAAGAATCGCTTGTGGTTTTCTTTGCCGTCACGAGCTATGGAGATTTCAAAATCGCGCTTGGACTTTTTAATTACACTTTTCGCCTCACTCTTTAGAGATATGTAGTTGTTTCGTAACCACAAATTGTCTTTATCGCACTTATGTTGCCTATAAGCCCTACCTCTACTCTCTATAATATCCCCTACTCTAGAAATAAACCACAAGGTCTTGTTGTTCACTTTCGCACGCTTAATCTTGTACGGTACACATTCTTCATTTATTATAGTCCTAAATACTGTTTTAAACGATTCCCACATTATTTTTGCGTTGGAGATCCCCATTACGTTTTCTCATTTGACGTGTGACAATTCATTTCGAAATTTACAAAAGTCTGCGCGCTGGAAGTTAGAAATTTTAGTCGAGTTAGTTGGTTTCGAGTGACTTACTGAGAGGACAAACTCTACCATATTGTGATCGCTATTGCTTAACGGTTCTATTACTTGAAGATCCGTGATTAGCCTATCATCCGTAGTTATTACTGAATCTAAAATACGGTCCAACCTCGTAGGTTCCCCAACCTTTGAGAAGAAAGCTATCCTCGAGAAAATTAACTAAACGATTACCTTCCGCGTCTCCCTGCATTGTATCGTAATTCATGTTGGCGCAATTAAAGTCACCCATAACTAAGGCCTGCTCACAGGTTATTATTCTCTTTAGTTCACGATATAACGCTTCGTCCGTATCAGCTGTTTGATTAGGGGGCCTATATATAACCGCAACAATAAGTTTGAAATCGATCAATTTAAGTTCTGCTACGGTCGAATCTATCGGTTCTGGAATTCTGTGCTTTAATTCTATAACGTTCGCGATATTATCTATGATATATAACATAACACCTCTTCGCCTACCTATTCTGTTTTTAACAAAAAGTCTATAACCTCTAATTTGATACTCTCCTACAAAGTCACCTGTTTCAGTGCTAAGCCACGATTCATTTATCACAATTAAATCATAGTCTTTACAAGCATTTAAAGAAAAAAAAATCGTTTATTTTATTTATGCTACGAGCATTTAAGGATAGAACCTTCAAATTGTTTGTAACCGCGATACCTTCGCGCGCGCAAGGGAAATTTAAGGAAATTACGCCGCGACCGTTCGAGTTATGGCAGCCTAAAAAGAAAAGACAGTACTGTATTATGAAATAGTCTTCCTAAAACGCGCAGCTCCGTCATTAAGATGAAGTCCATCTCCGAGGAACAAGTCCCTCCTGCCGTACAAATTGTTCCAAAAATTCGCAAAATGCACTCCTTCCTGTTGGCAAAGAGACTTTAGGTTACTGTTAATATAGGTCGCCTTGCTGTAGAAATCGCTACGTTGGATAATTCGAGGAAGTATACCTGCTAAAACGATCTTATTAGTTTTTCCTTTAGTCGCTCTAGTAAGTCCCTGTACCTAGCCAGCAGCTTCCGATCTAGAATTTAAAACGTTATTAGTACCGACATGAATAACATACGTTGTATCCTCAGAGGTTCCGTCTGTAAAATGGTCAACACCATTAGATATATCCTCCACCCTTGCACCAGAGAAGCAGTAACGGCGACTTTAATACACAAGTATACAAACAAATAATATTCACAGCTGTTTATAGTATACGTCACAGTTACAGCTTTAAGAATATATAAATAAAACTCAGTATAAATTTACAGCAAAAATGAATTATTTATACAGAAATTCAATTTTGTGCCGTCGACCAATGCTAGACGATGTAACAGCCAGTCACCCTCACTCACTCACTCACTCAATCTAATACTGAAGATCAATTCCGCGGTGAATCATTAATAGAGTTAGCCTATTTTCGCCCATTATTGATATCAGGTAGGTCTTCAGCGTGTGTAAGTGACTGAATGAATGCTCGCATTCAAGATGTAACTGGTATGGTAGCAAGAAGACTCAACATCGCTGTAACATTTGGGAACAAAGTGGCCGGTGTATGCTTGAGTGTTTCCACAATAAAACGTGGTTTTGAAAGTGTCCAAGCAGTCCACTCTGCTTCCCAGCATTGTAATTCGGCTTGTAGTGAAAAAGGTACCAGAATGTCAGTGGGGAGTGACCATGGACTCTGGGCCCCCTCCTAAATCTGGGCCTGAGTACATATGATACTAAATTTCTAAAATAATGGCTAAACAATGGCTACTGGCCGCAAATGTACCTACGTAAACTTTAGGATTGTTCCAAAATGCTGATATTTTTGTTCTCCAACGTTTGTTCTTATATTTCATTCCAGTTTCAGACTTTTCTTTACAAATATTTCAATGAAAAGACTTATTTTTTAAGGGTCTCCATTTTAACTTTTGGTTTAACAGAATTTGTTTTCCATTCAACTTCAGCCATCAGGAAACCACCTTATGGACTTGGAATTGGTTAAGATTTCCGCATCTTCCAAAGACAGAAAATCCATCCAAAGCCTCGATTTGACAGAAGAAGAGAGAAGAAACCAAGAAACATCAGCGATGTCTCCATTACAGGTGATTAAAATAAAAAAGTAAGATTTGTTTTTCCCAATTTAACATCTGTTTTGTCACATCAGTCACAGAAAAAAAGCTACTCTGGTGAATTATTCTCTAAAGCCGTTACTTTCCCTCATTTATCAAAATTAACTCCGTAATGCAATTGCTTTTTACCTTTTATTCTCTTAACGTCAGTATAGATTTTACTCATACGAAGGACTCTTCTGGAACGATATGTTAAACCATTCTTTTAATGCAGGAAAGAGGGGCCAAGGGCGAACGCCCGCCCGCATAAACGCCTCCCCCACCCTTCACCTATAGAAAGAGAAGAGAGCCGAAATCAAGGTCCAAAATTTTCGAGATACCTGTACACTTTCCTTTTGAAAGATTGGACAGGAAAATAGAGAGGAAAATTAATTTGCTACAGTTGTAACATATGTGCATAGCGAGGAAAATTACACTTTCAGCTGAACCAGACGAAGTGTATAGGGTGTCCACAATGTCTTGTCACCCCAGTAAACTACTAACTGATTTTCTGTTTATATATATATATATATATATATATATAACGCTTTTTAATAAAAAACACCACATCCGTTTTTTTTTCTGAAAAATGAACAATTCTAGTCGTCCTTTTTGTCTCCATATTTACTTCAGGTTTCGGACGCGTGTTCGGTAGAAGAATAGCGACATGGAAAAGGTGTGTCTGGATTGTGGTACTGGTCACCTGCTTTGGATTGACTCTGAGTCAAGTTTGGGACAGAGGAACTTACTATAGGTCAACCCCGGTCAATGTCAATGTTCGAGTCACAAGGAATGTTTCCCTCAAGGTTGACTTATTTTACAGTACACACACACACACACACACACACACACACACACACACATATATTATTCATAGAGGATAATTATGACTCATGAGCTACGCAGTGGTTCCCAAACGGGGTGCCGTAGATGTGTCCAAGGGGTGCCGTCGTGGGTGCCGCAAGAAAAAGGCCAAGATATATTTCATTGATTTCTATGTTATTTCTGTGACTAGTGCTTTTGATTTTTTTTTTTTTACGATTCTTCACCCTAAATTATGTTTTTGGAAATGCACGGCAATAATAAGAATTCAGCAATTCATGTTTCAAATGTTTAATTAACATAAATTTGAATCGTTAACAATCGTATCTACTCAAAATCCTTCTCGTTGAAAAATATTTGATAGAGCGGTCCATTTACACTGCGGGATGAGGGGTGCCGGGGAAACATAACAAATGGATTGAGGGTACCGTCAGTCAAAAAGGTTTGGGAACCACCGAGTTACAGTATAAACTTAGCCTTTACAAAAAGATAAAAACTTAACTATGCACTGAAAATATTTTTAAAATACTTTCTCAATGTGAAATGTGTATTGAATTGAGCGCTCAACATCTCTAAAAAACATTCCTTATAAGAATTAATATGTATAGTTAATTAATCAAACTAATGATAAGCATAGTCTCGTAATTAAATACTATCCTTTGCTTTCCTTCCTACAACCACAAATGCAAATGAATTTAATATTTCTTCTTCACAATAACTTGTTTCTCGTCAAAGTAACCTTTTCTTTCTCTTTCAAGCATTTTTTTGTATCTATTACAGCAGTGGTGCACAAACTTTTTTGATGTGAGGGCCAAGCGAAGAAAATAACTAAATGTATTAGCCTACTTACTTTCCATCTAAGTCATAAATTGGGTCACTTTTATATTCTAACTTTTTCATTGAATTGAAAAGACCCGTGGGGGACACATTTGGCCCGCGGGCCAGGGTTTGTGCATCACTGTATTACAGTATCTTAATATCTTCAACCACAACATGATTCCTCTTTCCTAACAGTTTCCGTTAATAACATTCTGTAACAAGAATATGTATAACGTAACGGCGCTCAATGAACTACGGCAACTGAGAGGGAGACTTTTGGGCGTAGCTGATCGTGACGTCATAGCGAACTGGGACATTGCGGACGTAATCGGGTTAGAGGGTAGAAATGCGAAGGATGTCTGGGACGCGACCAGCCACAATTTGACCAAAATGATGAAAGAGGTATTTCGCTAATTACCGTTTGAATGCTTTATTTTAATCATATTCATTAATAAAAGAAGTACAGGGTGGTCCAAAAGGACTGACCAAATAGTTTTTATAATTTTCGATATTTTATTTGTTTGCCCACACTGTACTTTATACAGTATTTTAATTTCTGATATTTTTTATCTTCTGTTTATAAGTGAAATTTTGTTGCAAATAAAATTAGTATTTAATCTTTAAGAAGCGCTTAATATTTTTTATCATTTGCTTTATTTCTTAAAAATTATATAAATTTTAATTAAAATTTTAAAAAACATTTAAGTCACACGAGTGAATTTTAAATATGGGAAATTTTGATAAAAACTAGCAAATTTTTTGTCCCTATATTGTCGCTGAAGAGTTACGCCCACGCCCACCATAAACAATCCGATTAGAAAATGATTAAATTATGAAATAATGCCACCATCTATAATCCGATTAGAAAATTACCACCCACTCTCCTTTATGCTTTAATGGTATCCCCTTCAACCAAATTTACATCTTAAAATAATCTATAATCTAATACAAAGTTTAGTCTACAGATTTTTAAGTTGTGAAATATATTCCCAAAATTTTAGGTCCAAAATTTTCAGTTTATAAAAAATTCTAATCGTTACGTGAAGTTAATTTCATTAAATGTCGCCACCTACAATTTAGAATGTAAAAAGGTCGCAATTTTGTAAGGTAGCAAAATGTACTACGTGTGTGTGTGTGTGTGTGTGTGTGTGTGTGTTCCCTACGGAATCGCGATGATCTTTCGGATACACACAGCCCATTGCGACACGAACGTGCGTATCACGACATTAGCAATGCCGCCGTGATTTATCTTTATAAATGCTCTTTATCACGAAAAAGGGGGATACAATCAAGGTTAGGTTAGTTAGTTTGGTTAAATTAGGTTTTCTAGATTGGGTAAATGTCGCGATACAGAAGTGAATGTGTGAAAATGTGTAAAAATGTCGCGGTTTCTTAGAGTAGCTAAAGAGAGAGAGAGAGATTTAACATTACATTTATACTATATTGATAAAAAAATATACAAACTTTCATATCTGGACACAGAACAAACATTCATTCAATTACTACCCATATCCAATGTCGCTGAACTTCGCTGATTTTACAGGAAGGGGTACTGTGACGTGGCCAAAACGTAGTCTGGTTGTATATAGAAACTTTGTATTAATAATAATACTCAAAAGTGGGTCTTCTCGGTTTCATTCGCTGCTGATTTTAGTAATTTTTTTTAGGCAATTTTATGCTCAGAATTCAGTTTTGTTCTTTCTTAAATGCGAAAATTAACCAAAACTAAGTTATGTCAACCGTAGCCAAACTAAAATAGAAAGTAAACTATACGTATCACGGTATCCGGCTAGTCTAGCATTTAAAGAAAAGTTTGAAATGGCGCTTAACATCGTCTTTCACGTCTTAATTTAAGTTAAGTTAGGCTACGATAGTGTAACTCACCTCGTACTCGTAGGTGTTGTAGTCTATTACTGCGTCAGTTTTAATTCAGAGTTCTTGATCACACAATTTTATATTGGTGTATTCTTTTGCCCACCAATAAACATAACAATTTTGATAATGGGATATGGGTGTCTTCGAACCATGTTCCATAGCGCACCGAAACTGTTTTATTACATCCACTTTTTTTGGCACCTCCATACGCAATACCAATTATTATGTACGATTTTGATTACCATTTTGTTTTCTAAGACATTCCTCCTTTTCTTTTGGTATTATGTTCCACTCCTGTAAAAAATGCACTGCATCTTCTTCTGTCCGCAATTTATTATGCAACTTTATTAATTCTTCGTCCATCTTTACTGTAACTGAACCAATATCTTAACTGCTTAACGTAATTGAGCCCTAGCCTAGCAGCTTATGAAAAGGATAGTGTATACTTTGTAAACAAGATATCGTGTGATTTTTTTAGAAGCTATTGCGTTTATTTAGGCTATAGATGGGTATAATTTACTTTCTATTTTTGTTAGGTTAGGGTTTATATATCTTAGTTTTGGTTAATTTCTGCATTTAAGAAAGGCCAAAATTGAATTCTGCGCATAAAATTACCTAAAATAAAAATATCATTTTAAAAATTAGCACTGAATGAAACAGAAAATCCCCATAATTAGAGAAGTAACTTCAATTGCAACAAAAACCTAAATATTAATTGGATCACCTGAAGATCAGGGCCCCATCATAAATGAATGATCTAATATTTATTGGACTACTTAAACTATGCCTATTATACGTGACGTTTAAAACTAACATTTACAACTACGTACTAGGAACACAACGAGTTAACGCTATTTACTAAAATATTTTAGCATCATATACGAATTATAGTTTTACAAGTTCATGAAAGCTTCATCATAGAAATAAAACTTTAGATAATTATAAAATTACTTAATAACACTGGCCAACAATAAAAAAAATTTTCTCATCACAAACATGATCACACTTTTCTTAATGCATTTTTCGCGCTGATTCCGAATCTGGTTTTATGTTTTTTCTAGCTTGTATAGTTATATAGATACACTGGTTTTGATATTTTTAAGTTTTTGATATTGCTATAAGAAAATTTATGGATGTATAGATCACACTTAGGAATGCTAAACAACAAATACATCATATACCTTATTCAATGTACTTATAAATAAAGAATATATACATTATTTTATTAAAAGCGCTGTGAGTGTGATTTCCTTTTGTAACTTTGGCCTGGATTGTCACGATACAGCATCCAACAATGGTCCGCCATCATGCTTTCATTCCAATATCCTTGGTAGCGCTTCTCCATCATCTGAATATCTTGATGGAAGCGCTCTCCTTGCTCGTCACTCACTGCACCAAGGTTTTCAGGAAAGAAATCTAAGGGGAATGCAGGAAGTGAATTTTTAACGACATTCGACACTCCATTTCTTTGAAGGCATCAAGGAGGTTCTTGACTCCATCCTTATACGCAGGTGACTTGTTGCTTCCAAGAAAGTTTTCACATATCCATTTGAACGCCAGCCAAGCCTTCAATTCCAGCGGACTTATGACTTTTTCAAATTCAGTGTCATTCAAAACCTCCCTTATTTGTGGCCCAACAAAAATTCCTTCCTTCAATTTTGCTGCAGTAACCTTCGGAAATTTCCTTGAAAGGTATTGGAACCCTTCAGAATTGACTTTACCCATTGCTTTAACAAAATTCTTCATTAAACCAAGTTAATGTGAAGAGGTGGCAGATAGATCTTTTGGGGATCCACTAAAGGGACAGACTGGACATTGCTTATCCCTGGGACATATGTATACCTAAGTGGCCAGTCACTTTTGGTGTAATGTTCTATAGTGACGCGACTGTCCCACAGGCAAAGGAAACAACAAAATTTTGTGAATCCTGACTGCATACCCATAAGCATTCCTATAACTTTTAGATCTCCACAAACATTCCATTGATGACTGTCGTATTTGATTGCCTTAAGTAGTATATCCATATTGTCATATGTCTCTTTTAGATGGACGGAATGGGCAATGGGGATGGATGGTATTATATTACCATTATGCAAAAGAACTGCTTTCAGGCTTCTCTGCGACGAATCAATAAAGAGGCGCCACTCAGATGCCACATACGTCTGAGATATGGCTGTAAATAGTCCATTGATGTCATGGCAATAACAGAGAGGACCGTCTACTGAAAAGAATGCTGTTAATTCAAAATTCCGCTTTCGGTAGTAACTAATACGAACATTGTTCTCAAGTAAATTGTTCTCCTTTAGTCTTGAGGCGAGAAGCTCTGATTTCTCTTTAGACAGCGATAAGTCTCTAACAAGATCATTCAACTGTCCTTGGGTTAACTTTTAGGCTCTAAATGTCTGCCTTCAAAAGTGTACTCTGGTTCTGTAGATGGTCTGGAAACGCCAGTTGCACCTTCATCACTTTCCATGTCATCTATGATAGAATCTAGCCTATCACTTGGGGGAATTGGAATGGGCAATGTTTCATCATGTTTTACTGGTCTACTGTACGTGCTGAATCCAAGTTTGGATATACAATCTGGTGTTTGTTCTTGGCAGAAAACCCCATTAAGTTCACACTACAAAAATAACAGTCTTCATGATGATCTCTCGGCTCCCTCCATATCATGGGTATGGCAAATGGCATTGAAGCTTTCTTTTTGTTAAGCCAATCACGTAATCCATTTGAACAGCCAGAACAGATTTGATGTGGCGCCCATGGTTTATCTTGGTCACCTAGATGGCAACCAAAGTATAGCTTGTATATTTTCTTAATGTCGGTTGTAATACTTTGTCGCTGTGTTTTAGTTGTCAACTGGCCGCATACGAAACAGAACTTGTCGGGGTCATTCTTACATTGTCGAGGTATGTTGACTGACCTGAGCAAACTATAAATTCAAAAAAAATGTACACCAACTTGACACAAGTTCTTGGACTGGACTGATCTTTTGACACACAAAGCACGGCGTTGTTGCCTGAATCACAATGCTGCTAGACGTAAAAGCTCACCTGAAATACATAAGATGTATAATTAAGATAATTGAAATAAATAAGATGAATAAACTAAAAAAACACAATAAAATAAACACAATCAAATGTTGAAATATTAGTATTTTGCCTATTTAAAATGGTTAAATCTGTGTAGTTATATATATGCCTTCATCTTGAAAACTATACGTGCTAGAAAAGATCTGAATGCAGTTTTGGAATCAGCGTGAAAAATGCTATCCAGCCACCACAAATTTTACTCTGATGAAAAATCTTTGTTGACCAGTGTAATTAGTCGGAATTTTCAAAAATATCTTTTCTACGAAACTGCCTAACTTAAAACAAACTAACTTTACAATCAGAGCTCCTTGGCCCCTTCTTCCTGCATAAAAAATACTTAGTTACTTACCCAACCTCACTCTCCCAACTCTTAGTCATACATGATAGAGGTAGTGAATAAAAGAAAATATACACGAGAGTGTGTGTATATATATATATATATATATATATATATATATGCGCCTCGGTGATGTAGTGGTTAGTGTCGCTGACTACGAATCCATGGGCCCCGGGTTCGAGACCCGGTGACGCGCAGCAAAACCCAGCTGTTCATCCTTCCACACAATAAAGAAAGTGGTTGGTAGATAAATAGGTATCCTAGGTGGCCTAGTGCCTAGTGGTTAAGACGCTGGGCTGCTGGTAGGGCGTGGTTTGGATTCCACGTTAAACTGTAGGTCTTAGGTAAAGTGAAAAGCTTGACCTTCGTCGGAATGAACAATTCGGGCGAAAGCTAACCAAAGGTGTGTATATGTATATATATACGTATATAACCTGTGTGTGTGTGTGTAATTAAGGTAAAATTTTGCCATCCTATAATACACAAAGAAGATAACAAAAATGAACAAAACGGAAAACAAGTTTAAAATGAGGAGCTTTAAAATTTAAATTTCAATTATTTCCAGCAGAAAATATATGACCTTAATATGCAAGCAATAAACAAGCCAAAATACCGAGATAGGTGTAAAACGTGTCTTCCTGTAGAGCAGTGATATTTAACCTGGGGTAATTACCCCTCGTGGCGGCGTAATTCGGCCTTTTTTGGGGGGTTAACGAGAGTAGTATAGCCGCAAAAGGGGAGAGTGCAGGAATGTTGCAGGTTATTATGTAATGTTGCAAAGGGGGGTGGGGGTTGTTGCAAAGGGGGATTGTTGCAAAGGGGGGATGTTGCAAAGGGGGTGGGGGAAAGGGGGTGGGGGAAAACTTGGAGGCGGCGTTATCCCCCAAGAGAAGAAGGAGGAGGAGAGAAAGGAGGAGAGGTGTTCACCTGGCAGGAGCCAAGTGCACACTGAGACTTCCAGCCGGTCTGGCGTTGTTTTATAGGCTCCTAATCAGCCAGTTGGCTGAGTTGCCAGATACCGCCATGTATTCCATTATTATCCTAATCAGCCAGTTGGCTGAGCCAGAGACGCCTGAAGAAGAGAGAGAGATGCCTGTAGGAGGGAGAGACGCCTGTAGGAGGGAGAGACGCCTGAAGAAGAGAGAGAGATGCCTGTAGGAGGGAGAGACGCCTGAAGGAGAGAGGATAGGTGCACATGCAGGAGTACACATGCTGGAGGTACACATGCAGTAGGTACACATGCTGGAGGTACACATGCAGTAGGTACACATGCTGGATGTACACATGCAGGAGTACACATGCTGGAGGCAAACATGCAGGAGAGAGAGAGAGAGAGAGAGAGGCGCCTGAGAGAGAGAGAGAGCTGAAGGAGGGAGAGAGACCTGAAGGACAGAGTGGAGTTCTCCCCCAATTTATTTTCGTTTCCCTAACCTAAGAGGCCACTATGGGGTTTACCAAAGGGCATGAAATAGAAGGAGCAGAGCTCCTTACTCGGCCGGAGCCGAGGGGGGAATGGTTCTTCATCAACTTCGCGATCTTTTATAATCCTCTATTCTGGCTGAGTTGCCAGATAGCGCCATGTGTCCCATTAATCGATTGCACATCAATTATCATTATTATTATTATTATTTCTACAATGAAACGGTTCGGGTCGAAGAACGGGCGAGAGATCTTCCCCCCCAATATATATATATATATATATATATATATATTATATATTTATTTTATAACATTTAATTTTAGTTTAGAAGCAAATTTGAATTCATTGGAAACAAATAACATAGTTTACCTTCGAAAACGTCATAATAGAAAACTTCATTTTACGGTAAACTATGTTATTTCAACTTGAAGATAGCGCCATGTGTCCCATTAATCGTGTAACACATATATAACGGCTGTTATTCCCTTGTATATATAATAAACTAATGAATCATATAAATACCACAATATATGGTTTACAAGATTCAACCGTATAAAATAACACAAGCACCTCTTTCATTACGCTTTAATAGAATTAGTAAAGTTACCCTATTTCGTTAGACGATTTTTATAAGGGAAACCCAACTAATTATGCACCATTCAATAAATAATAGCAAACGTGAATAAAGAGTTCCAATTCATAACTATATCGACATAAGCTTATTATTGTAACGTTTGCTCCAATATAAAATAACAGTAAAACCAATTAATTGAAACTTCATTTAAATAATTTACGATACAATTCCACCAAACGAGATGAAACTTACGAAACATATAAATCCTCTATTCTGGCTGAGTTGCCAGATAGCGCCATGTGTCCCATTAATCGTGTAGCGATTGCACATCAATTATCATTATTATTATTATTTTTCTACAATGAAACGGGTTCGGGTCGAAGAACGGGCGAGAGATCTTCCCCCCCATATATATATATATATATATATATATATATATATATTATTTATTTTATAACATTTAATTTTAGTTTAGAAGCAAATTTGACTTCATTGAACTTAAAGAAACAAATAACATAGTTTACCTTCGAAAACGTCATAATAGAAAACTTCATTTTACGGTAAACTATGTTATTTCGACTTGAAGATAGCGCCATGTGTCCCATTAATCGTGTAACACATATATAACAGCTGTTATTCCAAATGTACTTGTATATATAATAAACTAATGAATCATATAAAATACCACAATATATGGTTATACAAGATTCAACCGTATAAAATAACACAAGCACCTCTTTCATTACGCTTTAATAGAATTAGTAAAGTTACCCTATTTCGTTAGACAGAAAACGAATTTTTATAAGGATTACCAACTAATTATCCACCATTCAATAAATAATAGCAAACGTGAATAAAGAGTTCCAATTCAATGGGTAACTATATCGACATAAGCTTATTATTGTAACGTTTGCTCCCAATATAAAATAACAGTAAAACCAATTAATTGAAACTTCATTTAAATAATTTACGATACAATTCCACCAAACGAGATGAAAACTTACGAAACATATAATCCTCTATTCTGGCTGAGTTGCCAGATAGCGCAAGGTATTCCAGATAGCGCCATGTGTCCCATTAATCGTGTAACAGTTATATAACGGCTGTTATTCCAAATGTACTTGTATATATAATAAACTAATGAAACATATAAAATACCACAATATATATTTATATGGTTATTCAAGATTCAACCGTATAAAATAACACAAGCGCCTCTTTCATTACGCGTTAATAGAATTAGTAAAGTTACCCAATAAATAAATCGTTAGACGATTTTTATAAGGGATACCCAACTAATTATCCACCAATCAATAAATAATAGCAAACGTGAATAAAGAGTTCCAACTCATGTGAATGAGATAACTAAAATTTTAGTTATTGTATTATCATAAGACTACATCAATATTTACTATAAATACGAGTATATTTAATATTCTTCATTAACAAAAGCTTTAAATCCAGATCTCTAAAATATTTCCAACTTTCTTCGTCTCTTTAAATTTCGTTTTTCAATTCCCTGCGAAGAAAATTGAAAAACGAAATTTAAAGAGACGAAAAAGTTGGAAATACCCAAAACATAATCCGATAGAGGAAAGGATTTCCGAGAATCTGCCAAAATCGGTCGGCCATATATTACCTTTCTACGAGTCAAATCAGGCGAAACCTCGCCTCACTCCTTGTTTCAGCATTCATTCATTTCATTCACGTTTTATTGTGAATTTCATCCCCATATATATATATATATATATATATTATATATATATATATATATATACCCTTTGGATAACCTTTGGTTAGCTTCCGCCCGAATTATTCATTCTGACGAAGGTCAAGCTTTCCACTCCACCTTAGACCTACAGTTTGAACCATCAACAGTCCCGCGTCTTAACCACTAGGACACGTAGGGCACCCATTTATCTGCCAACCACTTTCTTTTATTATGTATAATGACCACCTTAGACCTACAGTTTGAACCATCAACAGCCCCAGCGTCTTAACCACTAGGACACGTAGGGTGCCATTTATCTGCCAACCACTTTCTTTTATTATGTGTAATGACCACCTTAGACCTACAGTTTGAACCATCAACAGCCCAGCGTCTTAACCACTAGGACACGTAGGGTGCCCATTTATCTGCCAACCACTTTCTTTTATTATTTCAATAGAATATTATGGTCTATTACATTATTACACCTTGCCCAGATCCAATAACCTCAATTTAGTAATAATAACAATTATCTCTCATACACTATATATATATATATATATATATATATATATATATATATATATATATAGAAAGAGAGCGAGAGTTTTGTTCAAATAAAGGATTCCATTTACAGTATAATGAAAAGGTACGACTTGGGATGTCATTCGATTACTGAGAGTTATTAGCAATGAAGTTCAGTAGAGATTACCCCATAGGACACGTAGGGTGCCCATTTATCTGCCAACCACTTTCTTTTATTATGTGGAATGACCACCTTAGACCTACAGTTTGAACCATCAACAGCCCAGCGTCTTAACCACTAGGACACGTAGGGTGCCCATTTATCTGCCAACCACTTTCTTTTATTATGTGTAATGACCACCTTAGACCTACAGTTTGAACCATCAACAGCCCCGCGTCTTAACCACTAGGACACGTAGGGGGCCCATTTATCCGCCAACCACTTTCTTTTATTATGTGTAATGACCACCTTAGACCTACAGTTTGAACCGCGGGTCGATGCAAGACAGTCGGCAGGAGACCTACCGTTGATATCTCCGGTGACTCCGCACTCAGGACGGGGGCATCCATGCCACCAGCAACCGTTAAAGGAGTACACAGTCTTCACACCAGTGACACGGTTTTCACTTAACCCATCAACCCAAAAAACACGTCCATTAATCTTAATGGGTACTTCACCCGTGTTGCGGGCGTGCTTTATGTATACACCTGTCTGTTGCTGTAGGTGTATGAGCCAGTAAATAGCCTTGTGCCCGTAACTGCGGGGATTGTTTCGGTGAATAATGGCTAAGGTGTCTTTCGGCATGAAGTTATTCTTGAACACCGTAAAACATAATGATGCGATGATGGTTGCGACTTGCAGTGGATCGCATTTGAAACGGGATATGTACATCCTTCTAAAGGCCTGGAAACATACTCTAAGCACGCGCACATCATTCACGCAATAACGCTCACATTCATCAGCTATATTATAAGGGTTACTTTCATTAAAACTGTCGTAGTATCGATCAAAGTCTTCACGTTCATCCATGCAGTCAAAATAATGTTTGGGGGGTGGTGGGCCTACGTAGTTTAAAGTCTCGCTGGTGAGGAAAGTGTATGGGAAGTATCCTTTGGAAACTTCAGCTGCTACTCCCATCACCTTGGGTAGCTTTGCTAATTTACAAGGTGTGAATAATAAAGTATCTTTAAATTGTACATTGCCTCAGGGAATCACAGATAGTAGCATGACTCACGGTCTTACAGTGGGCGGAGCTTAGAATTTTCGCCTGTGCACACACAAAGGAGAAAGTGAAACGCTAATTGAAACATGAGTTATTTAATAAACGAGATATTCAGTTAACACAAGAAATAACAGAAAACACAAGAAAAAACAAATGCTTAGATTTGGTGATCACAAACAACTGAAACCTAAAGAAACCTGTACTCGATATGAATGGCTTTCATATCGTTCAGTACTATTTTTGTTCCCACTTTACAACCTGATGGTAAGTCATCTTTAAATACGTCTAGAATACAATAAAAGCACGCACAAAGAGTTCATCGTTAGCTACATTATTAAACACAAGTTTATAAGAACGCTTTTCCAATCGAGGGTTTATTTCTACCGACCCGAGCTTTTCAATCGTGAACACGTCTTCACACAACATAGCGGCAATTGAAATAATCTAAATCGTTACGACAACTGCGCATTATATAAAGAAATAGTTCTTCACGATAATTTTCACGAACTAGGCATATTTTATAATGTTTTACTAAACATCTTCACACACCGGCGCACTATTTGAGAGGAACATATGCTCATATTTTTCCTTTCTGCCCGTCAAACGATACTCATCTCTAAAGTCTGTTAAAAACTCACGCAGGACACTAGCCACAACCTCACTACGAACCTCGTCATGATATACATTAATATAGTGATAAAAATACTTAAGATTGTCCATGATCACGAGATTCACATTTTCAGTCGTAGGGTATGAGTAATCGACATGGTGTAGCATGACGTAATGCCGCTTGTCACACCACCCATCCGCAAGACTCATTATCCATACCTGCTGCTTCTCTTCTGCACGCGTTGTTTCTTTTACTTTAGACTTTATAAAGTTTAGATCTGCAGCATACTTCAGCACATCGTCAGTGCAACGAAAGCCTTCAATGGTCTCACCAGAACTTCCGTAGAGTATTTGTACATCTTGGAACTTCACACAATCCAATGTGGTTTTAAAAGAGGCATAGGAGAGGGGGAATAGGAAGTTTTTCGGTATCCACCACATCCTGGCACTTTGCTGAATACCATTTCATAAACGTTGTACAAACAATATTAAAGGTAGCCATTTGAATACACGTCTGATTTTTCTTCTGAATACACGTCTGATCTCTCGGTCTTACTGCAATCGACTGATCACGCAGGGAATCACAGATAGCAACATGACTCACGGTCTTACAGTGGGCGGAGCTTAGAATTTTCGCCTGTGCACACACACACACACACACACACACACACACAGGAGAAAGTGAAACGCTAATTGAAACATGAGTTATTTAATAAACGTGATATTCAGTTAACACAAGAAATAACAGAAAACACAAGAAAAAACAAATGCTTAGATTTGGTGATCACAAACAACAGAAACCTAATACTTTAAAGAAAGCATTCTATTAAATACTTTTAGCCTATGTTCACGAATTAATACCTGTTTTTAAATAGACTCGACAAGAAGACCGGCTGGACTGATTTTATAGAAATTCAAGGATTCCAAGTTGATCACGAGAGAAGCTATGTAGTCATCTTCCATGCTGCAAAATCTCGTCGTTAGCCTGCCTGCTCAGAGCACCGACAAGAGGTAAAATCGAATCCACATCAACACAAAATTTTAGTCGCTAAAATAACAGCCTGAGTATTGTTCATGTTCTAAATTATCTTTGATTCGTTTTGATAAAATTGAGTAAACTGCAGCCTTTGTTTCCTGATCAGAAACTCTCCGTCTTTTTCTGGTATGGTGCAAGGCTTCGTTGCAACCATATTCACTGCACGAGTCTACTTCACAGTCGTTGCCTTCTAATCTAGATTTACACTCTTCACTAATGCATCGATGGGTGAATAATCATCTTGGTTGATATTATTGACACCACATTCGAGAGGGCTCACTGGGGTAACGGACACTTCAGGTAATGGCGCGGACGCTTGAGGTGGGTCGGGGACAATCTCCTCAGGTTGCCCTTGTGGCGGGGCAAATATTGTGTGGGGGTAATTATGTGTTGCTTCTAAGTAAGCAAAACGGGCCTTATGTAACACAGTGGCAATTAATAATGATTTATGCAAAGATGCACCAGCTCTTCTGGAATGTCTGGATGCAATTTTACCGAGCGATATATTTATCAACTTGTATGCTTCAAACCCGTTTGGAACGTCAGATATCATGTTCACCACCTAGGAAATGGTCAAGGCACAGAGAGCTAACTAACACGACTCTATCCTCTATTACCAATCTTGTAATGAGTTAAAGTGAAAGTTTCGCCTGCCTTTATACAATGTCGTTCTGACGTCGTTATCAAGCTCCACACAGGGAATTTCCAGGAAGTAACATGAATCACGTTGCTGTTCTTTCACCTGTACACACACACACACACACACACACACACACACACACACACACACACAGGAGAAAGTGATACGTTGGTTGAAACATGATTTATTTAATAAAATAAATATTCAAGCTATATATATATATATATATATATACAAACACGTGTAATAAATAAGTTAACAACAACACATCAATGGCTATATTCAAGACATATTTAAAACATGTGTAATAAACAAGTTAACAATGAATTATGTAACCCGAGAGACGACGGACGGAGTCATTACAAGCACGCGTGAGCTTGTAATGACTCCGTCCGTCGTCTCTCGGGTTACAGAATTCATTGTTAACTTGTTTATTACACATGTTTTAAATATGTCTTGAATATAGCATTGATGTGTCTGTTGTTAACTTATTTATTACACGTGTTTGTAAATATATATATATATATATATATATATATATATATAGCTTGAATATTTATTTTATTAAATAAATCATGTTTCAACCAACGTATCACTTTCTCCTTTGTGTGTGTGTGTGTGTGTGTGTGTGTGTGTGTGTGTGTGTACAGGTGAAAGAACAGCAACGTGATTCATGTTACTTCCTGGAAATTCCCTGTGTGGAGCTTGATAACGACGTCAGAACGACATTGTATAAAGGCAGGCGAAACTTTCACTTTAACTCATTACAAGATTGGTAATAGAGGATAGAGTCGTGTTAGTTAGCTCTCTGTGCCTTGACCATTTCCTAGGTGGTGAACATGATATCTGACGTTCCAAACGGGTTTGAAGCATACAAGTTGATAAATATATCGCTCGGTAAAATTGCATCCAGACATTCCAGAAGAGCTGGTGCATCTTTGCATAAATCATTATTAATTGCCACTGTGTTACATAAGGCCCGTTTTGCTTACTTAGAAGCAACACATAATTACCCCCACACAATATTTGCCCCGCCACAAGGGCAACCTGAGGAGATTGTCCCCGACCCACCTCAAGCGTCCGCGCCATTACCTGAAGTGTCCGTTACCCCAGTGAGCCCTCTCGAATGTGGTGTCAATAATATCAACCAAGATGATTATTCACCCATCGACTGCATTAGTGAAGAGTGTAAATCTAGATTAGAAGGCAACGACTGTGAAGTAGACTCGTGCAGTGAATATGGTTGCAACGAAGCCTTGCACCATACCAGAAAAAGACGGAGAGTTTCTGATCAGGAAACAAAGGCTGCAGTTTACTCAATTTTATCAAAACGAATCAAAGATAATTTAGAACATGAACAATACTCAGGCTGTTATTTTAGCGACTAAAATTTTGTGTTGATGTGGATTCGATTTTACCTCTTGTCGGTGCTCTGAGCAGGCAGGCTAACGACGAGATTTTGCAGCATGGAAGATGACTACATAGCTTCTCTCGTGATCAGCTTGGAATCCTTGAATTTCTATAAAATCAGTCCAGCCGGTCTTCTTGTCGAGTCTATTTAAAAACAGGTATTAATTCGTGAACATAGGCTAAAAGTATTTAATAGAATGCTTTCTTTAAAGTATTAGGTTTCTGTTGTTTGTGATCACCAAATCTAAGCATTTGTTTTTTCTTGTGTTTTCTGTTATTTCTTGTGTTAACTGAATATCACGTTTATTAAATAACTCATGTTTCAATTAGCGTTTCACTTTCTCCTTTGTGTGTGTGTGTGTGTGTGTGTGTGTGTGTGTGTGTGTGTGCACAGGCGAAAATTCTAAGCTCCGCCCACTGTAAGACCGTGAGTCATGTTGCTATCTGTGATTCCCTGCGTGATCAGTCGATTGCAGTAAGACCGAGAGATCAGACGTGTATTCAGAAGAAAAATCAGACGTGTATTCAAATGGCTACCTTTAATATTGTTTGTACAACGTTTATGAAATGGTATTCAGCAAAGTGCCAGGATGTGGTGGATACCGAAAAACTTCCTATTCCCCCTCTCCTATGCCTCTTTTAAAACCACATTGGATTGTGTGAAGTTCCAAGATGTACAAATACTCTACGGAAGTTCTGGTGAGACCATTGAAGGCTTTCGTTGCACTGACGATGTGCTGAAGTATGCTGCAGATCTAAACTTTATAAAGTCTAAAGTAAAAGAAACAACGCGTGCAGAAGAGAAGCAGCAGGTATGGATAATGAGTCTTGCGGATGGGTGGTGTGACAAGCGGCATTACGTCATGCTACACCATGTCGATTACTCATACCCTACGACTGAAAATGTGAATCTCGTGATCATGGACAATCTTAAGTATTTTTATCACTATATTAATGTATATCATGACGAGGTTCGTAGTGAGGTTGTGGCTAGTGTCCTGCGTGAGTTTTTAACAGACTTTAGAGATGAGTATCGTTTGACGGGCAGAAAGGAAAAATATGAGCATATGTTCCTCTCAAATAGTGCGCCGGTGTGTGAAGATGTTTAGTAAAACATTATAAAAATGCCTAGTTCGTGAAAATTATCGTGAAGAACTATTTCTTTATATAATGCGCAGTTGTCGTAACGATTTAGATTATTTCAATTGCCGCTATGTTGTGTGAAGACGTGTTCACGATTGAAAAGCTCGGGTCGGTAGAAATAAACCCTCGATTGGAAAAGCGTTCTTATAAACTTGTGTTTAATAATGTAGCTAACGATGAACTCTTTGTGCGTGCTTTTGATTGTATTCTAGACGTATTTAAAGATGACTTACCATCAGGTTGTAAAGTGGGAACAAAAATAGTACTGAACGATATGAAAGCCATTCATATCGAGTACAGGTTTCTTTAGGTTTCAGTTGTTTGTGATCACCAAATCTAAGCATTTGTTTTTTCTTGTGTTTTCTGTTATTTCTTGTGTTAACTGAATATCTCGTTTATTAAATAACTCATGTTTCAATTAGCGTTTCACTTTCTCCTTTGTGTGTGCACAGGCGAAAATTCTAAGCTCCGCCCACTGTAAGACCGTGAGTCATGCTACTATCTGTGATTCCCTGAGGCAATGTACAATTTAAAGATACTTTATTATTCACACCTTGTAAATTAGCAAAGCTACCCAAGGTGATGGGAGTAGCAGCTGAAGTTTCCAAAGGATACTTCCCATACACTTTCCTCACCAGCGAGACTTTAAACTACGTATGCCCACCACCCCCCAAACATTATTTTGACTGCATGGATGAACGTGAAGACTTTGATCGATACTACGACAGTTTTAATGAAAGTAACCCTTATAATATAGCTGATGAATGTGAGCGTTATTGCGTGAATGATGTGCGCGTGCTTAGAGTATGTTTCCAGGCCTTTAGAAGGATGTACATATCCCGTTTCAAATGCGATCCACTGCAAGTCGCAACCATCATCGCATCATTATGTTTTACGGTGTTCAAGAATAACTTCATGCCGAAAGACACCTTAGCCATTATTCACCGAAACAATCCCCGCAGTTACGGGCACAAGGCTATTTACTGGCTCATACACCTACAGCAACAGACAGGTGTATACATAAAGCACGCCCGCAACACGGGTGAAGTACCCATTAAGATTAATGGACGTGTTTTTTGGGTTGATGGGTTAAGTGAAAACCGTGTCACTGGTGTGAAGACTGTGTACTCCTTTAACGGTTGCTGGTGGCATGGATGCCCCCATCCTGAGTGCGGAGTCACCGGAGATATCAACGGTAGGTCTCCTGCCGACTGTCTTGCATCGACCCGCGGTTCAAACTGTAGGTCTAAGGTGGTCATTACACATAATAAAAGAAAGTGGTTGGCAGATAAATGGGCACCCTACGTGTCCTATGGTTAAGACGCTGGGGCTGTTGATGGTTCAAACTGTAGGTCTAAGGTGGTCATTATACATAATAAAGGAAAGTGGTTGGCAGATAAATGGGTGCCCTACGTGTCCTAGTGGTTAAGACGCGGGACTGTTGATGGTTCAAACTGTAGGTCTAAGGTGGTCATTCCACATAATAAAAGAAAGTGGTTGGCAGATAAATGGGCATCCTACGTGTCCTATGGGGTAATCTCTACTGAACTTCATTGCTAATAACTCTCAGTAATCGAATGACATCCCAAGTCGTACCTTTTCATTATACTGTAAATGGAATCCTTTATTTGAACAAAACTCTCGCTCTCTTTCTATATATATATATATATATATATATATATATATATATATATATATATATATATAGTGTATGAGAGATAATTGTTATTATTACTAAATTGAGGTTATTGGATCTGGGCAAGGTGTAATAATGTAATAGACCATAATATTCTATTGAAATAATAAAAGAAAGTGGTTGGCAGATAAATGGGCACCCTACGTGTCCTAGTGGTTAAGACGCTGGGCTGTTGATGGTTCAAACTGTAGGTCTAAGGTGGTCATTACACATAATAAAAGAAAGTGGTTGGCAGATAAATGGGCACCCTACGTGCCCTAGTGGTTAAGACGCTGGGCTGTTGATGGTTCAAACTGTAGGTCTAAGGTGGTCATTCCACATAATAAAAGAAAGTGGTTGGCAGATAAATGGGCACCCTACGTGTCCTAGTGGTTAAGACGCTGGGCTGTTGACGGTTCAAACTGTGGGTCTAAGGTGGTCATTACACATAATAAAAGAAAGTGGTTGGCAGATAAATGGGCACCCTACGTGTCCTAGTGGTTAAGACGCGGGTCTGTTGATGGTTCAAACTGTAGGTCTAAGGTGGTCATTACACATAATAAAAGAAAGTGGTTGGCAGATAAATGGGCACCCTACGTGCCCTAGTGGTTAAGACGCTGGGCTGTTGATGGTTCAAACTGTAGGTCTAAGGTGGTCATTACACATAATAAAAGAAAGTGGTTGGCAGATAAATGGACACCCTACGTGTCCTAGTGGTTAAGACGCTGGGGCTGTTGATGGTTCAAACTGTAGGTCTAAGGTGGTCATTATACATAATAAAAGAAAGTGGTTGGCGGATAAATGGGTGCCCTACGTGTCCTAGTGGTTAAGACGCGGGACTGTTGATGGTTCAAACTGTAGGTCTAAGGTGGAGTGGAAAGCTTGACCTTCGTCAGAATGATTAATTCGGGCGGAAGCTAACCAAAGGTTATCCAAAGGGTATATATATATATATATATATATATATATATGGGATGAAATTCACAATAAAACGTGAAATGAATGAATGCTGAAACAAGGAGTGAGGCGAGGTTTCGCCTGATTTGACTCGTAGAAAGGTAAGATATGGCCGACCGATTTTGGCAGATTCTCGGAAATCCTTTCCTCTATCGGATTATGTTTTGGGTATTTCCAACTTTCTTCGTCTCTTTAAATTTCGTTTTTCAATTTTCTTCGCAGGGAATTGAAAAACGAAATTTAAAGAGACGAAGAAAGTTGGAAATATTTTAGAGATCTGGATTTAAAGCTTTTGTTAATGAAGAATATTAAATATACTCGTATTTATAGTAAATATTGATGTAGTCTTATGATAATACAATAACTAAAATTTTAGTTATCTCATTCACATGAGTTGGAACTCTTTATTCACGTTTGCTATTATTTATTGATTGGTGGATAATTAGTTGGGTATCCCTTATAAAAATCGTCTAACGATTTATTTATTGGGTAACTTTACTAATTCTATTAACGCGTAATGAAAGAGGCGCTTGTGTTATTTTATACGGTTGAATCTTGAATAACCATATAAATATATATTGTGGTATTTTATATGTTTCATTAGTTTATTATATATACAAGTACATTTGGAATAACAGCCGTTATGTAACTGTTACACGATTAATGGGACACATGGCGCTATCTGGAATACCTTGCGCTATCTGGCAACTCAGCCAGAATAGAGGATTATATGTTTCGTAAGTTTTCATCTCGTTTGGTGGAATTGTATCGTAAATTATTTAAATGAAGTTTCAATTAATTGGTTTTACTGTTATTTTATATTGGGAGCAAACGTTACAATAATAAGCTTATGTCGATATAGTTACCCATTGAATTGGAACTCTTTATTCACGTTTGCTATTATTTATTGAATGGTGGATAATTAGTTGGTAATCCTTATAAAAATTCGTTTTCTGTCTAACGAAATAGGGTAACTTTACTAATTCTATTAAAGCGTAATGAAAGAGGTGCTTGTGTTATTTTATACGGTTGAATCTTGTATAACCATATATTGTGGTATTTTATATGATTCATTAGTTTATTATATATACAAGTACATTTGGAATAACAGCTGTTATATATGTGTTACACGATTAATGGGACACATGGCGCTATCTTCAAGTCGAAATAACATAGTTTACCGTAAAATGAAGTTTTCTATTATGACGTTTTCGAAGGTAAACTATGTTATTTGTTTCTTTAAGTTCAATGAAGTCAAATTTGCTTCTAAACTAAAATTAAATGTTATAAAATAAATATATATATATATATATATATATATATATATATATATATATTGGGGGGGAAGATCTCTCGCCCGTTCTTCGACCCGAACCCATTTCATTGTAGAAATAATAATAATAATAATGATAATTGATGTGCAATCGCTACACGATTAATGGGACACATGGCGCTATCTGGCAACTCAGCCAGAATAGAGGATTATATGTTTCGTAAGTTTTCATCTCGTTTGGTGGAATTGTATCGTAAATTATTTAAATGAAGTTTCAATTAATTGGTTTTACTGTTATTTTTATTGGGAGCAAACGTTACAATAATAAGCTTATGTCGATATAGTTATGAATTGGAACTCTTTATTCACGTTTGCTATTATTTATTGAATGGTGCATAATTAGTTGGGTTTCCCTTATAAAAATCGTCTAACGAAATAGGGTAACTTTACTAATTCTATTAAAGCGTAATGAAAGAGGTGCTTGTGTTATTTTATACGGTTGAATCTTGTATAACCATATATTGTGGTATTTTATATGATTCATTAGTTTATTATATATACAAGGGAATAACAGCCGTTATATATGTGTTACACGATTAATGGGACACATGGCGCTATCTTCAAGTTGAAATAACATAGTTTACCGTAAAATGAAGTTTTCTATTATGACGTTTTCGAAGGTAAACTATGTTATTTGTTTCCAATTAATTCAAATTTGCTTCTAAACTAAAATTAAATGTTATAAAATAAATAATATATATATATATATATATATATATATATAATATTATATATATATATATATATATATATATATATTGGGGGGGAAGATCTCTCGCCCGTTCTTCGACCCGAACCCGTTTCATTGTAGAAATAATAATAATAATAATGATAATTGATGTGCAATCGATTAATGGGACACATGGCGCTATCTGGCAACTCAGCCAGAATAGAGGATTATAAAAGATCGCGAAGTTGATGAAGAACCATTCCCCCCTCGGCTCCGGCCGAGTAAGGAGCTCTGCTCCTTCTATTTCATGCCCTTTGGTAAACCCCATAGTGGCCTCTTAGGTTAGGGAAACGAAAATAAATTGGGGGAGAACTCCACTCTGTCCTTCAGGTGTCTCTCTCCCTCCTTCAGCTCTCTCTCTCTCTCTCTCCTTCAGGCGCCTCTCTCTCTCTCTCTCTCTCCTGCATGTGTACTCCTGCATGTGTACATCCAGCATGTGTACCTACTGCATGTGTACCTCCAGCATGTGTACCTACTGCATGTGTACCTCCAGCATGTGTACTCCTGCATGTGCACCTATCCTCTCTCCTTCAGGCGTCTCTCCCTCCTACAGGCATCTCTCTCTCTTCTTCAGGCGTCTCTCCCTCCTACAGGCGTCTCTCCCTCCTACAGGCATCTCTCTCTCTCTTCTTCAGGCGTCTCTGGCTCAGCCAACTGGCTGATTAGGATAATAATGGAATACATGGCGGTATCTGGCAACTCAGCCAACTGGCTGATTAGGAGCCTATAAAACAACGCCAGACCGGCTGGAAGTCTCAGTGTGCACTTGGCTCCTGCCAGGTGAACACCTCTCCTCCTTTCTCTCCTCCTCCTTCTTTCTCTTGGGGGATAACGCCGCCTCCAAGTTTTCCCCCACCCCCCCTTTGCAACATCCCCCTTTGCAACATCCCCCTTTGCAGCATCCCCCTTGCAACATCCCTCCTTTGCAACAACCCCTTTGCAACAACCCCCCACTCCCCTTTGCAACATTACATAATAACCTGCAACATTCCTGCACTCTCCCCTTTTGCGGCTATACTACTAACGAGCTGGCGCCACTGTCAAAAAAAAAAAGAAAGCTGAATTATGGTTCCATTACAATTGCGTTATTCTTTCCTAATTTTTTCTTTACTCATATTTTGCCATTTCAAAAAGAGAGGGGGATAATTACAGTTTTTTTGGCTAGCTGAAGGGGTAACAGTGTCAAAAAGGTTAACTACCATTGCTGTAGAAAATGTTTTATATACGGGAGAAATATGAAATATAGCGAAAATCTATATTTAACTCATCCATAAATCAAAGGATCCTTAATACGCAACATTTAACCTTTTTCAATAATAATAAAAATCTTAAAAATCTACTATTTATTAACAATACGTAGCCTACTGGATTCATATTTAAGAACTACTATTATTTTACCTCGTAACCTCGTAGCAGCTCCGTGCGTTCGTCTCTCTTCACACGAAAGTCACGCGCGCTGGTTGCGATTTTAAATATCATAATTTTTCTTTCTAAATTTTATTCTGTTTTTGGCTTACATGTAATGTTTCATTCCATCGTTGAGCGTATATATATATATATATATATATATATATAATTAAATTTTAGGCTGGTTCAGTGCTTTAACTATAGTAATATTAAGTAATCTTGCGAGAATTTAGTGTCTCATCTTTGAAATTATGCCAAGGAATTAAGTTGTACTTTTAGAAAATGTAAATAAAAATGATGAAATTAATAAAAATAATAAATAAGTAATAAAATAATTGAAATTACTAAATTTCTCACTCCTGAATTCTAAGTGAATATATTTGTGAAAAAACCTGCAGTTTATTGTTAATCCTTTTTATATACAGGGTGTCCCATAAGTCCGATCTCATAGGAAAATTTATTTTAAATTAAATTTACGAAAGTAATATACTAGAACTAAGACAAATATTCAAACTGACGTCTTGTTTTGGGACTTTTTTGTTGCAGGTAGAATAAAAAGCAATGGCTAATATGGAAGTGGGTTACACTCGTGAGGAAAATGATTTGCAACTACGTTTGAGTACTTGTACCAGGGTTGCCAACTCTCCCTCTCCGGTTTTTGTAGTTCGTTTCCGGTTTTATTTAAGAAGTTAAACTGGAGGCAAATCCTCCGGCTCTCAATTTATATTATAAAATAAAATTTGAGAATTTTATTTTTAATTCCATTTCGTATATCATTTATTGAAGAGGTCATTCAGGAACCAAAATTGTTAGCTGATAAGTGTTTGCAAATGATGAAATAGTACCGCTTGATTGCTACCGGTCGGGTCAACTTGGCGGTCGAGCCTAAATCTACGGGGGTTTTTTTTAAATTTAAAAGTTGGCAACCCTAATTAGTACAGTGTATGGCAACGTTTCTGATGTATCTGTAATAAATGAAGGAAATGAATGATGAAACGATCGAGACACAAATTTGACATTTGTTTTTAATTGTATTTTTAAATGAAATACGTTCGGATGTTATACTCACGCCAGCGCCCGTAACTCAGTTTTGAATCTTGGTACTAATAATAATAATAATAATAATAATGCAGGAGTTAGCGCAATGGTCCGCATTCGTCTGGCCCTGAGTATTGTGCCACTTTCTGTCCCTCCTCGCTGATTATTATGGGGTATATAAATGATATTTACTGTTCGTTTATTTTATCGTATGAAAAACATACATTTTTATAATTATATATATATACTTACTGTAGGACATATCTCTTAAGTTATAGACAAAAATGTAGGGCAAGTTGTGAACAGGCAGTCCTGGTCTAGGGTAAATTTCTCGCTAATTTGTCTGACAAAAATTCCCGATGATGTTATGGACTGTTTCATTTATAAGCTCAAGATTTTCAACTACTGCCTCTCACTTCGACCTCAGTTATCGATGTATAGTGACACGACCAGTCGACCACCGCGTAGATGGTGATACGTCACGAGCATCAGTTGTAGTAGTAATTTTTTATGATTTACGACCTATTTTGACGCGTGACACGTTCTGCTCGTAATTCAAATCAAGTCTTGGTACATGAAATTGGTTGTTCCAAGAGTGATATTTTTAGACATGTATCAAAAATATACGGCTTACATGTTCGTTTTTAACATGAAAATAAAACCAAATGCCCTTCTTAATGTAGATATGAAATTTTAACATTTATTTGCATATAAATGGAATATTTATTCATGGACCTTCATGATTAGCCTGTCTAAAATTCCAAACGCTTCATTTCTATCAGTATATTTGTCTTTACTTTAAATTCTCTCTCTCTCTCTCTCTCTCTCTCTCTCTCTCTCTCTCTCTCTCTCTCTCTCTCTCTCTCTCTCTCTCACCGGGTTTTCCTTGTTTTCGGTTTTTATTTTTGATTCATCCCCCTCTTTCTTTTTGAGTTTACCCTTTTCATTTTTCAACTTACATTTTCTTTATATATTTAAAAACATCTCTTAACTATTTTATCGAATGTTTGTTTGTGACCATTTTTTTTTTCCAGCAGAAAACTTTGTAATTAATGAGGTTCCCTTTCCTTAACATAATATCAGAGAAAATGAGACACACTATAACGAGTATGAAAGGAAATTCAAAACCTCTCTTTCATAATGAAATTTTGTTAAACTTTTTCATAAAGAAAAAATATTAATAGTTGGTACGAAGTGAAGATATGAAATATAGTAAAACCTCTCAATAACGACATTCCACTATAACGAAACCTCTCTTTACCGAACACTTTTGGCATTTTGAAAAACTTCTTTATCGAAAACACGTTTCGTTATGAGGAGTGTTTTCGCTAACTCAGCCTGAACTGCGCGTGTTCGTCTCTACCGCCATTTCCCCAATCAAGAAAGTAAGCTGAATGATGATTAGCTAATGCCTAAAAGCTGATGCGTAATTGGCTAGACTGTTTCTCTCTTACGGGGAAATACTTTTAAGTAATTAATTTAATATACTATATACCCAGTACTATATAAAGTATGTATAAATAACTAATGAGAACCTAAATAGGTTATTAAAATATACACTACAATATCGGCAAAAGAAGACTTCTTTATAACGAACAACCTTTCTACAACTACAGCAATTTGGCTTATATATTTCGTTATAGAGAGGTTTTACTGTATTTAAAAAAAGCAGTTTAATATTAAATATCACGAAATAACGAAAGATAAATTACAAATCTTAATTTAAGCCGTTAATTTTTCTGCAGTTCACCAAATCTCATATATTTCAATTAAAGTTGATTTGAGAGCAAATTTCCGCAAGGCTGGTTTCTGACTGACGATATAAAAGTAGTTTCGTTAAGCTGCTTTCTCTCTTTTACATTTCCTTTTTCTCTAAGCAAAAGCGGAACATCATAAATGGGCTGATAAAGATTCATATAATATAAACCAAACACGCGTTGCAATAATATACCCGCGTTTACACGCATTGCCGGATCCAGGGAAGCTGGAGAAGGCCTCGTGCAATAGGGTGGCGTGAGCCCGAGTTTAACATAAAAATGTAGAATTATGGTGTGGTCGAACTTCTACCGTAAAATTAGTAGTCTCACGTAAATTGTCACTTAAGCAAAGGCGTATTTTACGGCTTATTCCTTGATCTAACCTACTTGCAAATGGGGTGCCCTCAAATTCTATTGTTTCCATGATCAACAGATCCCATAAAAAAAATATCTTCAAAAACAACAACTAAAACCTTTTTGGAAAAAAGAAAGCAATTTTTCTTATGTACTTTTTATTTTTCATTTGTTTAAACTCAAATTTTAAACTATGAGTAATAGTGACTAATACATTTACTTTTTATGACAGTTTATACTTGTTAAAGATATTTTAATGATATTAAGAATTAAAATAAATTATATTATTATTATTATTATTTAGTGTTGGTTCGGAAGAGGAATAAAATGTGAAGACGTTGGCAATTGGAACAAGGTGTACACCATCTATGGAGTTTGTTATCAGTTCCGAAAATGTAAGTATATTTCGATCGTGATTATGGAAAACCTCGTAATAGCGAAACCACAATTTTACAAAATTAAAAGAAATTAACATTTTCAAATGTTTGGAAAATTTACGAGATTGTGAAACAATTATTTCGAAGGGAAACGGAGTCTAATTTTTTTGTAGGATTAATTGCCAACATGAATTAATGCGAAAATTTAAAAATAATAATAAATAAATAAATAAAACTGGGAGAAGAAGTGTTTTTTTTAACCAGGTTTTGGCATTTTCTTATAGCGAGTTTTCTTATATAAGTTAGGTCGGCTAACTGCTCCGCCAAAACTCGGGCTAACCTCTATTTTCCATGTGAGAAAATAGATGTTCCGGGTGTTACCTGTCACCCATTACTTCACTTTAAGTAAATTAAGTAATTTTGTTAAATTTTATGTCAAGGCATAATTTTCTATATTAGATTTTTTCAAGTCAATTACTTATTATTTACGCATATAATAATTTCTTGTTTTATATTATCTTGTTACATTTTATTTGTGTTTATATATATATATATATATATATATATATAGAGAGAGAGAGAGAGAGAGAGAATAATTCGCATGAACACGCGTGGTTTTTGTAGGAGTCGCGAGCGCTACCACCATACTACGACGAGGTAAAATATCTCGACGTGAAAACGTTGTGCGTTTCCTAGGTTGATGAAAAATACATGACAGGTTATGTTAGCTTTTAACTCGACATAGTGTGGTGGCACCTCTCGCATATATATATATATATATATATATATATATATATATATATCTTACCTTATGAACCTTATGTTGTTTCGTGTGTTGGTCTCTCTTCACACGGAGGTCAAGCTGGTGGCCCCGCCTCTAGGTCTGGCCTGGTGGAGGAGCGAGTTACTTTCTTGCGCTCTCCACCGTACATAGCCAGGCACGCCCGGCTCATCTGGTACTGTCCTGAGCCAGGCATCCAGTCTTTTCTTGAAGACTTCAACTTTGACCCCCGTTACGTTTCTGAGGTCCTTAGGAAGCTGGTTGAAAAGTCTTGGCCCCCTGACAACCAAGCTATTTTCCTTCAGGGTTGAGGAGGTCCCTTGTCGTGCTTTTAATTTGGGAACACTACACATTCTGCCTTTCCTATTTTCCAGTGTTGTTTGAATGGTAATTGGGTTTAGTTTTAGGTTTGGTACCAGTTTTTCGATCATTTTCCATATGTAGATTATGATGTACCTCTCTCTTCTTCTTTCCAGTGAGTACAGATTTAGTTTACGTAGTCTTTCCCAGTAGTTGAGTTCTTTGCAGCCATCAATCTTGGCTGTGAAATGCCTTTGCGTTTCTTCTAGTTTATTAGTTTCTTCCTTTTTATATGGGGACGTCAAAACTGAGCAGTATTGAAGTTTTGGTATAATCAGTGTTTTTAGCAGGGGAATCATTACTGTCCTGTCCCTTCCCTTGAACGTTCTTAGAACCTGTCCGGCGACTCTTTTTGCTTTATTCATCGCTATCTGATTTTGTGTTTCGAATTTCGCATCATCTGTCATTATTATCCCGAGATCAATCGCTTTCATGCTTCTCTGAATTTCCTGTCTATCTGGAGCATAATATGCAGTCTGTTTAAGTTCTTCTTTTCTACCATATCTCAAGAGTTGAAATTTCTCGGCATTGAATGACATGTTGTTGTCTTCTGACCATTTGTATATTTTGTTCGTGTCCCTCTGCAAGGCCTCCACGTCATGTACATCGCTGATTTTTCTGCTGATCTTTGTATCGTCTGCAAAGGATATATATATATATATTATATATATACACACACACACACCATATATTACTCATACTTGCAACCTGCCCTCCGAAGGTGCATATAAATATAAAAATCTTTAATATTTCTTCAGATTATGATTATCAAAGCTGACGGTTGTTGTTTTTTCCCCCTTTTTTTTAAGACCTGTTTTTAAAAATTTAGGAAAAGAAATATATAATAAAAAATATGAAGGGGCCACCGCGAGGGTTTGGGGGGGGCCAGGATCATAAGATGGTGTGGGGAGGGCCCTTAATAATACCTAAACATAATAATTTTAAAATGGAACTATGGCAGACGGGGAACCTCTCGGTGGACCTGTACTCGTATATTTATTACGAGATAGAATAATGAAGATTATTTTGAGAAATTTAAGTCTATTGAATATCGAGTAAAGGTTTTTCAACTTAATCTCTCTCTCTCTCTCTCTCTCTCTCTCTCTCTCTCTCTCTCTCTCTCTCTCTCTCTCTTGGTGTACAGACCTCCACATCTCCTCCTCGAGGAGGATACAGCCCTGTACACCGAACTCAGTAGCCTGCTAGGGGATAGGGTGTGTGTAGTTTTAGGAGACTTCAACTGTCGCAGCATAAAGTGGGAAAACAGGACTGCCGATGCTGAAGGGAGGAGGCTAGTTGACTTTGCTGATGAGAACTTCCTCACTCAGTGGGTCAACGAGCCTACACGAGGCGAAAGCGTTCTAGACTTAGTATTCACGACCGAAGACAACCTCGTCACTGGCCTCACCGTTGACGAATCATTGGGCGGGAGTGATCACGGTCTTATTAGGTTCCGTGTGGCGTCCCTCGGGTGAAGCGTAGTAACTCGAGAGGCAGTAAGCTCGATCTCCGGCGGGCGAACTTTGTTAGCCTCAGGGATAGCGTAGGAGAGATGGGGTTAGAGGTTGGCGGCGATGTTGAGGGAGTGTGGAGTGCATTCCGGGACGAGTTTATGGTGCTGCAGTCTGCTGCCATACCCTCAAAACCGGTCACCCCTGCTTCAACGCAGCCTAGGAGGTTCAATCGTGACATCGCTTCGGCTATCCGAAATAGGAAAGTAGCGTATAGGAGGGCGAAGGCCAATCGTTCCCACGAGAACACTGAAGCGTATGTCCGCCTGTGTAGGGAAGTGAAGGCGAAGGTTAGACTAGCGAAACGTAACGAAGAACTACGGGTGGCAAGCCTCTGCAAGGGGAACCCTAAGGAGTTCTTCAGTTATGTTAATAGTAGAAAGCCCATTAGAAGCATGATAGGTCCGTTAAAGGACGGAAGCGGCGTTGTGCGGACCTACGACGCGGACATCGCCAATGTGCTTAATGAGTACTTTGCGGGAGTGTTCACCAGGGAGGATACCCGCGTCATCCCCGAGCCAGGCGTGAGGCACGAAGGTGCTGGCCTGGATAGTGTTAGATGTACCGCAACAGTCGTTGCCTCTAGAATAGACAAACTGAGCGCGTTTAAGGCTCCTGGGCCAGACCAGTTTCTCCCCAGAGTGTTGCGAGAAGTGCGCGACCAGGTGGCTCCCCACCTGGCTACAGTCTTCAAATCGTTGGAGATGGGCCAGGTGCCTGGTGACTGGAGGGAAGCCAACGTGACCCCTATCTTTAAGAAAGGGGGTCACGAAAGTCCAGGGAACTATCGTCCCATTAGTCTCACTTCAGTTGTAGGTAAATTATTAGAAGGGATAATAGCTGATAGGATCGTTGACCATTTGGATTCCTACAAGCTGCTTGGGGACTCCCAACATGGGTTTAGACGGCATAGGTCGTGTCTCACCAACTTGCTCGAGTTTTTCCACGTCATGTTGAGTGAGTACGATAAGAGTGGGGCGATTGATATACTTTATCTCGACTTTCAGAAAGCCTTTGATAAGGTACCTCACTGCCGGCTAATGGCGAAAGTGCGCGCGCTGGGTTTCGGTGGGGAAATAGGTAGGTGGATTGAAAACTGGCTGAGGAATAGGCGGCAGAGGGTGGTAATTAAAGGGGCTAGTTCGGGTTGGGCCTCGGTCACTAGTGGGGTTCCTCAGGGTTCCGTTTTGGGGCCACTGTTGTTTATCATTTACATAAATGATATCGACGGTGGCATCGTCAGTCGGATCGCCAAATTCGCTGATGACACCAAGCTTGGGGCCAATGTTGGGACGCCCGAAGCGATCGAGGAACTGCGTGCGGACCTAGGTAGGATAGGAGAGTGGTCCGAAAAATGGCAAATGCCGTTTAACTTGGGTAAATGCAAAGTGATGCACATTGGCTACGCCAATCCCAAGTCGGACTACTCGATGTTGGGTAGTAATATCGAGGTGACTGATTTAGAAAAGGACTTGGGTGTGCTAATTAGCAGCGACCTTAAGTTTACGAAACAGTGTGTAGAGGTGGAAAAGAAAGCCCAGAAACTATTGGGTTATATCAGGAGGCAATTTCAGTTTCGAACAAGGAGATTGTGCTCTCACTGTACAATTCCCTTGTTCGGCCGCACCTGGAGTATGCTGTGCAGTTCTGGTCGCCCACCCTCAGGAAAGATATTGAGAGGCTGGAGCGAGTGCAGGCGAGGGCCACAAAGTTAATCCCTTCCGTTAGGCATATGGGCTACAATCGACGGTTACGCGCCCTGAACTTGTTTTCGCTTGAAACTCGGAGGCTGCGCGGTCAACTGATAGAGGTTTTCAAGCTCTTACGCGGGTTCAACGATGTCGATTTTAGAAGTATGTTTAGTTTAAATGATAACCCAACTCGTAACAATGGTTGGAAGTTGGATTTGAAAAGGTTTAGGACTAGTGTGTGTGGGAATTACTTTACGTATAAGATCTGTGACACGTGGAACGGTTTACCTTCAGAAGTTGTGAACAGTTCCTCTGTGGATCAGTTCAAGAAAAGGTTAGACCAAATTTTGCACACTATTTGAGTGTGTACAAAATTTTCCCTGGCACCCGTTGCCATTGGTACCTCCTCGGTATGGGCCGCAAGGCCTTTTGAGGTACTTCTTTTCCTTGTAACTCTCAACTCTCTCTCTCTCTCTCTCTCTCTCTCTCTCTCTCTCTCTCTCTCTCTCTCTCTCTCTCTCTCTCTCTCTCTCTCTCTCTCTCAAATGAGTGAATTATTATGGCATTTGATTTCATTCTTTTCCCATCACCATTCCTTCCTTCACAGCCTTTCCTGTCTATGTTTCTGGTGTGTTCAATAACATGTACATCAAACTACGCGACTTGGAAAAGGACAAATACGAGGAAGAGAAAGGATTCAAGGTACATATCCACGACCCGAAAGATGACGCCTTAATCGACGTAAGAACCCACGGGTCGACGGTAGAAAAAGGGTGGGGAAAGGATGCCAGAGTCACTGTGAGAGAGGTTAGTGGCTAACGGGGGTTTAACCCCACTTATAATTCAGTCATGGACTGTCCCAAGAAATGAAGAGTGAAAAGGTGACAAATGCCGTGTTTGTGACGTTTTTGGTTTGACCATGACCCGGTTTCCTTTTATACTTTTGACACTTCCAACATAAAAGATTTTAAAGTTTACAATTGCGAAACAAAACACGCGTCATATTTACCCTTTCCGGCCCAGTGGGTCTATATGGACCCATAACAATGTATCTTTTCTTCTAATTCATAAATAAATCGTGTCGGAAAGGGTTAAAATAATTTGCATAGTAACTATGCATTCCAGCATGGTCTTTCTCGAAAAGTAAAAACCAGAATAGAAGATGAAATATTTAATACACATTTACTTAAGAAAAACTTATCACAACGACAACGTAAAATTCAAGACATAGTTTGACTCGACCTTCGGTGAGTTTACAAAAAATAAAAATAAGTGAATATTTTAAAGAAAATCCTCTTCGTTCTCTTTTGTTAGAATGTTTTTTATTTTTAAGTAAATTTACATAATTTTCCTACATGTTTAAAGAAAGTTAATATTTGGGGAATACGGCTGCATACTGCTGAGCTTCAGCCAAACATTTGTAAGCAAAAGTGTCAATTTTAATGAATATTTCTTTCCAGTTCAAGACTATTCCTACTTACTCTCGACCTTGCGTCACGGAGCCTGACTATTCATCTTCCCAATGTGTCTCAAAATGCTTCATTAAGTCACTTTTAAATAAAACGGACTGTCTCATGCCTTATATGGAAGGTAAGGCGAAGTGGTTTCTTTTTAGTTATATGTATACGTGATGTTACGCCTACATAAAAAAAGGATTAGAGCACGTACAACAGAAGTGTTTCCACGAAAACCTGAGGAAGAAGATGGATTTTAAGGAGAGATATATATATATATACTCTTATAATCATTACCGTTAATAAGAAATGGAAGTAATGAATATATAGTTGTACAATACAGTATATAGGCCTATAATAATCATTCAGGAGTTCCAGAAACTGGCACAACGCTCAGGTCAACGAATGCGGCCCATTGTACTGACTTGTATTATTATTACCAGTACCATCATGATTCGAACCCCCCACTTCCAGACCTCAGTCTTTTTACTTCGCTTTTAGGAAACAGTATTACCCACTGAGCTACGGACACTCTCTATATAGGCCTATGCACGCAGAAAATAAAATAACCGGTTCACCTGAAAATCAGGGCCTTCAGCCTTCTCTAGTTAGCCTTATAAGGCTAACTAACGAAAATATCACGACCTAACATAACCAATCGTGAGGTCAACTGTACGCCCTTGACGATTGGTTAGGTTCTGTCGTGATATTTTTGTTAGTTAGCCTTATAAAGCTAACTAAAGAAGGCTGGAGGCCCTGATCTTCAGGTGAATCAAATAACCTAATGTTTACCAGAGTATTACTGATATCATATACTCGTATGTGCAGTAATATGGTACACAGTATGTAAACATTGTCAGTGAAGTCACTTTAGTTTGTAGTTTAGTTTTTATTTTGCTACTCTTTCATTTTATGCAGAAGGAACCGAAATAAGTTTACAAACATTTTTAGTAACCCAACTTTACCTTACGCTAATTTAACCTATCTTATCCTAATCTGAACTAACCCGCAGAAAAACTGTGATTAAGAAGTTCTATGTATATCATGAGTAAGCCGTATTTCCTATTAAATTGTTTAAATTAAAGCTCTTAATCTCAACCAACCCAAAAGTGACCAAAATTATTTTTAGTAATTGTCTGAGCCATTTTCTTTGGCTAGGTTTTTGTTGGTCAGCCTCATTTAAAACACGAAATAATTTTCCTTAACTTGAAACGACCAAAATGTCATTAAAAGAAAACGGCAATTTCGATTTAATTCTTTTAAAACGAATGCAAAATCAATTATATTTTTCATACATGTTAAGACTGAATTTTTGCGTGTAGGCTATGTGAATTCCCAAATCAGTTTGTCACGAATAGAGAGAAATTCTACGGGAAAATCCCGAGTCTAAATTGTTTATCACGAGGACCATACGACATAGCCGAATAAGTTACTGTCTGAAATACAGTCGCAATTATTCAAAAAATAATTCAAACGAGGAAAATACTTACTCACTTGCTGCTCTCTCTAGCACCAATTTCATTGAATTTCTGATCACTGTCCATGAAGCGTTTTTTCCCAAAGATCCTACGAAAGTCGCACTGCCTTGTTCCTCTCCCGAGACTTACAAATTTGGGCTGGCAACAGCAAAAGAACTTTTGTTCCATGGAGGATGGAGGCCCACTTCCTGTGACTGCCCAAAACAGTGCGATGAGAACATTTACACCGTATTCACAGAAGCTGTTCAAACTGGGTTTTCAAGTGCCAGACTAAGAATATTCTTTCAGGTATTTATTTGAATATATATATACACAGACCGTGCATGGAACAAGGAACTCTTCTGGGATAATTAAATCCACTATAGTCCGAATAAGTAATGGTAAATGACAAATACCATAGTTTTTCTTTTTCATGATGCTAGCCCGACGTGGGCAACGGGTCACTCGCAAAGAGGTCCCATAAATATAGCTTTCCATCTTGAAACGGACATGTTATGTGCCTTGAAAAGTGGACGCTCAATTCTGCCAGTTGAAGTTTAAGTTTTGTTTTTTGGCTAAAAATATAATAGTTACCCCTTTTTCTTTGATGTATTCAATCTGACGTGAAGGCAGCGAGTCTTTTGCTTATATTGAGGTTCTAAATGTAGCAGGGCTAGGCTGCTTTAAACCCTAGATCCATGTCCCAAAGCTGGATCCTGTCTGCTTTGCAGATAGCTGGTGAGGGAAGCTATATTTATGGGACCTCTTTGCGAGTGACCCGTTGCCCACGTCGGGCTAGCATCATGAAAAAGAAAAACTATGGTATTTGTCATTTACCATTACTTATTCCGATTATAGTGGATTTAATTATCCCAGAAGAGTTCCTTGTTCCATGCACGGTCTGTGTGTATCATAAAAAACTCATATGGGAATGAACTCAGAATGGTCCCCTATATATATATATATATATATATATATATATATATATATACAGTGATGAGCTGCCAAAATCTTAACAACCGGTTCCCTATATAAAAAGTTCTGATTTAAAGGATGTGCCACAGTATGTAGTTTTTGTACCTTTCTCAATAAGAAGTGGCAATGCAATGTGTCATTGGGAGTTGTACTCGTACTTAACAATGAAAAAAATAAATTTAGAATAAATTTGAAAAGAAGAAAATATGAAGAATATTTAAGTATATTAGTTATTACTAATTAGGTAGTAATTACAAAATAGCTTCAAGATTATTATTTTGTACACCGTTTTATAAGATTATTCGGTTTTAAGATCATTTTATAACAATATTTGTTTTCGTAACAATTTTTAACAACCGGTTCTAAAATGCTTCAAAATTTTAACAACCGGTTCGCGGGAACCGGTGCGAACCAGCTCCAGCTCACCACTGTATATATATATATTATATATATATATATATTACCCCCTCGATTAGGTACTCCGGCTTGCCGGGCAGAGGGGGCTCGTACACCTCGTGTGTTGTTGGGGTTTCCTCAACTCCTCGCGGGGTGTGGGCGAAGAGTTACCTAGTTGCGTTTTTTTTTTTTTTTCCTTACTTTTCTTTTAGCTCCCCCTTTTTTTTCCGTTTCAACCGGAATTTCTTTTCTCTTGACTCGGTCTTGTGCCTCTGTCAATTGTAGTATCCCCCCCCCCACTCTGTTTGTATTTTGCAGTCTTGGGGTCATCGGGTGCACCCGCCGGGGGGCATCGCTCCGTGGCTGAGCCGTGCTCCGGGGACGGTCTGGGCGCCCGGACCGCTGCTGCGTCTGGATTGGGTCTTTGCTGGGCCCTTAACGGACAAATCTCCGTAGTGCCAATCTGCTGTTTTTAAAACGACAGTCGGGTTGGGGGGCGGGCTACCCGGGACGTTGGGCCTGCGCCTTGAAGGATGCAGCGGCGGATGGTGCATTGCCTTGGGTCCGAGGTTGTCTTTTTTGTAAAGCTATTGTTTATGGGTTCAATTTCAAAACTTAAATCCCCTCTTGTTGACGACTCTGGCCTGCCCTTGGATTTGGATAAGACTTCTACTTCTGGTCGTTCAGCGGCCTCTGCCTCCGCTGGATTGACCTTCAAGCCGTATGGCCCCCTCTCGTCCTCTGCGGCGTCTGGCTCTCGTGGCCGGACTCGTGGTGGCCGTAGGGCGGGGTCTTCGCTGCCCTCGTTCTCTCGCCCACTCTCGGTTACCGTTACACATGGACCTGTCCCTGCTGTCAATTTCTGTCCAGTGGACAGGTTCCTTGTTCTCCGCCCTTCCGCTGGCTCCCTTCCGGGCAACTCGGAACGGGTGTTCCAGCGTCTTAAGACGGTGGGAGTTCCCTGTCGTTATGATATCCGCCCTCTGAAGGATGGGTCTCTTCTTTTGAAGTCCCGTTCTTCGGTGGTGACCGAGTCCCTTCTACAGTTGCAGGATGTTTTGGGTTGCAGAGTTTCTGTGACTCCCCATCCGCAATTGAATAGCTGTCAGGGCACCATTTTCGCTTCCCGTCTGCTGTCAATCCAGGTTGGCGAGTTGCAGGAGGATCTTGCCCCCCAGGGGGTGACAAAGGTCTTCCGCTTTTCGTCGCGCCGGGATGGTGCTCTGACCCCGTCCGCTCGTCTGCTCCTGACCTTTGACTCCCTTGTGCCTCCGGCCCAGGTGTTCTGGGGCATGGGTGATCGCCGGTCGTGTGAGTTTTCGGTGAGACCGTATGTGCCTGACCCGGTTCGCTGCTTTGGCTGCAACCGGTTCGGCCATGTTAGCTCTGCTTGCCGCCGTGAAGGTAAGCTGTGTGTCCGCTGCGGTGGGCCTGCGCACCCTACCCCGTGCACGAACCCCCCGCTGTGCTCGAACTGCTCGGGGGCCCACCCTTCCTCCTCTCGGGACTGCCCCGTTTTCAAGTTTGAATTCGAGGTGCGGTCCTTAAGGACTACCGAATTCCTTAGTGCGCGGGAGGCGCGCGATAGGGTCCGTGACCGGGAGCCGCGGCGGGGGTTGTCCTATGCTGCTGCCCTTGGCTCTGGCGGGTCCTCTGGCCCCTCCCGTGCTACTCCGGCGCCTACCGGAGTGGTGCCCCCCCCTGGAAGTTCCGGGGGTTGGTGGTCCTCCTGGCGCCGCGGGACCTTCATGTCTCTCTGCCTCACTTTCGGACATCCCATCTGATTCCCTGCCTACAGGTGCCCCTTCTCCCTCTCCGGCCTTGGGGTCTGGATCTTTGCCTACTCGTCTCTCGGGTGGGGAAGGTGCTGCCCCGAAGGGGAGGAGGAAGCGTCGCCGTGGTCGGAGTCGGAGTCCTCCAGACCCGATCATGACCGCTGCTCGCCCTGCTTCCCCTTCCTCACCGGAAGGGAAGCGGCGCGCCGCTCCTGGTCCGCTCGGGACTCCCCCTCCTATACGGAGGGCTGGTGAGGTGTCGCCTCTCGGTGCCCCGACTAGTGTCTGGGTGTCGGTTGAGGTACACCGCCCCATGACACCCTCGATTACTGACTCGGTTCCTATGGTGGACCCGGTCGAGAGGAGCCTGGCCCTTCTTCATGGAGTCTCTCTCCCTTCGGCTCCTGCTGTGAGTGGTCGGGTCTCTCTCCTGGATCTACCTCTCCCACCTGTGGTGGACCTTTCTTCCCCTCCCCGTCAGCACTTGTCTGGTGTGACGAGCCCTAGAGCATCTGGTTCTCCCCGGCCCTCCTCTGGTGGGGAGTCGGGGGTTTCAGCTGGGCCCGTCTCGTCGTCTCTCCCCCCCCTCAGGGGAGCCCCCCTCTGAACTCCCTGTTCCACTTTCTACCTCTCGTTCTGCTACCGGTGAAGCAGCTGCGGGGTCGGTGGCCCCTACCCCTCCCGTTCGGGGTGAGTCGGGGAAGCCGATTCCGTCCCTGGTTACGGACCATTGAGTTTGCTGCTCAGCTTGGTCCGTGGCTATTTCTCTGCCTTCTCTACTTTTTATAATGCCACTTCCCCTTACAGTTCCATTTTGCATTGGAACTGTAGGGGGCTTTTAGCTAACTGGGAGAACCTTGCCTCCCTGCTGGAGAGCGAGCGGCCTTCCTGTGTTTGTCTCCAGGAGACTATCCTGGCTGCGCGTGGGCTCCCTCGTCTCTCTGGCTATGTTGGCTTCCCTTGCACCCCGGATGAGCGCACACGCCGGCGGGGTGCAGCGATTTATGTACACCATTCATTACCCTCGCGAGGTGTGCCTCTTCGTACTTCCTTGCAGGCTGTGGCTGTGCGGCTCTTTTTAGATCGCCAGTACACTGCCTGCTCGATTTATATTCCTCCTCATGACCCTCCTTCTCGCGACGCGGTTCGCGAGTTGGTGTTGCAACTGCCTCGACCGTTTCTCCTCCTCGGGGACTTTAACAGTCGCGACCCGGCTTGGGGAGATGTCCGGTCGACTAATGTTGCTGGTATGTTGCTCTCCTTAATGGAGGACCTTTCCTTCGCGTGCCTCAATTCCGGCGAACCTACCTACTTCCACGAACCCACGGGTTCATCTACCTGTATTGATCTCTCCTTGGTGTCCCTCGATGCCTTACTCGATTTTTCGTGGAAGGTGTTGGGGGACTCTTATGGCAGTGATCATTACCCAGTCTGTCTTGAGCCGGTCGGACCGCAGCCGGGCGTCTCGTCTCGACCGAGGTGGTGCCTTGCGCGGGCTGACTGGCCATCTTTCAGAGCTCGTTCCGTCATTGTCCGTTCGGTATTGAGCTTTGGCTCTGTGGATGAGAGCTTGGAGTTCTTCGAGCGGGTGGTGATGAGCGTCGCGGAGGACTGTATTCCTCGATCTTCCGGTAACCCGCGGACGCGTAGCGTCCCGTGGTGGACTCCAGCATGTCACCAGGCGGTGTGCGAGAGGAAGAGGGCAACGCGCCGCTTCCACCGCACCCGGCGCGCGGACCACTTGATTGAGATGCGGCGGGCGAAGGCTTTCGCCCGCCGGACTCTCAAGTTGGCCCGTCGGGCCTCTTGGCGTGCTTTTGTGTCCGGCATTTCCTCGTCTACCCCTTCTGCTGCTGTGTGGCGGAAGGTACGTAGTATCGAGGGGAAGCCGGTCCCTGCTAGTCGCCCTGTCCTTCGGGACGGAGACGGCTTCCTTTCGGATCCTGCTGCTGTGGCCGATCGGCTGGCCGGTGCGTTTGCTGCGGTTTCCCGTTCGCCTTCAGCTGCGGATCGTCCTTTATCGGAGGTCACGTTCCCGCCCCCTGGGAACGAGCCCTATAACCATCTCTTTACGATGCGGGAACTTCGGGCTGCCTTGGCAACCCGTCGTTCTTCCGCCCCTGTCCCTGATGACATTCCGTATGACTTTAATTAGAATCTGCACCCGATGGCCCTGCACTTCTTGCTGGGTCTTTTCAACCGGGTGTGGGTTGAGGGGTCGTTCCCTTCCCGTTGGAGGGAGGCGATTGTGGTCCCGATACCTAAGCCGGGGAAGGATCCCGCGGAGGTGGCGGGCTATCGGCCTATTGCCTTGACGAGCTGCTTATGCAAGCTCCTTGAAAAGATGGTGGCCGTCCGACTTTCCTTTACACTGGAGTCGCTTGGGTTATACCCCCCGACCCAGTATGGCTTTCGTCGATTTCGGGGTACTCTGGACCCCCTTCTCCTCCTTGGCCATGATGTGCGGGAGGCATTTTCCCGCCGGAATCTTGTTCTGGCCGTCTTTTTCGACGTCCAAAAGGCCTATGACACGACCCGTCGGGGAGTTGTCATGGACCGTTTGAAGTCTCTTGGTTTTGTGGGCTTTTTGCCCACGTTTCTTCGCAACTTCCTCTGCCGTCGCATTTTCCGCGTCCGTAATGGGGCGGCCCTATCTGACCTGTATGTTCAGGAGGAGGGGGTGCCCCAGGGGTGTGTTTTGAGCGTCTCCTGCTTCAATCTGGTTATGTCTGCGCTACCGGGAGCTCTTCCGCCCTCGGTGCGCTGTTCCATCTACGCAGATGATCTGGCTGTCTATGCCGCGGGGACGAGTCCCTCCCTCGTGGAGAGGCAAGTCCAACTCGCGGTCAATCGGGTTGAACGCTGGGCGTCGTCGGTGGGCCTTACGCTGTCTTCCCCGAAGACTTCGTGTGTGGCCTTCCTTCCGTCGAGGAGACGGGGATCCGGCGCCATCCCGGCCTTTAACCTTACACTCGGGGGTCAGCCTCTGGCCCTCGTTCCATCAGTACGCTTCTTGGGTATGGTTTTCGACAGCCGTTTGAGCTGGGTTCCCCACCTTCGCCGGCTGCGCGAGTCCGCGAGACGTACCCTGGATTTGCTGGGACATCTGTCGCATACTACATGGGGCGCGGATAGGCGGACACTCCTCCGTTTGTACGTGTCCCTGGTACAGTCCAAATTAGACTATGGGAGTGTGGTGTATGGCTCCGCCTCTCGCACGGCCCTTCGGATACTGGATCCGGTCCTCTCTAGAGGACTGCGCATGTCATCTGGCGCCTTCCGCTCCTCTCCGGTTGATAGTCTGCAGGTTGAGTGCGACATCCCTCCCTTGGAGGATCGGAGGTCGTTCCTCATTGCTAAGCACTATCTCCGGATCCTCCGTCTTCCCACCTCTCCTCTGTTCCAGGTGGTTGAAAGGGCGTTCTGCCGGGATGGGCGTTGGTATTTCACCGACACGGTGACCTCCCTCCTCGATGGTATGGGCACTCCTCCTCCATCCGTTATACCGGTCTCTTTCAGGGGTGTTGCATCTTGGGAGAGCACCCCTGTTGCGTGCTGTAGGGCGTTGCGCCCCGTTCGCAGGGCCGATTCTGACTCTGCCTTACTTCGGTCTCTGTTCCTTCAGTATGCAGCGTGTCACTCTGCATGTGTTGCGGTCTTCACAGATGGCTCGAGGTCGTCGGGGGGCGTTGGGGCCGCGGCTGTTCCCCAGTCGTTTGCCCTTGCTCCCCGATGTACCCGTCTCCCTGATGAGGCTTCCGTTTTCACGGCGGAGCTCTATGCCATTCTGAGCGCTCTGGAGGTGGTGCGGGAGCATCCGGATGGGTCGTTTGTCATCTATTCTGATTCCCGCAGTGCCCTGGATGGCCTGGAGTGTTTTGACCCTGTCCACCCACTGGTCCGACGAATCCAGCTACTGTGCCATATCCTTGTCACTTCTGGTGGCAAGGAGGTGGTATTTTGCTGGGTTCCTGCACATGTTAACGTGGCTGGAAATGAGGCTGCCGATCGAGCTGCCCGTTCCGCGTGGCGACTACAGGTTTCGCCCGTGTCCCTCCCCTTTTCCGATTATATCCCTGGCTTCCGTAGGTTTTTGCGCTCCCGGTGGCAGAGTCGCTGGGATGGCGCTACAAATAACAAACTCTGCAAGATTAAACCCAAATTGGGATGTTGGTCCTCTTCCTTCCATCGGTCGCGCCATAAGGAGGTGGCTTTGGCCCGCCTCCGTATTGGCCACACCCACCTGACCCATGGCTATTTGATGGCCGGGGATCGGGTGCCCCGATGTCCCGATTGTAACATCTTACTCACAATTGCCCACCTGCTGGTGGATTGGTGGAAGGTCTCTACTTTTCGGTAACCGGGTTGTTCTCCTTCCTTCTTCGCTCCCGACTTCTTTACCGGTTGTGACTCTGATATTTCCCCCCCCCCTCCTCCTCCCCGTCTATTGTTCACTTCCGTTCGCTGTTTCATAGTCTTCGTCCTGAGTTCGCTCTGCTATCCACCTTTCTTTTGGTGGCCATGAGCGGTCATACTTTGAAACACAAAAAAAAATATATATATATATATATATATATATACACACACACACACACGAGGGCCACTCAATATAGTTTGCCCCACTTTCTTTTTTTTAGTTTCCAAGTTTCTTTGTAAGTTCCAGAAATTTTGTACACAAGTAGTTACATACTTTTTAACAAGTTTTTATTTTTCCACATAGTCTCCATCCTTTCTACGGCTTTCCTCCACCTCGAAACAAGCGCCTTTATTCCTTGCTGGTAAAAGTCCGCTGGGTTCCGCTGGAGCCACTTCTTAACCTCAACAACAACCTCATCGTCAATCTGAAGCTTTCTTCCACGAATAGCATCCTTCATTAGCCCAAACAAATGCAAGTCTGAAGGTGCCAGATCCGGGGTGTATGGAGGGTGGGGTAACACAGTGAAGCGTATTTTTGTGATGGCCTCTCTTGTTTGCAAACTGTTGTGTGGTCTTGCGTTATCGTTAGGCTGACCATATTTCCTTGAGACAAAAACGGGACATTAGGATGGCAAAAAAGGGACGGGGGTTATGTAATATTCTGTATTCATGAAAAAGTAAGTACATAAACATATTGAGCTTACAATTATTCTTCAGTGACAGAACCCATACAGAACCCATAAAAAAAACGGTACGTATGGTCAGCCTAGTTATCGTGCAAAAGAAGGACGTGTTCCAGTTTTCTCTCAGGTCGAACTCGCTTTATACGTCTCTGGAGTCTCTGTAGGGTAGCAATATATCCCTCTGAGTTGATTGTTTGTCCTTTCTTCATAATGTCCACCAGAATCACCCTTTTCATGTCCCAGAAGATGGTAGCCATAACCTTTCCTGCAGAGGGGGCCATTTTGAACTTTTTCTTGCGTGGGGAGTCTGCGTGATGCCACTCCATGGATTGGCGTTTTGTTTCAGGTTCAAAGTGTACCAAAGTCTCATCTCTAGTCACATTTCGTGAAAGGAAGTCATCCCCTTCTGTCTCGTATCGAACCAACGACTCGAAAGCAATTTCTTTTCTTTGGGCTTCGTGATCTTGTCAGTTTGCGAGGAACAAACCGTGAATACACTTTTGAGTATCCCAGTTGCTGAATTATCATAGTCACACTTCCTTCACTAATTCCTAGCTCCAGTGATAGCTCCTTATATGTGACGCGCCGATTTGATCGAATGATGTTGTTAGCACGTTGCACAGTGTGAGATGTCACAGCCGATGCAGGGCGACCGCTGCGTGGCTCATCATCGAGGCTGGCTCTCCCTCTCTCCAATGATCTCATACGTTTAGACCAGCGTCCAACTGTGCTTCGAACAACAGCATCTCCGTAAGCGTTTTGTAGACGTTTGTGAATATTTCCAACTGTTTCCTTCTCTGCGGTTAAGAACTCGATAACGGCTCTCTGTTTACGACGCACATCACTGTCAGACGCCATTTTCAAAACTGCGTTAACCATCGGTTTTATACAAGGGCGTTTAAAAACGGTTTTATACAAGGAGGGGAGGTTCAAACTGGAAAAATCAGGTTATGTGAAGCGCAGAAAGTTCAAACTTACGGCCCAAAAGACATTTCAGCCCCATGGCCTATTATTTAGCTAAGAAAAAAGGGTGGGGCAAAATATATTGAGTGCCCCTACTATATATATATATATATATATATATATATGTGGTGGACCGGATGTCAGTTTTTCAACATATGCGGATACGGATCTTTAATTTCAATATCCGCGGATGCGGATATTTAGTTAATCTATCAATATAATATAGAATTATGAATATATGACAATTTTTCAAATTTCGTGATATTACTATTATGGCAGGCAATGCATAAGAATTAAAATTAATATTAATGTTTTCATTACGATAAAAATAGTAACTTTCTCAAGAGTTTCAGCCACAGAAAATTGAATGAAACAAGTTTCACTCAATTTTGTGTTACCAGGTATTTATATTTTGACGTTTATATGTTTGTTTGTTCATTAATAATTAATACTTTACATGAAATGTGCATGACTGGGCCTTATAAGCTACTTTATAAGCCAATTTAATTGTAAATTGCATAATTTATTAGAGGTAATATCCGCATAACATCCGCAGTCAAAAGTGCGGATGCGGATGTTAAAAATTATGCGGATATCCAGTCCACCACTAATATATATATATATATATATTATATATATATATATATATATATATATATATATATAATATATTGATACACACAGACCGTGCATGGAACAAGGAACTCTTCTGGGATAATTAAATCCACTATAGTCCGAATAAGTAATGGTAAATGACAAATACCATAGTTTTTCTTTTTCATGATGCTAGCCCGACGTGGGCAACGGGCCACTCGCAAAGAGGTCCCATAAATATATCTTCCCTCACCAGCTATCTGCAAAGCAGACAGGATCCAGCTTTGGGACATGGATCTAGGGTAAAGCAGGGAACCATTCTGAGTTCATTCCCATCTTGAAACGGACATGTTATGTGCCTTGAAAAGTGGACGCTCAATTCTGCCAGTTGAGGTTTAAGTTTTGGTTTTTGGCTAAAATATAATAGTTACCCTTTTTCTTTGATGTATTCAATCTGACGTGAAGACAGCGAGTCTTTTGCTTATATTGAGGTTCTAAATGTAGCAGGGCTAGGCTGCTTTACCCTAGATCCATGTCCCAAAGCTGGATCCTGTCTGCTTTGCAGATAGCTGGTGAGGGAAGCTATATTTATGGACCTCTTTGCGAGTGGCCCGTTGCCCACGTCGGGCTAGCATCATGAAAAAGAAAAACTATGGTATTTGTCATTTACCATTACTTATTCGGACTATAGTGGATTTAATTATCCCAGAAGAGTTCCTTGTTCCATGCACGGTCTGTGTGTATCATAAAAAACTCAGGGAACCATTCTGAGTTCATTCCCATATATATATATATATATATATATATATATACAGTGCCCGCGAAAAGTATCCGATCACTCAAGAAAAACAATATTTTCCCTTGATATTCAGAGACACGTAATTCACTTTCTATTTGTTCTAGCGACATCTGGTAACTTTGAGGTTGCTCGCTGATATGAGATCTATCCAACGCATTCTCAAATTAGTGTTCTGGTAGCTTTCGTTGCGGGTGGCTGTGTCTCAAATTTGTCAGATTTCACTGTTTGTGTAAATTTCTTGATTTTTTTTTTTTTTTACAGAAAGTGGTGTAAATAAAATTTATATATAATGTGTGCTAAAAAACAACTTAAGAGTGATTGTCGAGGTGCTATTGTTGCTTTGCATGCATGTGGGAAATCACAGAGACAGATAGCTAAGGAATTAAACATATCCCAAAGTACCGTTAATTTATGGGTTTCACGGGCTAAGAACAATGGTGGCCTAACCACGCCAGTCCCTAAAAAACGATCTGGCAGACCGAGAAAAACAAATTCGCGAACAGACAAACTTATGAAACGTTTAGTATTGAAAAACCCAACAATAACTGCGAAAGAAATAAAATTTTATATGAATAATTTGTTATCTGGTGTTTCTGAACGAACTATCTAGGAGCGGCTCCAAAAGAACTCGGATTACCATCTCGCCATGCTGCTAAGAAACCGTTCATTAATGAAAAAATGCGTAAAAAACGTGTCGCATTTTGTAAAAAATACATTCATTGGACTGTTGATGACTGGAAGAAGGTTTTATTTAGCGATGAGTCGACATTTTTGACATTCAGAAGTTGTCCAAAAAAGGTTCGCCGGCCTATTGGCTCAAATAGGATGGACCCTAAATACACCCTAAAGACAATGAAACACCCTCCAAGTGTGATGGTTTGGGGTTGTTTCGGTTACTATGGGCGTGGAAACTTATATTTTCTTCCGAAGAACACAACTATGAATGGTGCACGGTATTTAGCAATGCTACAGGATAAACTTCCAATGGCAATGGCAATCCAAAGGACAAAAACATACATGCATGATGGTGCACCATGTCACAGGGCCAAAATAGTGACAAAATGGATTACTGACAATAAATTTGATATTTTGGATTGGCCTGGTAATAGTCCAGATCTCAATCCGATAGAAAATCTGTGGCTAATAATAAAAAATAAGGTTGAATGCCACGACACTGGCTCAGTCGAAAAATTACAAGAGGCCATCAAAAAGGTATGGTGCAAGGAAATATCAGTGGAAGTTTGTCAAAACTTGATTAAATCCATGCCAAAACGTCTAGAACAAGTCATCCAAACCAAAGGACAGATGACAAAATACTAATATAAGGTTAGTATACATTTAAACATTGTTTTTTATGTAAAAAATACAAATTTCAAGGGTGATCGGATACTTTTCGCGGGCACTGTATATATATATATATATATATATGACGAGTTTCACAACTATACCTATGAAATAAATAAATGATGCAAACCCACAAGGTAAAAAGAAAAAAGATTCGAAAAGCCTTTCTGATATTGAACAGTAATGTTCATATTAAAGTGAACTCAAATACTCACTTCTCACAAACCAACACAAAGTGAATAAAATGAATTTGCGCACCATTTTTATTTCAACATCTCTGCCAACGAATGTTTTCGGAGCGACATACTTTTTAACACAAGTTCTGTGTCTGTTTCTTTGCACACCCAAGGTGAAATTTTGAAAAAACAGGACCGGTTACCCCGCCACTCCGTATGCCAACCCAAACCGTACCACCAGGATAACGGAGTGATATTTCTTGTAAAACATGTGGACTGTTATGGTACCAGATGACATAATTGTGCCTGTTCCTTGTCCGTTCATTTTGAACAAACATTCACCACTCCACAAAACTCTATCCCGCAGTACGGCATTCGTGCATACTCTTTCAACCCAAATTTTGTAAAATTGCTTTCGACGATCTTAATCATCTTCCAGTACTCAGTAGCCTTTGAAACAGAGTGAGGTAAAAGGATTTTAGCTGCGCATCTCTCAAAATGCGATAAATTGGGTTTTTTCCTGGGGATAATTTCTAATTCCTGTCTGAGGACATTCACCCTTAAACTAGTCACGCAGTTGGGCTGAACCAGCTCAAGTTGTATTATTGCATGGGTTGTAATGATAATACACAAACTAGGGCTGGTACCAGCTTTCCAGCCCTCGTGTGTGTATTGTCATTACAACCCACGCAATACGACTTGAGTTGGACCAGCCCAAATGTGTGACTAGCTCTAAAAAGCAAATAATGAGCTGTAGAAATGTCCCATACTGTAAAGCCAAATTGTGTAAAAATTCTGATCATCATTTGACGTCGATTGGTCTCTTCACAGTAAATGTATTGAAAAAGAAAATTCTTCTATATTAAAATTGTTATATTTCCTCCATTCAAACTATATACAATTTCTCTCTTCAATGGACACGACAGGGATCAAATTTTATACGTTCTGAAGAGTTCTTCGACTAATTCTTTATTTCAGTCACGCAACTAATGACAACACGTTTCCTAAACAGGATTTGACCTACGACGAAGTGTCCGAAGAAATGGCGTACGACACCATCGCTCTCCTGTGCGACATCGGGGGTACTTTGGGGTTGCTTTTGGGGGCATCGGTGCTAACATTCTTCGAGTTGCTCGAAATCGGGTGTGAAAAAGTGGTCATTCTGTTTAAAAAATCGCGTCAATGACAAAAAGTCGAAAAGGAAACGTCAATTTGAAATTTGTTTTAAACTAAAAGGATTTCACAACATTACGATTGAACGAGAAAAACTAATTTTAATGTATAGAATGGTGGTTAATTATATAAAAAGTTATTAACTGTATATAAACTAATAGTTATAATTAGTAATATACAGGGTGGCGCATAAGTCCCAATCGGTTATGATGAAAGCGAAAATCAATCCAGCAAAGCTCACACTGACGTAATCGATTACTAAGTAAAGAATATATGTGGAGATGGTTATATTTTGCACTTTGAATAATCCATAAATATTTCTAAACTTATTATCGAAAACATTGAAATATTCCTATATTTTATGTAATTTTCAATGATTTCTTGATGAGTTACAAAATATCTATTTTTAAAATATTAGAATTTAAAAGGCTCCATTTAAAGTTTTAGCATATATATATATATATATATATATAATATATATATATATTATATATATATATATATATCTATATATATAATATATATATAATTGACATTAAAACGATGTATTTTAAATATTTATTCTTAATTTTAAATTAACGTATATTCACTACCTGCCCATTAAAGTAACTTAAATACGAGTAGTGTAATTTAAATGCACAGACTGGAATAAATATGGCCCATCTCTCTCTCTCTCTCTCTCTCTCTCTCTCTCTCTCTCTCTCTCTCTCTCTCTCTCTCTCAAGCTCTTACGCGTGTTCAACGATGTCGATTTTAGAAGCATGTTTAGTTTAAAACTTTAAATGATAACCCAACTCGCAACAATGGTTGGAAGTTGGATTTGAAACGGTTTAGGACTAGTGTGTGTGGGAATTACTTTACCTATAAGATCTGTGACACGTGGAACAGGTTACCTTCAGAAGTTGTGAACAGTTCCTCTGTGGATCATTTCAAGAAAAGGTTAGACCAAATCTTGCACACTATTTGAGTGTGTAGAAAATTTTCCCTGGCACCCGTTGCCATTGGTACCTCCTCGGTATGGCCGCAAGGCCTTTTGAGGTACTTCTTTTCCTTGTAACTCCTTGTAACTCTCTCTCAGTGGTTCCCAAACTATGGGTAAATTACCCCCGGGGGGGTAATGAATGATTTTTAGGGGGTAATGAATGATTTTTGGGGAGTAATGGAGGCGGCAGTTAAAAAAATATATATATATATATATATTTATCAAGTTTATAAATATAAAATTATTTTATATATATATATTGTGTATGTATGTACGTATGAGTGTGTATGTCTGTGTAAAATAGTTCGTTATTTTGTGTGTGCTTTCTTTGAAAGGGGTAATACGGACTGAGGAAATCAAGAGTTTGGGTAACGAAGTGTGTAAATAACAGAACCTTGTGTGAATCCACATTATATATATATATATATATATATATGGGTGTGTAAATAACAGAACTTTATATAAACCCATACCCATTCCACACCCAGTAATGATTAGCATAAGTTCCCACAGAAACCCGCACGCACTTCACTTTGCGTGTATTTTCACATCGCTGTAAACCTATGACATAGATATCTAAATTTAATGCCGTTTACTTATACATAACAAAATATGTATACTGTATATTATAATTTGCCATTAGATCAATTCTTAATTAGAACAATAGAAATCTTCAAAAAAATTGGTTGAAAATACTCTTGAACGACTTTTCAGCTTTTCATTTCTTTTCATTTCACAATGTCTTGTCCACAATGTCTTGTCACCCCGGTAAAATACTAACTGATTTTCGTTTTTCTTTCAGACCCATTTGAAATGTGTGATAGCGGCAACTGTACGATTGAACGACGCGTATTGGCTCGTACTGGGTCCATGAGCAACCACGTAATGGCAAAATCATTGAAAATATTCGCGCAGACTTCCAGGACCGCTTCAATCGTGCGCCAATACGCGACGTTCAATCGTACAGTTGTCGCTATCGCACATTTCAAATGGGTTTGAAAAACAAAAATAAGTTAGTATTTTACTGGGTTGACGAGACATTGTGTACATCCCGTAGATTAGATATATAGATATGATGTAAACGTTAGTGAAACTTTTTCTTTCTTCAATATAAACTCTTCATTCCCCTTCAAAATGAGACGGTGTATTGGACAATATGTAAAACGTTCGCTTCAATTATAATATTGTTTGTAACAGAAACGGTTTCATTTACTGTGTTGGGGAGGGGGGCGGGATATAGCTGATCAGAGAAGATGCCCCCTTGTTTTTTTCTCTTTGCCGTTAGTTTAAAATCAAATCCATATAAAATGTCTTTTCTCTCAGAGTGTACACACACACACACACACACACACACACACACACACACACACACACACACACACAATTTTTAGATGGTGAACAGTGAGAAACAAAAATCCTCTACGATGCCGCGAAAGAACAGATGACATTGGGGTGCCTTGAGCCAGGAAAGGTTGGGAGCCACTCGTACAGAGCACAAAAATTCCCTTAATTCCAACTGTGTAAGTATGCTTATTATAGACCATTTTCACGATAAATTAACCGTCAGTGGGGGTGTATATAACAATAATGGACTTTGTCTTCGTGCTCAAATTTCTATACACAGATTTAAAATTGAAGATAGAAGACGATGAGGTCTTTGCCAACACAAAATATTTGACCGACGGGATAAAGTCTCAAAGTTGATAAAATTTATGTTCAATGCAAAATTTCTCAACGAAAATGTTTGGACCCGCACTAATAAATACCACAAAACATCAAATTATCTAATCTAACTCAATCCAATGTGATCTAACCTAATTTAACCTAACCTAACAACCTAACCTAATTTAACCTAACCACGCTTAACTTTACACTTACGAAAACTGTCAGAAATTTGTTGAACAGAAAGAATCCTATAAAATATTTCTCTACAACGTTTCAGGAAAAAATTCTAGTCCAGTTTTTGTTTCGATTTTTAAAATTTAAAATATTCCTACATTCAATAATTATTTTTTGCAAAAATGTATAAAATATTTTTATAAAAAAAAATATTTACATCACGTATGTATATTTGAATGGACGAGATCAAAGGCAAGCTGTGATGACACTTCATGAAAAGCCGATTTTCAATTTTTATATATATACAGTATATACATATATATATATATATATATATATATATATATATATATATATATATATATATATATATATATATATATATATATATATATATAATATATATATATATATATATATATATATATATATATAGATAGAAAAATATAATGTCTCCGTTATGTTTCTGAAAGTATATCTTACCTACAATAATTACTGTTCGTGTATATAAATAATTTACTCTATGTAAGTACAAATATATATAATATATATTTGTCATTACAACATATTTACGAATAAAAGATTATTAGCGAATAACAGCATTTTATCCTCATTTGCAGGAAATGATGAATTCTAATTCATTTGCAAACTATATGTTAACACAGTCGTTGCCAAATGACGCACACATGCATCAAGAACCGAGTTAGTTTTGTTTTTCAATACGAGTACAGTACTGTACTGTATGTGGGGCAGCGAATGTGTTAACTGCTGTATTTTTAAAATATGATTACATTAGGTGAACATTTGAACTGGTCAGTTGATTATATATATATATATATATATATATATATATATATATATCAGTATCAATATGTAATGTATGTTACTGCAGCAGAAAATGTAAATATTCATTGTACTATAGAATTTAAATTACAAAATACTATATATATATATATATATATATATATATATACAGGGTGTCCCATAAGTCCGGCATCATAGGAAAAATAATAAAAAAGGCAAAACAAAAGCTTTTATTTACAGAACGTGCTCAATATGTCCACCATTGTTTTCAGTACACAAATTCAGACGTGATACCCAGTCAGCAAGCACACGGTGAATGATGTCAGGAGTAATGGTGTTACATGCCCCAATAATGCGCTGCCGCAAATGTTCAACACTCCTAATTTTCTCTGCGTATACCAGCGCTTTCAAGTGGCCCCAGAGATAAAAATCTAGTGGCGTGAGATCCGGGCTTCTAGCTGGCCATTCCACAGGCCCTCGACGTCCTATCCAATGACCAGGGAATTGTTGGTACAGGTATTCCCTTACTTGGGTGCTGTAATGTGCAGGAGCGCCGTCTTGCTGGAACCATGTTGGGAAATTTCCTTCTTCGTTCAAGACACTGGGAAATGCTTCTTCCTTGAGCATACGTAGGTAGGTGCCTCCAGTGACATGTTCATCGAAAAAGAGGGGGCCTATGATGCGATCCTTCCAAATGCCACACCATACCATCACCCGAGATGCACCTTGTTCCTTTGAAGAGGTATACCAGTGAGGGTTGTTTTGAGACCAGTAGCGGGTGTTCTGTCGATTTACCTCACCATTTCTATAAAAAACAGCCTCGTCACTGAACAGAATGGTGGACGGGAAATTGGCATCCCGAGCATATTATTCCGTAGCCCATTCACAAAATTCCATCCGCCGGTCGGGATCATCATCATCGCTTAATTTCTGTAGGATCTGAAGTTTATATGGATGCCATTTGTGAGCCTGAAGAATGCGATGGATGCTACTTTTCGACACTCCTGTCTCGGCGGACAATCGCCGAAGAGACTTATTGGGACTTCTGTCAAAATGAGCCAGGATAGCAGTCGCTGTATCATCGTCAGTGGACCTCCTTGAAGATCCACTGCGTGGTTTATCTTCTATGGATCCTGTTTCCTTAAACTTTGCAACAAGTCTGCTAACACAACTCTTGTGTTATTGGCTCGCGGTCTGGATGCAGTCTGTTAAATTCAGCAGCGGCCTCTCTCTGACTCAGATTTCCTATGAGTAGAATTATCTAGATTCGTTCTTCCTTGCTCACAGACATTATGGCCTGTAGAAAGAGAAAAATATGAATTATGGTTTGTAGAAATAAAAAAAATATGAATTTCTCCTATGATGCCGGACTTATGGGACACCTTATATATATATATATATATATATATATATATATATATATATATATATATATATATATATATATATATATATATACTGTATATGTTGCTCGTACTTACTAATAGAATGTAATTATAGCTCAGAAATAAAGAGAAATGTACTTATGGTGATAAAATAAACTGTTCATTACCTAGTACCTATTTATTACCTATTACCTACACATTCTTCGACCCCACAAGTACAGTTTCTCTGATCATGATTATCAATTAAGACTGACGGAGTGAACCTACTGCGCTCTCTCTCTCTCTCTCTCTCAATATATATACACACACACACACACACACACCCTGGTTAAGCTTGGTTTTGCTTCCGCCAGAATTGTTCATTCTGACAAAGGTCAAGCTTGTTGTTCCACCTTGGACCTACAGCTTAACGTGGAATCCGAACCACGCCCCACCACGGGTGGTCAGAAATTACAAAGTCCCTGCCAGGACTCGATCTCACGACCTCCCGAGCAGCAGCCAGCATCTTAACCACTAGGCCACCCAGGGTTATGTTATAATGTTTCAGACCAACAAGGACCCTAGGATCCAGTCGTGGCTGGTCTACCTAACCGTGTTTGTAATTGTGTATTGCGCATGTATTCATATACCCATTTATCTACCAACTTATTTGTTTTTCTGAAAGGATGAATATCTGGGTAAGCTGCGCGCCGACTGTTTTCGCCGGGAATCGAACCCGGAGCCGGTGGATTCGTAGTTAGCTAACCACTACACCACCACCATATACATACAGTATATTCGCTAAATGATGTTCATTCGATAGGCTGATGGAGTTGTTTAACCTCTTTCACAACATCTGAGGTCGTATAACGGAGGGAACATATAACTTAGGTGGGCTCCGAACCACGGATCGCCACATATTCTGGGAATAGAGAGCGGTCTCTCATCCAACTGCCACCCAGACCCAATGTCATTTAACTTCACTGATCGACGGGAACGGTGTTACAACCATAACCTTAATCTTAGAAAGGTTCCGCGCGATGATTTCTCATTTCGCGAAGGTCAAGCTTGTCGCCCCTCCTCTTGAGACTTAAACTGCGGAAGTTCAGACCCTGCGTCCAGGCTTTCACAAGCCAATAAACTGTCCGACACGCTACCTTCTACCAATTATTCGAGAAAAAGTAAATGTGTCGATAGTGACGTCATTTCAAAACTCCCGAACAGATGTTCAAATTCATCTAAAGTAAGTAAAAACTTTAAGACTGAAAGTTAAGATTGAACAATATTTCGGTTTTGGTCTAATCAGTGTTTTCATCAAGGGAAACTACATCTTTATCTTTTAAAGGTTATCAGTATGTCGAGTAACGTCACTGTATCGACGCATTTACTTTTTCTTGGACAGCTGGTAGAAGCTAGCGTGTCGTAAAAATTTGTGAGCTTGTGAAAGCGTGGATGTGCGGAAAAAACTGCCAACCGAACAGCTATTTAAATAAGGCAGAATCCAGTCTATCCACATATCTATGGTTACGACTAGGGCATGGTTAATTAATAATTTTTAGGAAAAAGTGATGAATGATTACATTTTCTAATTAATCAATGATTAACTGATTAAAAATTATTAAAAATTAAATACTTCTGAAAAGAGTAAGGAAGAGCTTTATTGTTTCTGTTGCGTGAGATAAGACCGAAGAAAACATTTTGCTCAAACATTTAGTTTCCTTTAGTTCAAGAAATCAGGCATGGGTGGATTAGACAGTTTATACATGCAAAAAAGTGCCAAATTCAAATGATACATTGAAAAATTTAAGGTAAAATGCTGGTGAAATTATGAGGAAAATTAATCATTTCCCATAATTGAAAAATTTTTTTTTTTATTAATTAATGATTAAATTTGAAACAATGATTAAGTGATTAATCAGAATCATGCCCTAGTTACGACATTGGATACAATGTAGCCTTGTTCATTTGATATGGTTACGGGACCACCTAACTGGGTTTGGCACATCATTGAACGGAGGTGATTTTTATCAGCTTTAATTTGGAAATGTATTTAATGTGTCCCTTTTGTATTTAGATTTATCACTAGGCTTGGTGAGTCAGTCAATAAGATAATAGAAGCCATGGTTAGTGGACTGGTCTCCGATCTATTTTATAAATCTCAAATCTTGAAGCATTGGCGTAGGCAATTGTATGTTCATTAGGCACAGCGATTCACTGGCCTACTTAGTCAGTGCTCCAGACAACTATCTCTTAATCTTCTATGGACTTCTCGTATAATGTTTGTACCTGTTGAGTCTGCAATAAAGTGTTTGTTTGTTTGATTTCAGAAACTGACTTTGGTTGAGCATGCAACAAATGAATAATGACAGTGATTTCAAGCCAAAGTTGAGTATGCGAAGTTATTGTGCATCTGGTTCCCGAACGACTAGAAATTATGAGAGAATTTATCTTTGAGTGCACTGGATGATAATATATATATATATTATATAGTAAACCCTCATCCAACGCGGGGGTTAGGTTCCTCCTTCCTCGAGAACGGCGCGTTAGGTAAATCCGCGTTGGACAAACTTAATACCTTATGGGATAAATGGGGATACGTGAACGCGGCCACGTAAAGTCTCCCATTAATACTTAGATACGTAGATTTTTTATTCACACATAAATAAATTTCCTTGCCTATATTGTATATGAAATAAGAACATAATAAAATCATAAACATAATGATACTGACATATGATAAATAAAATTATATTAAATGAAAATAGCACGTATCTTTTCTTCACTCTTTCGGATGGTGCGTATGGTAGACTCATTCACATGATACTCGCGGTCAAGTGATGTTTTGCTCATACCACCACGCAGCTTACCTAGAATCTTTATTTTTTCGGCTAATGTCATAACCTTAAGACTTTTCTTCTCTTCATTATCACTTGCAGATGCTTTACGTTTTGGTGTCATACTGCTGTCTAAGGGTAATAGCAAAACAACGGCAAAATACGACAAAAACAATCCAACACAACTTCACTGAACTTAACGCGGTAGCGGGACCGAGACAAAGGATGATGCGAGGGGTGACGCGAGAGGGAGGGAGATGTGGGAGTGTTGGAGAGTGTAGGAGAAAACACTGGTCCGGTCCGCCAAACACGCTCTAATACAGTAGTACTGTATTAGAGCGTGTTTGGCGGACCGTGTATAATCAAATTTTTTGCTTTCGGCATATAATTAATTGTTCGCATTTATTTCCGTGTATAAGCAAATTCGCGCTGGACAAACACGCGTTGAGCGAGGGTTTACTATATATATATATATATATAATTTAGAAAACACTATGACCATGCAAATTCAATAAAATAGTAAAATCCCCAAAAGAAAATTTCAAAGAATTGAAATTAAATTAAAAGGTAACAGCACACAGAGAAAAGTGCTCAAGAAACGTTATGCCTCTGGCAACTGAAAACGTCTGGATGTAAATAAAAGTTGGTTAAAAAATCTAAAGAAAATAAACAGTTTATGTTAAAATTATCGGTGGTTTTTATCAAATAGGACTTAGCCAATTTCCTCCTATCACTATTATCAGCATTAAGAAGATAGGAATTATTTATATTTCGGTCACATTGTAAGTCAGCGTTATCATCAGCAATATTTAGATTATATTTGTGCTGATAAAGACGACGTTTAAAGTCAATGGTCTCGCCAATATAATATTTAGAGCAATTTAAACATGAGAATTTGTAAATTCCAGTGTTGAACGCCCGATCCGGTGATTGGTTCCTTCGTAAAAAAGTACGAGGAGTGCAAGGTACTTTAGAAACCGCATGAAGACCGGATGGCAAACTATTACGAAATGACTCGGAACTAAAAGGAACAACTAAAACATTTTTTAAATTCCTAGCAGAAGCGTTATAGTTATAATTTTTTTTTTCTACCAGCACCGAATGCTTTTTCAATAAAAATAGGGTGGTAACTGGTAACCTAATTTAATGAAAGATTCTTTAATATAAGCGAACTCGGCATCCAAATTCGAGGGGCTGCAAATCCCAAATACTTAAAAACATACCATTAAGGATGCTTCTCTGTGTAAAGGAACTATGAGAAAAGCCAGTGAACATAAGAGTTGGAATGAGTGGCTTTTCTGAAAACGGTAAACTCGGGTTTATTATTATTAGTTCTTATAACTTGAATATCCAAAAGGGGAATTTTTGAATTCTGTTCAACCTCTACAGCAAACTTTATAAGAGGGTAAAATATTATTTAATCGGAAGAGAATGATATTAGGATCGGATTCTGCAGGAAGTAGAATGAACACGTCATCAACAAAACGATACCAATAAAGAGATAAATCAATAATATCAGGAAGAAACCTCCTCTCAAATAACTCCACAAATATATTACTTAGGGTAGTTGAAAGGGGTGAGCCCATACTGAGGCCTTCCTTCCGCCGAAGTGGAGAACCACTTGGCAAGTTTATAATTAGCACTGCCTATGTTAGATATAACTGGTCTCAGCGGTACAAGCTTATGCACTTTAGGTAAGCCGTAAAAATAAGGTAGCTTAGAGGAGAAAGCCAAAATTTGTATTAAAAGGTGCAGAAAATCCTTAAATAAAAGTTTAAGATCCTCGTTAAAATTGCGTTGAGAAACTTGGAGGGGATTAGAATTCAGGTGATCAAATGAAAAAACTCCATAGCTTTGTGAATATAATTCTCCTTATCAATTAAAACAATATTATTTCCCTTATCTGATTTAGTAATAACAAGGCTCTCGTTTCGCTTTAAACCTAGGAGGAGCAGTCCAAAGTGTTTTGGGAATATTTAGACCCCGTCTAATGTTGTTGCAAAGTTCACCGAGAATAAAACCTTTTAAACAGGATAGATCCTCGGAAGATAACCTAGAATGTAAACTAAATTTTTCGAAAGAAATAATAAAATTACGAACGGACTCTTTTAAACAGTTAATCCCAATAATAATAATGATTGGAGTTGTTTACGGAGGGTACCTACAGCTTTACGTGGGATCTGAACCACGGGTCGCTACATAATCTGGACACGAAGGACGGTCTCCTACCCAACTACTACCCAGACCCAATGTCGCTTAACTTCGCTGATCAACGGGAAGCGGTGTTACGACATTGGCTACGACGTAGCCCAGTAAATCCCAAAGGAGGCATTTTACCACCCCCTGACATCTGCCGCCGTAAGCAAATGCCTATATTGCCTAAACTTTGAGCCAGTTCTGGCTCATACATTGGGTCGGATGGTAGTTGGATGGGAGACCGATCCCCCCTTTTGACAGGAAAGGTCCACTTTTGTAACCATAGTTATAACTTATGATGTGATATTATAATATACGAGTAGAAGATCATTTAGTAAATAAAAAAACATTTTTTTGCATTTTTTTTTCAGAAACTTCACAAACTACTCTAAAGCCCCTCCGCAGTGACTAGGTCGTTGCACCAAAAGGTCCGCCTTTCTACAATTTCGACCCTCCCCTTGGGAAGCCTTGGCTACGGGACTGAAATATATATTGCTCCCTTTATATTATAGGCCTACCCTTGCACATCCTAATGTTCTATATGATGGCACAGTTTGGGAAAATATAAGCCAAACCTATCCCCTGAATGAACTTCACAAAAAAAATTTCAGAACCATAAGTGTTAAAACCAGCCGAGAACGTACAAGCCCTACTCGTATGTTTAAATCTTTAAAACTGTTTTCTATCGGTCCACGTGATTTGAAGTCAGCTCTCCGAAACTCAAGGCAGGGTTGCCAGGTCTGTCCTCTTGGGGACAGTCTGTCCTATTTCAGGTTCGGTTGTCCTAAACATTTTCAAATAAAGGGGACAACCCAAAACTGTCCTCTTTTGTCCTATTTGAGAAATTTATCACATTCATTATAAAAAGAAACATTTAAGAACAAATATAATTTTAAACATAAATTCATAAAGTATAAGAGATGTAGCTGGTTCCTTCTTGGTGCTACTTGTAGTTGCCGGGAAGAATGAAGGATACGAGAGGCAAGCTATCGCTTTGTTGGGTATCTCTTTTAGGGGCCTCTCGTGTCCTCTTCTCTCCCTGTCGTTTGGGGGGTTGGCGTCTTGAAGGAAAAGCCGGTCGTTTTCAGAATTTATTGAGTTCTTGGTTGGCTGAGGTTATTTTACAGAAGATTTTGTTATTCTATATACAGCTGAATTAATTAAATATATATATATAAATTTATGTACAATACTTATTTATAAAGATTATATATGATTCTTAAAATTACACAATGATAAAATATATACAATTTGGTACGCGCAAAATTGGTTTGTCGGTAACTAATATAAAAATAATATAAATGCGGAAAATTAACTGCGCGGCCCCACACTACTGCCCACCCCGAGAAGCGGAGCACGTATATCAAAAGTAGAAATATTCGGGTCTTGATTTGAATCGGATCCTTCGTCCAGCTCGCGTTGATCCTCGGTCGGCCTCGTTTCCGGTTGTTGCGTTGTCCTGCGCGCCCGTCCTGAGGTCTGTATTTGCTACCTCCGAGGTGCGTCCTCCATCGTCCTTTTTCCTTGCGTGCTTTTTCTCCGATCCGATGTCGTCCGATTGTGCGCCCGGTACCTGTGTGGGACCTGAAACTATATACGCCGGTTTTAAACGATTAATTGAAATGGCTTCTGATGATCCGTTAGTTTTTTCTATTACGAAGTACTTATCGTGGCGTTCGAGAACACGGAAAGGTCCTTGATATGGTGCCTCGAATGGTTTTCGAACGCGGTCGATGCGTACCCATACGTGGCTTGATTTGTGGAGTTCCGATGGAATGAATGATTTGGGGGCTGAGTGAATGTTTCCTTGAGAGAGTTGGGCGAAATCGATTTGCGTCATTTTCTTGGCTAATTCGGAGATGAATTTTGAATTGGATTTTGACGACGAATTGGCGATCATTGGCCTCGGGCATAATAGGGTGGTTCCGGTGACGGTGGTGAACGGTGAATAACCCGATTCGTTGGGGAGACTGCGTAAACCAAGGAGAACTATGGGTAAAGCGGGGAGCCAATCTTGTTTTCGAGCGATGATTGCTGTCTTGATGGTGCGATGAGATCTTTCAATTATTCCGTTGGTCTGAGGGCGATACGACAAAGTTCTTAGTCGGTGAAATCCGATGAGAGCTGAGAGTTCCCTAAAGAGTTCGGATTCGAATTGGGATCCGCGGTCCGTTATGACTTGCAGTGGTACACCAAATCTTGAAATCCATACATCGAGAAATGCGTGTGCTATTGATGTGGCTGTAGTATCAATCAGAGGATATGCTTCTATCCATCTTGTGGCACGATCGATGCAGGTTAGGAGATATCTATATGGGGAAGGATATGTTTGACCGGGCAAAGTGGTTGGCGGTAAGGGACCGACGATGTCGATATGTACCGTTTCAAATCTTGAACTTGGTAAATCGAAGGGGGTTATTTCTGATTTTGTATGGCGAGAAATTTTTGAGGATTGACATGATTCACAATTTCGGGACCAAGTTCGAATATCCTTATTCATTGAGGGCCAAAAGTATCTTGATTTAATGATACGAAGTGATTGCTTGATGCCTGGATGAGAAATATTATGAAATTGATTGAAGATGGAAGATCGATGCTGCTTGGGAACAAAAGGACGGGGATATGGCGTGGATGTATCGCAATATAAAGTTGTATTTTCTGGAAACGGGAACGGCTTGAGACGTGGGAGAAATTCTTGCGTTTCTTGATCTTTTTGTTGAGATTCCGCGATTGCTGATAAATCGAAAGCGTCGATATGTACTGCGTTTACGTTGCGTGAAAGGCAGTCCGCTACGACGTTTTCGGATCCACAGATATGTATTACATCGCATACGTATTCCGTGATGGCAGACCAATGACGTTGTTGTCGGTCTGTCTTGGCTCGTAAGGGACTCTTGTAGGCAGAAACCATCGGTTTGTGATCCGTGAAGAGTATTACTTGACGACCTTCTAAAAATTGACGGAAATGCAGGACGGCTAGGTATGCTGCGAGTAATTCTCTATCGTATGCGGCGTACGCTTGCTGAGTTGTAGTTAATTTCTTGGAAAAGAAGGCGATGGGAACTGGTGTGCTGTCGATTATTTGATGAAGAACTGCTCCAGCTGCTATTTGTGAGCAGTCCGTAACTAAATGAAGGATTGAGCTTGATGGAAGAGGATGACAAAGCGTAACGGCGTTCCGTAGTGCATCCTTGACATCTTGAAAGGCTTGAATTGCTTCGTCGTTCCACTGTAGACTTTTGCTTTTGACTTGAGTTCTGACGATTTCACTTAAAGGTGAGACTAAATCGGCGTAACGGGGTATCATATGGCGATAGAATCCCGTCATTCCTAGGAATCTTCTGAGGCTTTGGTAATCTTGCGGTTGGGGAATATCTTGAATTTCGGAGACTTTGTTTACAGGAGGACGAATGCCTGCTGGGGAAACTTCATGACCCAGAAATTCAATTTGGATTGCTGAAATATGCATTTTTCTAAGGAAATTCTTAAACTGTGTTCTTGAAGGATCTTGAATACGCGTTCTAAGTCTTTCAAATGGTCAACTGCGTTATTTGAATGGACTAAAATATCGTCGAGATACACAAATACGCAGTCAACTCCTCTGAAAATTGTATCCATGAAGCGTTGAAATGTTGCAGGGGCGTTTCTTAAACCAAATGGCATGTATAAATACTGAAATAAACCAAATGGAGTTGTTATAGCCGTTTTCTCGATATCTTCTGGGTGGACTGGAATTTGGTGATATGCTCTGACTAGATCGATTTTGCTAAAGCATGATTTTCCGTGCAGAGATGTTGACAGACTTCTTATATGAGGAAGTGGATATCTGTCCGGTTTCGTGACAGCGTTTAGGCTTCTATAATCACCACACGCCCGCCATTCGCCTGGTATCTTCTTCGGAACGAGGTGTAACGGTGAGGCCCATGGTGATTTTGAGGGTTCTATAATTCCATCTTGAAGTAAGTTGTTGAAAGTAGCCTTAGCTGAGGATAATTTATCGGGTGGAAGACGTCGAGGGCTTGCAAACACTGGTGGTGCGCTGCCAGTGTCGATGGTATGCTTGACAGTGTTGGTGGAAACTTTCTGCGGTTGAGCTGGTTTCAGTAGTGAGGAGTACTTGTCAAGCAGGTTCCTGATTTCTTGAGGTAATTTGTCGGTAGGGTTAATATTGATGAGGTGAAGGTCTTTGGATTGCACAGGTTTAGTAGTGGCTTGAAGAGTTGTTGCTCTATCCTTCAAAATGCCATGCTTGCAGTCCACAAGGATGTCATAATGGGATAGAAAATCGGCGCCGAGAAGTGGACTTGGGCGACGACGAATGGCCACCTGAATATTCTTCGTAATTTAGGAATTGATATGTCCAGTGTTACTTCTCCGAATATTTCGAGCGGCTGACCGTTTGCGGTGGAAATCTTTACTGCGGTTGGGTGGAGTTGACAATCATTGACACAAGTTGGTGGTAAAACTGAGATGCTCGCTCCTGTGTCAATGATAAAATTGACCTTCAGACTGGCGATGCGAGCTGCGACTGAGATCAGCGGCAGGCCGGACGTCGCGTTAATCACAGCCTGCTTATCTAGTTTTCCGACGTTTCTCTTGATGGTGAGGAAGATCTTGAATTTGGGCGTGACGAGGGGAGCAGCTTGGCGTCATCTTTATTTGGCCACTTGCACCATGGCCTGCAGGTCCTTGCTTGGGGGCCATAATAAAGGTGCGCGCAGCACACCACCGGCCGCTGATTCTCGCTGAAGGGTTTTAGGCCGATGGGGATATTCGTTCTTGGGCTTGTATTGGCTCGAGTTGACGTTGGCGCCGCGTAGCAGCTTTGTTGAGCGAACGGTATTAACTCATCGGCTAGTTTGCCGAGTTGAGTTAGCGTCAGCTCCTTTTGTGCTGCTACGACGGGCGCTATTGAGGATGGGAGCGCCTGGATGAATTTATGCTTCACCAAATCATCGCTGACGCCCACCTTCAGTGCCGTTTGGTGGATATCTTGAAGGAATTGGGAGGGCTTTCCAGTGAGAGGTGTTGGAGATGAGTCGTTCGAAGAGTTCTGGCTTCGTCTTTTCGTAATGACTCACGATTTCTTCTTTTAAATCGGTGTACGACTTGTTGGAGAGTGTTGCTGCTGAAATTCGTGAGACGACTTCGGGGGGTAACGAGGCTAGAACATGGAAAAATTTGGTCTCTTCGGATGTTATTCTGGAAATGTGGAATTGTGCCTCCATGATGGAGAACCATCCTGCGGCCGACGCTTCAGGGAACGTGGGTGGCTTGATGGTGACATGGTGCACTCCTGATTCAACAGATTCCATCTTGCGGGAATGTAATTCGGGTCTGCTGCTGCTGCTTTGGTTCCGACCGGCTACTACGGGTGGGCGGCGAAGAGGCGTGGCTTCGGTTTGTTCCGCCCGGCGACTGAAGGATGCTGCTTCCGCTGGCTGCTTCGGGTCACTCCGGGGTCACCAATTGTAGCTGGTTCCTTCTTGGTGCTACTTGTAGTTGCCGGGAAGAATGAAGGATACGAGAGGCAAGCTATCGCTTTGTTGGGTATCTCTTTTAGGGGCCTCTCGTGTCCTCTTCTCTCCCTGTCGTTTGGGGGGTTGGCGTCTTGAAGGAAAAGCCGGTCGTTTTCAAAGTTTATTGAGTTCTTGGTTGGCTGAGGTTATTTTACAGAAGATTTTGTTATTCTATATACAGCTGAATTAATTAAATATATATATATATAAATTTATGTACAATACTTATTTATAAAGATTATATATGATTCTTAAAATTAAACAATGATAAAATATATACAATTTGGTACGCGCAAAATTGGTTTGTCGGTAACTAATATAAAAATAATATAAATGCGGAAAATTAACTGCGCGGCCCCACAGAGAATATAAATATGACGTACATATATTTACGTTTCTTCAAATAGTTTACACAGTCTCGCCGCCACTGAAGTATGTACAATGTACGTATTACGTATTGAAACGTTTTATTACATTTTGGCTATGCATTGCAAAACATTACAGTGTGCCGCGTGGCATGCCACTTAGTTTTAATGCATAGACCCTAGGCAGCTAGACTATAGAGCCTATCAGTCGCGAATCAAACATAAATCAATGTGGTTGTGATTTTGTTCGTTTGATCATGTTAAGTGAATAACCAAGTTTATATAATATAGTTACATCGCATTATTTGAAATATAAATATATAGCCCTTCAATATGGGAAAGTGGAAGAATACATATAATGATAACAGACATTATAATAAAGACTGGGAAAACCAATTTAAATGGCTTTCGTGGAAGAACAGTTCTTGTATGTGTAAGTGGTGCAATTGTGTATTGACTTTTAGCATAAACTAACTCGGTATGGTAATAATTTAAACCTGTCCCTTTTTAAAAAATTTATAACATTGGCTGTCCCCCTTTTTTTTTAGTGTTTGTCCCATTTTAAGAGATATCACCTGGCAACCCTGACTCAAGGTGACGCATTCTTTTGGTAAAAAGATCCGACTGAAACTCAAGATCCAACTTGGCTTGAGTTGAGTATTTCTAAAACAACTTCAGGGGTATCTTGACCAAAAAGAAAGTTACAAATTGGTAAAAGAATAATATGGCGTCAACCGAATCCGAATCAAGGATATTTCGACAATTCGCTACATTATATATATTAACGATTTTTAAAAGGCTATATTTTGTCACATTTACGTATTCATAATGCTTAAATAAAGGTTTGGCCCTGCATCATTACAGTTTTGGGCTTATAGTAGCTGAAGCTAGCTCAGCTGGAGTGAGCTTAAACCTAAGCCAAGGCCTACCTTAATTCAATCTCAGGATGGACTGGATTCATTATAGAAACCTGAAATTTGGACCCTGCTACTCTCAGGGGTGTAGTGCTGCGGGAGCACAAGAGAGTGCCGCTTCCATACCTCCATTCATCCAAATTTTATTTATTTATTTTTTTTTAGTTGATATTTAGAAGTTAAGAACAAACAGACTGAGATGAAAGCACTGTGATTTAAAATTTTTAATATTCCAAGTCTAAGTGAATTATTATTATTATTAAAATAGTTTAACCAGACCAGTGAGTTTCAACTGAGACTTTCATAGGGCTGGCCAGTAAGTGAAGTGACGTGAATTTTATTATATACCGTACCTAGTGAAACATTAATTAATATTGAGGTCAAGGATTCAAAATACCATGAAATTGTTCCAGATAAAATGCCTATGCCACCCACCAGCGCTATTGGTTTACTTAGTTAAAAGCAGGGCTGTGGAGTCGGTCATAAAATTTGCTGACTCCAACTCCGACTCCAAAAATTTTAACATTCCGACTCCGACTCCAGAAATCTGACTTGTATAATTACGACTCCGACTCCGATGGAATGTTAAGGCCAAATTGATTACGATTAGCTTTATTAGGCCAATGGAGATTCATAAACAAGGCATTTCGTCACTACCACATGACTCATCAGGTTACTTAGTGGCTGTAACTATGCCTTAATGCCTTTTTTTTCTCTTTATTCAAAAATTACAATAAATCCCAAAATACAAACTGATTGAAACTTAAACAAAATAAGATTATTATTGGTTTAGCAAATTAATAAGATGTTTTTGTATTATTATAAACATCCGTAACAAAATGTACTAACCTAAACTGAATTTGTTCTTAAAAAAAGGATCGCTTCCATTAAATCTTCTTTCAGTGATGCTTATCAAAATTATCAAATTGAAATCTAAAAATCTGAAAAAGATTTAGGGTTGCTAGTACAAAATTTTTAAATTTCCTTATTATTAATTATGTTAATTAATTAATTATAATCCTTATTAATTATAAGCAACTATATTTATATATTATTTATATTTATATATTTATGTTATATATTATTTATATATTATATTATATATTAAAACATTAAGTTAAATCTATTTTATTCATAAAATTGAGCTAGGCCTAGGCTGCTATGGTTATAATTGAAGGATTTGCACCGACTCCGACTCCGACTCCATCCAACTATGCACTTCCGACTCCGACTCCACTCAAAATTGACCGACTCCACGACTCCGACTCCGACTCCACAGCCCTGGTTAAAAGGCATATTTTTATTGAAATAGGGAGCCAAATTTTCCCCTTAAATATGATTTATAATTGCAAAAATTGGACGAGTTAATTATTACGACTCTATGTACTACCATAAAATTTGTGTATTCATCTTTTTGCTCATTCTGGGGAGTAACCCGATTAACTGATGTACCAGTACAAGGAAATAATAGCAGAATTTAAAATTATCTACCAACATGCTGGTATTTCCTTAGAGCTCCTGCACCTTAAAATTTGCCACTACACCCCTGGCTGCCCTGTATTGAAAGCTTAAACTAATAGTTGAGCTTTTAACTCAGGAACATTAAGTAGGCTTAGCCAAGGGTATTTACCTTAAATTTACCTTAAAGCGCTTCTGCCTCAAGGGTGCGCTGCTCCCACGAAGTCCACTCAGCGCCTCCTGAGGCGGGGCCACGACGGGATCGCCACCCTTCTTTTCTCTTGCTCCTGCCATACGATTTGGTCCCCTATTGAATTTGTGGGGGCTGGTCTGGCAGAGGAATACCCTGACACTGTGGGTTCGTCGGGTATGTTGGCTAAAAACATGTCCAAGTGTTTTTTAAAAGTATCTACTGGGACTGCACTTATATCTCTAAGGTACTGAGGCAAGGAGTTAAACAGGCGAGAACCCTGCCTAGAGATACTATTATATTGAAGGGTTTGAATCCTTCTCAGACTGTTTGGTGGGAGGTGATATTTTTTACACATTCTGCCAGTTCTTGTTAAGGTGGGCACAATTGGTTCAGTATTGGGGGCAACTAAAAGCCCTTCTAGAATTTTCCAGGTGTAGATTAGGATGTATCTCTCAAACCTTCTCTCTATGGAATAAAGGTTGAGGCCTCTAAGCCTATCCCAGTAGTTTAATTTGTCTTTACTCACCTGTTGCCCATCAGGTTGTTTAATATACGAGGTAAAGGTTCTTTGTAGGCCCTCAATTTTTTGCAATTCATTCTGTTTGTGGGGAAACCATAATTGAGAGCAGTAGTCAATGCGTGGAAGGACAAGTGATTTCCACAGGGTAAGCATGGTCATACTGTCCCTAGTTCTGAATGTCCTCAGTATATATCCTATTAGTCGTTTGCATGATGAGGTTACTTTGTCAATGTGCCTGTTGAATGTTGCATCTTCAGATAATATAATCCCTAGATCCCTGACATGATCAGTTTGTGCAATATCTTTTCCTGTGGGTCCAGTGTAGTTGAATTGTTCTTTCAGGTATTTATTTGGTCCATACTTAATTAGTTCAAATTTGTCTTCATTGAAGGCCATATTGTTTGCATCTGCCCATGCATATACTGGTTCCAGAAATCTGACTTGTCACTCAAGTTGTCAGTGAAAAAACAACCTACAGTATATCTAGTCATGCCACGCTTGCACAAAACTTTTTGCTCTTTTGTGAAATCGAGGAAAAGCCAGTGCAGGGTTGCCAACTGGTATTTTTCAGTACCAAATCAGGGCAAATCTGGTATTAAAAAAACAATTTGGTCACGGGAAAATATATTTGGTCGTTTGGTATTAAAACAGGATGAGTTTGGTATTATTTACAAATGAATGTAAAATAAATTGTGGAATTAAAATTTTAGCTCAAACAGATCCCTAGTAGCACAAAACCTCGGGCCGATGTTGGGTACACATGTCAACTGTCAGTGTATGAAACATTTGGCAACCCCGCCATACACCAAACTCTGCATACTATCATACTATGCCGAGTCTGGTGTTTTGCAGGAATGCCAAATGTTTAAAAAATACTGGAGATTTCCAGTAATCTTAAAAAACAAGACAAAGTAAATTTCATCTAATTCCAACGTTCAATAAGGCACAAATTTCACTGACGGCCCTTCTTGCCCGCTAAGCGTTTTCGCTCAAACTAGGCAAGGCCGCACTGCTCGAATTTGAAATTGAAGAGTTAGAAATAGATGCACTCTATGATTAATAATTAAAAATACCAAACATCATACATATACGGTAAGTCGGTATCTCGCTTCGCTCTCATGTATAGGCCTAAATCATTTTATATCTATATTAGATAAGATTTGGTAATAAATTATATGATTTGGTACTAAATACATTACAATCTGGTATTGATGTGCCAGTCGGACTTGGCAACCCTGAGCCAGTGAGACAGATCAAGCTAACTTAAGTCTGCTGTGTTACATTACATTTCATTTGGAAAACATGAAGCCATTCGGGCCTATTGAGGTTATCCAATTCATGAACTAATAATTTTATAATAAAATTGTGCAAAATGTCAATCTTAAGTTAGCTAATTAATTAACCTACACCTATTTACAGCACTACCAAAGTAGCCTACATAACTTAAGCTAAGAATATAGACTATTTACAAACTACAAACTATCTCCTTTCAGCCAAAACTCAAGATCCAACTAGATTTGACTCTATGTAAATTATAAAATTCTTATGTTAGTCCTCACTTAGAGTACTGCACTATTGCATTCAGGCCTGGTTCCCTCACCTTAGACATGGTGATATTGATATGCTTGAAGGTATGCAACGTAGGGCAACCAAGCTTATCCCTCACCCAAGAAGATTGGAATACAGGGAAAGATTAAAGGAAGTAGGTATGTTTAGTTTTGAGAGATGTTGTATGAGGGAGATATGATACAGATGTTCAAAATGTTTCAGGTTTAGACAGTTTAGATGTAACTTTCTCACTAGAGGCTGATGGGATAACTTGTGGCATAATAAGAAAATTAGAAAACAGGTTTGTAGACATGATCTACGAAAATATTTTTTCAGTCATAGACTAGTAGATTTTTTGGAATGACTTGCCATATGATGTGGTAAACAGTAGCTCGTTAGTTAATTTTAAGAAAAATTTACACTCATCATGAGTAAAAGAAATAGTTTGTAGACTATAAATAGTGTATATTCTTAGTTGAAGTTATGAGATTGACATTTTGCAAGATTTTATTATTACATATTATTATTAAAATGTAGCTCATGACTTGGATTACCTTGATAGGCTCCAGTGGCTTCATGTTTTCCAAATGAAATGTAATGTAGTTTTGCGGCAGGTGGTTAAAGAAAACTTATCACGTTTTTGTAAATGAGCAATTTGCAATTTGTCATCTGCAGAATCAAAGGTATTTCAAGAATTCCTTGCATTATTTAGGTCCATATATAAAAGAAAATATGGTTAATATATAGTAAAATATATGACTCAAGATACTAGTCAAATCTATACTTTTCTAGGTTAATATTCGTTTTTTGACCCAGTCACACCCAGCTATAACAGCAATATATATTGAATAACCAATCAAAACTGAATAAGAAAATATATATATTATCTTGTGCAAATTTGTATAAAATGTACTTTTTTATAAAAAAAATATTTTCTACTTTCTAATATGTATGTATATAAATTTTGGTTAGTTTGTTTATTTTGGCTACCTTTTTTGGCTATTTTTGGCTACTTTTTCTTGATTTTGCCTACTTTCTGTTACTTGTTAGTTTGGTGATTTTCGTTCTAGTATCATGATGTGTCAATCTTGTGGACTTGATTTTGAAGACGTGATCCGCCATATTGCCCTTGATGAAAACAAGATTTTAGACCGTTTTTTCAATCATGGAATAATTAAGACATCCGTGACCTGCCCTAAATACAATAGTGCTTGTATTTTAAGAAAAGACCAGGTCGTCTTTAGATGCCGTAAAAAAAATCCTAAAAATAAACGTGTCATTTCAGTTTAAGGGCAGGTGAAATTTAGCGGACTACCCATGCAAGGTTGGCACATGTTATTACATTATCATTTGTATAATTTAGGTCTCGGGGGTACGGGGGCAGAGCCCCTGTAAAGATCACGCATCACAAATTGATCGGTCCTAATGTTTTGCGGACAGTTCAGTACGTGACACCGGTTAGGTCAACTGTAAGCCCTAGATGATTGGTTAGGTTAAGTCATGATATTTTTGTTTAAATTCGTTAGTTTAAATGAAAATGATGAGTGCAAACTTTTCTGGTTAATTTTGAGGTGTTTTGTACGAAACTGCCATCCATTTCCTGTGCAAATGCGTAGTCTTCAAGATGACGATATCTCAGAAAGTACGCATTTGCACAGGAAATGGATGGCAGATTCGTGCAGAGCACCTCAAAATTGACCAGAAAAGTTTGCTCTCATTATAAAAAGAGACGGTCAAAAAACGAATAATTACCCTTTTCTAGTGTAATTTAGTGTTTTGTTCAAATCTGACCTTCATTTCTTGTGCAAACTTAATTTTGTTCAGAGGTTTGTAATAGCTGACTTGAAAATCAAGCTGCAATTGGTGGTCCAAAGATTATTATGGAAATTGATGAAAGTAAATTTGGAAAGACTAAATACAATCGTGGCTGTGAAATTAGAGGTGTCTGGGTGTTTGGTGGTATTGAAAGGGTGACTAAACGTAAATTTATTTTGGTTAGGTTAGGTTTGCGCAATTTTGCATAAGAAATGAAGGTCATATTTGAACAAAACACTAAATTACACTAGAAAAGTATAGATTTGACCTTGGGTCATGTATTTTACTGCATAATTACCAAAAATATATGTTATTGATGTTGGAACCTGTATCGAGTGTTCAGATGAATGGCTAAGCAAACTCTGTAGGCTTTGGGCTAAGTCTTTTGCCCATGAACTATGAAGTAGGCATGCTAGAGTGGGTTTAACTGAGTTTTGTTTACATTTATCATCATAGACTCGTTTCCATGACATTTTGGTTCAGAAATCTGACTTGAAGTCCAGTCAATGAAAGAATGTGACTTCAAGTAAAGTTTTGGATGAAAAGAACGTGGCAGACTAGAGTTTTCTTGATTTGACAAAGTCAACTGGGTGAAAAGAAACAGCTTAAATGGGGAATACTTGTACAGTGAGGCCTTGCATAACAAATTTAATTCGTTCTAGAAGGTCATTCATTAACTGAAAAATTCGTTATGCAATGCATTAGTTCAATGGGATTTTCAGTAATTTGTTCCAGAGCCCAAATTTTGACCCTTTTTGCGCTTGTTTACCCATTTTTTAAAGGTTTTTTAGTGTAATGTGTTCTTATTGTTATATTAATGTTGTTCTATGTATATATTTTAAATAAACATGCTAAATAAATAAATTAAACAGTTAAAAATAAAAATATTTTTATTTACCTTGGTCTTGGAGGTGATGAGCTTGAGTGGGCTGGAGATGAGGCTTGGAGGAGGATGGGAATTAATGGTTTCTGGAAGGAGAATCTCCTTCCATTAGGACATCTGGGAGGTCAAATGATTCTCTCCTGGGTGTCCTATTGCCAGTTGGACCTGGTTGAGGGTCATCAGGATCAACCACATCCACAGAAGATGTTGAAGTTGAAGCAGTGGGGGCTGTTGTAGTCTTGAAGTAGCTTTCAATTTTTCTCTGTTTCTTTTTGCTTTCTGCAAATTCCCTGAAATATGGCAGGACTTTGTCTTCAAAATGACAGATAGTAAGCTCAGTAACTTCAACATTAGGGTGCTTGCTTGCAATGGCCTTCACCTTGCCCCAATGTAACATTAATTCTTTTGACTTCAGCAGAAGTTATTTTCTCTTCTGTTTTGTCATCCTCCTCACCAGCATCTGACCCCGACTCTGATTCCTTGGCCAACTCCAGAAGATCTTGTGCAGTCAACTCCTTTCCATGGTCTGCAAGAAGTTCTTCAATGTCCTCTTGATTGACTTCAAGGCCCATGTCTTGACCCAACTGGACAATTTCAGCCTCTACATTTGGTTAATCTGTTTGAAAACCTTCAAAATCACGCACAGCAGATGGCCACAACTTCTTCCAGGTAGAGTTCATGCAAATTGTTGAGACTTCTCTCCATGCTCTCACAACATTCTTGACAGCCTCTGAAATGTTGTAATGCTGCTTCCAGAACTGTGTTAAGGTTACAGAATCCTCACTGGAGGTTCCATTATAGCACTGAGCAAACATGAACTTTGTGTATAGCTTCTTGAAGTTTGAAATAACCTGCTGGTCCATAGGTTGGAGCAGTGATGATGTGTTTGGAGGCAGATATTTCACAGTAATGAAGCTGAAACTTGTCTTGACAATTTTGTCCAGATCTGGGTCATGGGCCTTAGCATTGTCAAGAAGCAATAAGACCTTTAAAGGAAGTTTATTGGTCTCCAGGTATTTTTGCACTGTAGGGCCAAAAACTTCCACAATCCACTGATTAAATAGGGTTCTTGTCACCCATGCCTTTTATTTGTGTTGCCAAAACACCCCAAGAGTAGATGGGTTCACCTACTTGAATATCTTGGGATTTTGGGAATGATACACAAGCATAGGCTTAATCTTCAGGTCCCCTGATGCATTCCCAGCCATAAGTAAAGTAAACCGGTCTTTCATTGGTTTATTGGTTTATGGCCAGGCAGTTTGGACTCTTCTCTAGTAATGTAGGTCCTGTTTGGTAGCTTTTTCCAAAATAGGCCAGTTTCGTTGGTGTTAAAAACTTGAGGCAAATAATCCTCCTCCTCAACAAGTTCTGCAAATTCTATTTTAAATTCCTTTGCTCCCTCAGTATCAGCACTTGCAGCCTCACCATGCCTTATAATGTTCTTAATTCCTGACCTTCTCTTGAAATTTTCAAACCACCCACAACTTGCATTGAATGATTCATATCTTTCAACTGATGCTGGAAGGGATTCCTTAATTTGTTCATATATTTGCACTGCCTTGTCACTAATGAATGCCTTAGTAATGGATTCCCCCTTCATTTCCTTTTCTCTAATCCATATCAGTAAAACACACTCCATTTCAGCAATAGCTTCCCTTCCTTTAATAAGTCTACTTGTAGCATCACTTACTTTAGTTTTCATAATTTCTTCCTTCTTAAAAATTGTTGAAACTGTACTGGCAGACAATCCATATTCAGCAGCACGACAGCTACCAACCTCCAACTGAATGGAAAACGTGTTATTACATTTTTCGTTACCAAATTCGTTCTGCAAGGTAAAATCGTTATTTAAATCAATGGAGCCTTATGGAGGTAATTCGTTAAGCAAAAATTCGCTATTTAAGGCATTCGTTATGCAAGGCCTCACTGTATTACTTTTCGTTTTATATAGATCTGATGAGATTCTAGAATCCAGATGCAGTTTGGAGAAAAGTTCATAATAGGTTATATTAGGCTAGGATTGGTTTAATTTGTTAGATTAGGATAGGAATTATGTAAAGTCTCTGAACTGTGTCTGGATTGTGGAGTTTTATCAAGACTTTTTCCACAAGAGTAAAGACTCTTATGCCCAACACATTGGCTGAATTTTAAATGAAATTACTTGTGCTATGTACATAAGGCAAGAATTTCTAATGAAGTTATTGCCTGTAACAAATTTAGTACTATCCTTATTTCTTAGGAGCTTAGAAATAAAACTGTCAGTATTTTCTTTAAGACTTCTGCAGTAATTTTTTCCAAAAATGGTAGTGTTGAGAGAATTTTGCAAGTTTTGCATTCTGGCAATTTGAAGTCAATTCTCTCCTCTCCTTAGAATATCTGCATCACTTCTGCCAAACTTCTCATACTAGCCTGGGATTTGGAAATATTATTTCTTAGGCTATAATTTAATTTTGAATCTTGAAGTTGAATTTGATGTAGGATAAATTAGGCTACCAACTTATTTGCACTTCAAAGTGTTCATACTGAATAAAAAGCTATGTAGAGCCCTTGCATAAGCTCCTTGATGTTTCATAGGTAATTTTTTACCAGTACTATTGCAGTTAGGTACCATATAATTTTTTGTTTAAACTACGTGGTTGGTGTGTGGCCCAGTTAGGTCAACTGTATGCTCTTTATGATTGGTTAAGTTGCGATTTTTTTGTTAGTTTTAACCCTTTATCATCACATGTTGCCTCTAGTTAACTTTTCAAATACATGCATTCATAACTTAACCCTATAAAAAATTCTGGCATTATAGGGTTAATGAAACTATCACAACTTAACCAATCATCAATAGTGTACAGCAACCATGTAATTTAAATGAAAAATTATGGGGTACCCAACTGCAATTAGAATGAAGTTTTATTTGTCATTTAAATATTTTATTTTAATGTGTGAAAAAACTATATAGTGCTATGGGTTGATTGTCTGTTACCCTCATCTGTTGGAAATTTCCAGCGGATTACAGTGGAGAGTTAATGACAAAAGCCCTAAGTTTTTTCATTAGAGTTATGTATGTGTAGGTCTTCAAAAGACCTCTTTGTTTATTTGCCTTTGGTATTTGTGCTGCCTAATGGTAAAGAAAGGAATTGCCTTACCTTATTATTTCGTTGGGCCTCGTTTCTGTTTCGATGTAGGGCCACAGTACGATGGAGTTACACAATGAGTTGATTTGATATAACTAATATAGGCAGTCACTGTATTTAAATATCTGAAGGAATAGGCCAATTTTTTATAGTTATTAGGTTTTATATTATGAGGATTTCACTCAGCACTTACAGGAAGATAAAGTTCATCTTCCTTGCTTAAAGCATCGCTGTAACATAAGCAGCTGAGAGTGCTGCCAGTATAATATAATCTTCATATTTTATTATTTGCTGAATTTGCAAAGTTTGTTGACTCTTCTCTTGATGTAATTTTCATGAGTCAGCAGTGGAAAATTTTGAACACAAAATATTTTTCTTGTGGTTGGGTGGGCCCAATGCCTCCATATTGGGTTCTATGTATGTATGGCAATTATTTTCAATCCCAAGGCAATTTTGTAGATATTTAATTCAATTAATAATTTATATTTAATTATGAAATAAAGGTACCACATATGATACCATATTGTAAGTGTGTATAGTTTTTCCATATAATGTAACTGAATTTGTTGGTTGGGGTACCCAACTGCAATACGTAGTGCCTTTTTTACTTTTACATCAAAAAAATATATAGGCCTCTAGTATAGCTAGTAGCTATGAGAAGTTTGGTACAAGTGATATTTATTATATTACATTTCATTTTGAAAATATGAAGCCACTGGGGCCTATCAAAGTTATCCAAGTCATGAGTTAATAATAATAGAATCCTGCAAAGTATCAATCTCAAGTCAGCTAACTAATGTACAAGTACAACTATTTACCACTATCAAAGTAGCCTTCAAACTAAGCTAATAATATACAGTATTTACAATCTACAAACTCTCTCTCATTCATGAAAGCATCCAAATTTTTCTTAAAATTAACTAATGAGCTACTGTTTACCATATCATATGGCAAGTCATTTAAAAAATTTACTACTATGATAGAAAAAGTATTTTTGTAGATCAAGTCTACAAGACTATTTTCTTATGCCCATGAGTTATCCCACCAGCCTCTAGTGAGAAAAAGTTGCATCTAAACTATCCAAACCTGAAAACATTTTGAATATCTATATCATATCTCCCCTCCTTCAACATCTCTCAAAACTAAACATACTTGGTTCCTTTTAATCTTTCCCTGTACTCCACTCTTCTTAGGTTAGGGATAAGCTTGGTTGCCTTATACTGCACACCTTCAAGCATCTCAATGTCATGTCTAATGTGAGGGGACCAAGTTTGAATGCAGTATTCTAAGTGAGGCCTAACATAAGAATTACAGATGAAAATTGATTATACCGAGCAGGTTTTTTGATGAGAACAAATTTTTCTGGTCAATTTTGAGTTGTTTTGCACAAATGTGATATGTTTCCTGTGCAAATGCATAGATTTTGAGATGGCCTAAGTTTGGTTAGGTGAAGATAGGCTAACAAGTTTTCTCAACTTATTTAGGGAGGGGGGTACAATTCGGCAATTGCCTTAAGGAAGTGATGTATTTTTGTGGATTCTTCTGGATGTTCTGATAAGAATAAGTAACATGCAAAATATTTGTGGCAATGGTACAGTAGCTTTTATTTCTAGCCCATAAAATCCATGATTTCGCATCTTTCCACAACCATTCACTGTTTTAGGTTTGGATACTGCTGTCCTGTGGATCCACAAAATAGTGACTATGGTTAATTTTTTTGTGTGTAAAAGCTCCCTGATACAGTTGTAAGCTCGCCAACAGTCTCTTATAATGATGGACCCAGGCTTAATAAACTTCTGAATCAATGGCAAAAGTCTCTCTCTTTCTGTCGTCAATGGGGATGATGAATTTAGTTTTGGAAACCCCTCACTCCCACTGAACACCCAGATTCCCTTAATTTGCCATCCATGATTGTATTTAGCATGGCCAAAATAAGACTCGGTAATTATGTATATTGAGTAACTCAGTCATTTTACACACCAAAATACATTTTTCTAGTAGTATTTGATGTGATTTGTTCAAATCTGACCTCCATTTCCGTCAGAAATGAGATCCAACAAAGTTATAGTACTTTGAAATTTGGCTCATTTTCAAGGGAAATGGAGGTCAAAATCTAAGCAAAACACATCAAATATTACTAGGAAAATGTATTTTGGTATTAATTAACCTAACCTAACATGAATATGTTATTACATTATCATTTGTATAATTTAGGTCTCGGGGGTACGGGGGTGGAACCCCCGTAAAGATCACACATGACAAATTGATCGACATTTTAGCATTGGAAATTCAAAAATAAAAAATATAAAACCCTATACCGATCAATTTGTGATGCGTGCTCTTTACGGGGGCTCTGCCCCCATACCCCCAAGACCTAAATTATACAAATGATAATGTAATAACATATTCAATATTTCTATTGCTCGGGAATCATTAGAATGCACGTCATATATTAAATCCTCAAAATAATATTCGCACCCCTCACATGTCATCGCGACAAACATCTATGAAAAACTAACAGAAGTAGACTAGCAACTTAAAAAGCCTAACAACTTAAAAAGTCTAGCTCATATATCATGTTCTCATGACGTCACCAATCAAATATTGGAAGGAGGGTGGGAAAAAAATGCAAAAATGTCATAATATTCAAATCTACATAATTTGGTAAGGACGCATCTGCGAGCATAATGACTTATATGAAAATGATGAGAAAATTATGCTTTAATATTTTATAATTATATTTGCTTTTGATATTCTGAGCGATAAAACTCATATTAACCCCTACTCTTCAATCTCTACGATCATGCCCCTCTCACCAATTGGTTTTTGATTATTCATCCGTTTCTCACACTTTGTGGCAGTACAATTTCCACTTCACAACAATGTCACTGTTCAACTTTAGGAAGGTCTCTGCATAACTTTGTGAAAAGCATTTCTGCAAATACACATTTATAAATCATAAATTCACATTCACCAGAAATGCAATGTTCTAGCCAGGGCTGTGGAGTTGGTCAATTTTGAGTGGAGTGGAGTTGGAAGTGCATAGTTGGATGGAGTTGGAGTCGGTGCAAATCCTTCAATTATAACCATAGTAGCCTAGGGCTAGGCCTAGCTCAATTTTATGAATAAAATAGATTTAACCTAGTGTTTTAATATATAAATATAAATAATATATAATATATAAATATATATAAATATAAATAATATATAGGGTGTACATAAAGTCAGGATCTATTTTTGTGAAGCACTTGGAAATTATATGGAATTCAATCATAAAATGATAAAGTGGTAACATTTACTAAATAATTAAGAGTTGGATTCGACGTGATGCCCATCAGTATCCCTGCACAGCTCAAATCATTCCGCAGCATTTCTAAACACATTCTGGAGCATTTGCAGGGTTATGTTATCTGCAGCAGTTCGTATATGTGTACGTAAGTTTTCAAGACTCGTAATCTTGGTCTGATAGATGTGCGATTTGGAAAATGTCCATTTAGATAATCCTGAACAATTTTGGCATAGTGACAAGGAGCACCATCATGTTGATAGACAACGGTACTAACAATCCTATCCCCAATCAGCTGAGGTTCAAGGAATTGCTGCAACATGTCCAGATAAATAAGCCCCATAACTGTAGCTTCAGCAAAGAAAAAAGGACCATAAACCTTAGATTTTGTTAAACCCATCCAGACATTAACTTTAGGTGAGTCTCTCTCCCAATTTTGGACGAAATCATTCGGTCTTTCATCTGCCCAAATTTGACAGTTATGGCGATTTACTTTTCCACACGTATGGAAAGTGGCTTCATCACTAAAGAGAATGTTGTCCATTAAATTATCACTCCAGATTTGTTCTACGAGATCAGCACACACAGCACTTCATCGAGGGAAATCTTCCTCATGTAAATCATGTAAAACCTGCAAATGATAGCTTTTCTTCTGCAAATTAACTTTCAGAATTTTGTGCACAGATGACATTGGGAGGCTGAGTCTGTGTGATGTAGCACGAATGGACGTACGTGGCTCCTCAGTGATAATTCCGCATACTGCATTCACGGTAAGATCTGACATACACGGTCGTCCTGATCTTGCTTCATTATTTACAGATCCCGTTCGTTTAAATTTGTTCACCAATTTTCGTACTGTCTTGTCTATTGGCCCCTGGCTTATGAAATCTCCTAAACTTTTCTCTGATGTCATTGTATTTCTTTCCCGCGATTCACCAAATTACTATTGCTACACGCTCTTCTGTATTCATTCTAAGGGCTTCTGAAAAGAAAAATAGAAAAAAATAATTTTCACAAAAATAGATCCTGACTTTATGTACACCCTGTATAATATATAAATATAAATAATATATAAATATAGTTGTTTATAATTAATAAGGATTATAATTAATTAATTAACATATTTAATAATAAGGAAATTTAAAAATTTGTACTAGCAACCCTAAATCTTTTTCAGATTTTTAGATTTCAATTTGATAATTTTGATAAGCATCACTGAAAGAAGATTTAATGGAAGCGATCCTTTTTTTTAAGAACAAATTCAGTTTAGGTTAGTACATTTTGTTACGGATGTTTATAATAATACAAAAACATCTTATTAATTTGCTAAACCAATAATAATCTTATTTTGTTTAAGCTTCAATCAGTTTGTATTTTGGGATTTATTGTAATTTTTGAATAGAGAGAAAAAAAGGCATTAAGGCATAGTTATAACCACTAAGTAACCTGATGAGTCATGTGGCTAATCGTAATCAATTTGGCCTTAACATTCCGTCGGAGTCGGAATTATGCAAGTCAGATTTCTGGAGTCGGAGTCGGAATGTTAAAATTTTTGGAGTCGGCAAATTTTATCACCGACTCCACAGCCCTGGTTCTAGCCAAGTGTTTTTGAAGATGAGACACTGAAATCACATTCCCATTTATTTTTCAGATTTTTCTTACAGCATCTAAATATCTTCTCTTTTCATATTAGGCACTCGCTGTCATATTTTGGGCAAGTTAAGAATGAGAGAGTGCCATTATTGATAAAAACATCCAATGCTTTGTCTTCATCTAGGCCTACATGGTGAATCAGGTCTTCAAAGTCAGAATCATACAAATGGCATGTCCTAATTCTATTGCAAACACCAAACTGAATCCAATTAGAATTAAAGAAAGTAACCAGAACTTGAAATGGTAGCCAGAAATACAAAAAAATAGTGACAAATTGACCAAAATAATGTATACATACATATCATAAATGCCAAAAAATAGCAATCATAATTATTATTAAAAAAAATATATTTAAACCAATTTGTACAAGATAAGATGGGATATTTTCTTAATTAATTATTAATGGGGATTCGATATATGGTATTGTTTTAACTGGGTGTGAGTGAAATGACCAATATTAACCAAATTATATAATTTACAGATGACTTCCTTTGCGAAAAATGCTCTGTATGAATTGGTCCACAATTAACCCACCCCTTATTTCTCCAGTCTAACTATAGAGTAGATCAAGTCTAGCCTAGAGGGGTCAGCCTAGAGATTCCGGAAATGGTCCAGAGCGGGCAGATAAATTGAGGTCCACAGTAGGATTCCTCACAAGATTAGGTTAGGGCAATCTACCTTCACCTTTGTTAAGCTATGAGTTGATGCTGGGTCTTAGGCCACAATGTAGGCCTAACTTGTCTGACCCAGCTTAATTTAATGTTATTAACTGTCTGGTTTAAAACTCAATTAGTCACTTACTTTTAGTTATTGGAGTCTCTCCCTTCTCCGGTTGTCTCATTGTCGAGAGCATACTTTGCTGGTACGTCCTCTCACCCCGTTCTTCGTTTTCGTTCTCCCTTTGTTCTCCTCTTCGCGGGGCTTCTTGCACCAGCGTTGTCTTGGTTTATTCCTCAGTTGGTTGAGCGGTAATGTATCTCCATTACCGAGCACGCTCCTCCACACAGTATATAAATACTAGTGTGGAGAATAACTCTGGTGAGCAACCAATTGGTTTCTTCCACCCAGTTATTGACATAAAAGGAATTTAATGATTGTTAGATTAACTACCTACCTACTCAGTGAACCATTTTCGTTACCTCCCAACTACCCACTCATCAGTTTTCCATATACTGGGGCCCCGGGAGATAAAAATTTTGGTGTCATTGTCACCAATTTTTGTCTGAGTGTAGACTAGCTAACTATTTAACTGTAAATGCCTGTTAATCTGATTAACAGTGCCTATCCTCACCTTCTCATGGAGAAGGTGTAGCATTTAATTAGAAGAGAAAATATACATCCATAGGATGAAACTGTCTATGGTCTTTACCATAAGAAAAGAAAAAATGAAAGTTAGAAGATAAAATTACAATTCCCCAGCATCTATTTTTTGTTGTAAAAATAGTCGCGCCTTTAATGCTGTTTGTCGCTGAGGTCTTGTGTCTGTCAATGTTGTAGTAGGATGCGTTACCACTCCTACTGTCAAAGGAATAGTTACTGGAAGTTCAGTGTCTCCAGTTGTTACTGTCAGTGGAGAAGGTTCTCCAAAGTCCATTGTTTTGGGTCCAGACTCTAAAGGGTACAAAAGAGAAATGTCTCTTGTTGTGTCACCCGTTGAAGTCCTTAATTGACCACTCTTGTTACCCCGTCTGCCCCTGGTCTGAGTTCTGAAACTCTAGCCAGAGGCCAGTATTGTCTTGGAGTACTGTCATGTATGAGAACAAGGTCCCCTACCTTAATTGTGTCAGACCAATCCTTCTTAGTCATTTGTTTATGTCTCTCCCTTAGACCCATCAAGTACTCAGTTTTCCACTGTTTAATGAAATGAGCTTTAACTCTAGTTAAATGTTGTAACTTAGTCTGGAGCTCATCATGTCTGAGTCCAGTTTGGGTCTTCTGAAGAGTCTATATTGTAGTCCGGCAGGAGACTAACTTGTTCTCCCTGAATCACATGATTTGGAGTTAATGGTTCTGGGTCATTAATGTTGTCACTCACATAAGTGAGTGGTCTATTGTTAATGATGTTCTCAATCTCAGCCAGGAGAGTGAGTAACCCAAATAAGTGTATCTGTTTTTTGCCAATTGCTTTCTTCAAGCAATTCTTTACTGTTTGTATATTCCTCTCCCAGATAGAACCATACCAAGGAGAGGCAACCGGAATATACTTCCACTTTATGTTTGAATTTTTTATATATAATTGTGTGATTTCATTGCTTAACAAGTCGTGGATGACTTGTTCACCAGCTTTGAAATATGTAGCATTGTCAGTCCAAACTGTCTTTGGTACTGAATGTCGTGCACAGAATCTCTTAAAGACAGCAACAAAAGATTCTGCTGTAAGGTCCTCCACAACATCCAAATAAACAGCTCGTGAGGCAGCACATGTAAACAGTACAATGTACATTTTTTGTTCAGTGTCACCCACCCCTACAGTCAATGCTCCTGTATAGTCAATGCCTACAGTCTCAAAGGGTCTGTTGAGAGTAACACTCTCCTCTGGCAAAGCAGGAGGATTTGGTTTCCTATAGGGCCTAGCATGAATACGCCTACATGTGACACACTCACTCAGGACTGTTTTAACAGTGATCCTTCCCTTGGGTATCCAATAAGTTTTTCTTAATGTAGTTAGTGTCTGTGGTACCCCCATATGATATACATCATTGTGTGTTTTTCTGATGATTTATGGTTTGTTCTAGTTTGGGTATAACCAGTTTGTTTTGTCCTACTTTAGAAATAATAACTGCTTCAATTTTCTTGAATTTACTTTCTAAATGTAGTTCCAGGTCAATTGTCTTATAGCTATTTTTGTCCGAGTTATCCTTAACAAAGGACGCAATATTGAGGTTTTGTTCATTCGGGTTTGGTGTCAAACCCAATTTATTAACTACATTTTTTGAAACAAATGTTTGTTGAGAACAACAGTCTATAAGACATCTCACTGGAGTGGTACTACCCTCACTATTCACTAAGTCCAAAGTAATAGTTGGTAAAAGAATCTCAGTGTTTCTTGTTACATTGTTTGAACAAGCAGAATGTCCCATGAAAGTGGCATTTTCTTGATTACCTTTGTTTGGGGGAGGTATCTTTTGAGTTTGAGTATTATTGTTTGGACACTTTGGTGAATCACACATTGATGAGACATGTCGTAAACTTTTACAAAACTTACACTTGAATCTTAACCTAGATTTACAGTCTTTCTTATAATGTCCCTGGCCAGTACACTTTTTACACAGGTTCAACTGTTCACATCTTTTAGCCCTTTGGTTAAAATCTGAATATTTGTCACACCCAGTACTACTGTGTTCATTACTTGCACAAAATTTGCAATGTGGTGTGTAAGTTGAGGCAGCAGTTACATTAAAGTTCTGTAATGTAGGTGTTCGTGTATTATAGTTGGTCACATTTGATTCTCCAGTATCAAGTTTTGTCTGTTTAGCTGTAGCTAGTTGGTCTCTGGGAACAGTCTTGGTTTATCCATAGTCTGGGTCTTATGTGTTGGAAAATCTCTGAAGTTGTAATTAATTAGGATATTGGGGAAGTGTTTTCTTATTTGTTCTAAATTAGGATAATTTTCTCCCGTCTTTAGAATTAAATTATCTTTAACCCTCGAAGGAAGGCACCTAAGTACTATGCTTTGTATAAGCCAAGATGAAGTTTTAATATCTATCTCATTGCTAACCAGTTGTCCTATAATAGCTTCTAATTTTGTATAAAAAATTTCCATATCACTATGGTTATCTTTTATGGGTGCAAATTCAAAAATTTGTTGAGATAATTCATATACAATCATATCTTTATTAATGTAATTACGTTTTAAAAGATCAATAGCTACTTCATATGAATCCCTACGGCTGGTAAATAGGCTATTAGGTTATAGGCTGGGCCTTTAAGGGAACTAGTTAAGTAACTAAACTTTTCAACAGTTGAAATATAAGGTTTATTACCTATTAAATTCTCAAATTTGTCAATGAAAGATGGGAATTGTACCGTGTCCCCTTCAAATGTTGGTACTAGCAAAATGGGTAACTGAGCCCTCAATTCTTGTGACTCAGGATTTTGCATGCCACTTAAATTTTGTTGAAGGTTAGCCCTACTTTGATTAAAATCAGAATTAGGTTTTTTTTGGTGTTAAGTCAGTCAACCGAGACCGTAGTCCCCTTATTTGCTGTTCAATTGAGCTTACCTGATCATCATCATCAGCGTAAAGGTCTATCAATTGTTCTTCAGCCATTTCGGATTCAACTAACTCTGAAATACTCTCATTAATGGCTATTATTTCCTTCTTTTTAATTTCTAATTTAATAATTACACACTCTATATTTTTCTTACCTGGTTGTGTAATATTGTTAAAAGTGTTCACAGCCTTTGTAACAGCTCCCAACTTTGCCCCCCTTTTCTTTTTTAACTTTTTCAATTCTGCACTGTCCATGTCTAAGTCAAAATTGTTTAACTGGGGATCGTAATGAAATAGAGGACAAGAAGAAATTACCAGAGAAGAGAGAGAACAGACAAAACAGTCAAGTTTAAATTTGGTTTAATCCCCCCCAAGTACTTATGTCACTCAGGTCTAAGCTTATAAGAGAATGAGACTCCTTAAATGTAAATGTTTCCTAGTTAGGCCCTAGGTTGTAGACCTAATTAGGCTTGATTAGCTTAGGCTTAGGCTTAGGCTAGACCATTTAGCCTAATTCTTCAATTTTTGTTAAGTAAGGTTAAGGTTTGTAAATTCCCCACACACGGACCACCAATGCGAAAAATGATCTGTATGAATTGGTCCACAATTAACCCACCCCTTATTTCTCCAGTCTAACTATAGAGTAGATCAAGTCTAGCCTAGAGGGGTCAGCCTAGAGATTCCGGAAATGGTCCAGAGCGGGATTCCTCACAAGATTAGGTTAGGGCAATCTACCTTCACCTTTGTTAAGCTATGAGTTGATGCTGGGTCTTAGGCCACAATGTAGGCCTAACTTGTCTGACCCAGCTTAATTTAATGTTATTAACTGTCTGGTTTAAAACTCAATTAGTCACTTACTTTTAGTTATTGGAGTCTCTCCTTCTCCGGTTGTCTCATTGTCGAGAGCGTACTTTGCTGGTACGTCCTCTCGCCCCGTTCTTCGTTTTCGTTCTCCCTTTGTTCTCCTCTTCGCGGGGCTTCTTGCACCAGCGTTGTCTTGGTTTATTCCTCGGTTGGTTGAGCGGTAATGTATCTCCATTACCGAGCACGCTCCTCCCACACAGTATATAAATACTAGTGTGGAGAATAACTCTGGTGAGCAACCAATTGGTTTCTTCCACCCAGTTATTGACATAAAAGGAATTTAATGATTGTTAGATTAACTACCTACCTACTCAGTGAACCATTTTCGTTACCTCCCAACTACCCACTCATCAGTTTTCCATATCCTTACTCTTGTAACTAACATTCCTCTTAATGATGTCTAACATTTTATTTGCTTTATTTCCAGCCTCTAAGCACTGCTTAGAAAATTTTAGATCACTACTCACTATAATTCTAAAAAGAGGAATGAAGTGATTCCAAATCCTATAGGAAAGAGTAAATTGATATTAATGTTTTAGCTTGAAAAGTTACGTTATAATTGATAAACTTTATAGGTTAATTATTTGGTTATTGCAGAAGCCAAAAAAATAAAAAATAAAAAAATAATCATCAACATTTAAGCAGAATTTTATCAAAATTTATGTTTCATGAACTTTGTAACTACACTGGGTAATTCCAGGACAGATCATGCAAAAATAATGAAATTTTACATCACACGATTCAAACCCTTTCCAATTTTCCTATAATTTGTTGTATAGCATTGCCTATACCAAAAAACCTGAAATTTCAAGTTTCAGATTGATCAGACTTATGGTTCAAAAGTTTATGACCCTTCCAACTTTAGGGGGGTTCTCAGGGACCCCAAATTACCTATCTTAGCCCCTAATTGAGAGAGAAGAATCATTCAAATTGCATTTGAAAGGTAATTTGTCAAATATTAAATGAGTATAGACATGGCTAGCAGCTTAGTTGAGGAGTAAAAAAAGTTGACAATTTGTATTAAAGGGGAGGTAAAACCCACCTCAATGGATTTTTAAAAAATTTCATATCAGATTAAGCTCAAACTATCTGTATAAGTGGCATTTAAGAAATTGCTGTGTATTTACTAGGTTCACTGAAAAAAATTATATTTTCATAATGATTTGTCACCTACATTTAGTTTAATTTTTTCCTGAAAAGTATGCTACCTTACATGTAACTACCAGTACTTATTTAATTGTAAATTTGTTTCAAGAATGAAACAATTGAATTCTTAGCAATTGCATTTTATTTTTGTTCTAAAATGTATACAGAGTACAGCACACAGGTTGAACAAACTCATTAACCCTTTAAGGCATGGGTCGGGGAACTTTTTTGGGTATTACCCAAAAATCTATTTGAGTAAAATGAAATTACCCCCCAGACTTCAAAGTAAACAAAAACAAGCCAATTGCTCTTAAAATTGTTGCATATGGTGTGTCTCATACCGCGCGCATTACCCCTAAAATTTTTAAATGTACCCCATTTGGGGTAATTTACCCCTGTTTGCCGACCACTGCTTTAAGGACTGAAGGTACAAATTGCTAATGTTTCAAATACAAGCATTCATAACTTAACCCTACAAAAAATTCAGGGCTTAAAGGGTTAAACATAATATAATATAACAACAATTAACAAATTTCTCAACTGAAGCCTGTGAACTGTGACTATGTACTAGAAAGAATATGTACATACTTAAACTTGTATGACAGTAACTTAGAAGTACAGGCATCAATTGGGTGAGTATAATTATACTGTACTAAAAACTCTTATGGCTCCACTAATTTGATCTCTTTTGGATGGAAAGAGTAGGCAATTTTAATACCATGCAGGATATTTGGATTAGACATAGGTTGAATCATTTCACTTTGTCTTACCCAGCAAATATCTTCCTTCTCTGGAAAATGGTATTTATTAGGGCCTCCTGAAGATGTTAAAAAGTTAATTTGGTAATCAGCAAATTCTTCTGAACTGTTTGTAATTATTCCAAGCCAGATTTTACTATCATACTTACAAGCACCATATTGGCTAATATGATACTCGGTATCTTTGTTTACTTGTAGACTGCTCTCACCCTGTTCAACTTGACTTATTCTAAACAAACTAGGATTTTCTGAATCAGATGTTTGATAAGCCTATACAGTATTTGGTTCCTTGACTTAGGTACGATTCTGTGGAAGCCTCTTTTGCCCTTGATTGATATAGCTTCATTAAACCTATTAAACAGATGTAATTTATTTGATTCAACTTCCTGCTTAGTAACAAAGTAAAAAGTTAGTGATTTGAAGTGCTTAGTACTAAAATCATATAAAGCTCTTGGTGTCAGAATGTGACCAGCATCAGTTCATTGTAGACTAGCCTTTGCTACACCTCTTTTTACTGTTCCTCCAATACCATCACACACATTTTTACCATGACTTAGCAAAGAAATTCCATCAGCTTTGACACTGAAATCCTGTTCGTGATAGCAGAGATTGATGAAATTGAATTTATTCGTATATTGTCCACTGCATCCATCAGAAAAGTAAATAACTTTTTGTACATTGGGGAATCTAGCTTTTATATCTCTTATCAAATATTGCTGAAAAGTGTGAACTGCTGAAGTTGAGTGCTCAAGACAGTTGCTGACAATGCAATAACTAGTGTGGCTTAATTCCCCATCCTTTTTATGATAGACTACAAATGGGTGGAGTGTTGCCAGGGCTGGCAAAAAAACTTTTTAAAAATAAAAAAGCCCAACCCATCTGGGTTTTTCATGAAAAACCCAGGCAAACTGGGGTTTTTCAAAATTGTATCATGTAATAGTATAAAAGCAAATAATAATAAAATTATATGCTCTATGAATGTTAATGATGATTGATTTTCACTTACTATAATCAACAGAGTGTATCAATCATTATTTTTACTATTCTGTTGCTATAATATCAGAACTGTACCTTATAATTTTCACAATAGCTTTGGTTTGGTCTTTTTTTTTTCAAAGTTGATTGTCAGTATTTTTTACAATACTTATGTCTATGAGGAAAGAGTTTTCTTATTTTGAATTTTTGCAGATGAATCGCAAAGATTTGAATTAATTTTAGAGCATTATCTTGTATTATGTTTTAAGGTACATTTTAAAGCAGCCTACAATTACACCATAATTTAGAAACTATATATATATATATATATATATATATATATATATATATATAAAATTATAGAGAATCTGGGGAGAAAGAATGTTGTGTGCATACTCAAGGGTGTAGTTCTAGGATGTACAAATTATTATAAAGTAAAAATAAAGTAGCTACCATAAAGTACCTTAAAATATGAGATTTAAAAGTGTTTAATGAAAGAACAATTATTTTGTAAAAAATGAGTGATTGAATGGCTTAAAATGAACTAAAACTTCTTATTTTTGTTGTGCTAATGAAGCTAGATATATGGCTTATTATTAAAATAAAATTATCTTTGGTAATGTATAAGTTTTTTAAAACCAAGCAGAGTGCAGGAGATGAGGATTTACAATTCACTAAAGCCAGTTCATTTTCAGCAAACTGATACATTCACTTAAATTTTTATCCATTAAAGCATTATATTAAAATATTCCAATGCACAATGTATGAATACATGAATTATTTTAATTTATTGGTAATTATTTATAAATAACTAAATGTTTTATGTATGGTTAAGCTCAAATTAACCTGAATATTTGTGATTAAAAGCAATATTTGAAAGATAATTAAAATTTAAAAAGTTTAGTGTAGTTAAAGCAAGAAGGGGTTTTATTAACCGGATTGGTTTGTAATGTAATAGTCCCAATGTACAGTCATCATGAGCATATACTCCCAACACTGGTGCAATAATTGTAATGATTGAAGATCGAACTGTACAGTGTCTTATATTTATTGAATAAATATGCCTATTACTTATTAGTCATTTCACATTTTCAGTTCAATTTTTATCAAATCTATTATACCTCAGAAAACCACTCTTAAAATATTTAAACTATAAAACGCAGAACGTGATCGCCACAGGATCACGTACCTCACACATGGGCCCTTTCGGTATGTTAGCTGACTGGGCCTTTTACCTTAAATCCACCCCTGACCGTATACCAAATTATAGGGAAATTGAAGATGGTATGATGATAAATTTCATTTTATTTTTGCATGACTTGTCCTAGAATGCCTGAAGTCTGATGCTGGCATTGGATTTTCAGTTGTCTTTCTAACTTTTTCCAATGCATCAGTTTTTACTCCAGAGTTTTCCACCTTTTTACTTGCACTTTGTGTAATTTTTGTCCTTGATTCTCTCATATTTTTTGTATTTTTAGCAACTCCAGGAGCGCACTGCAAGTTCTGGAGTCTCTTAATCTTGCTCATCCCATAAGTGAAGATGTCCTAAAATGGATACCTTTAATTGATACCTTTAATGGAGAGGTGTTGCAACCCTTGCTAGTTGAGTGTCCCAGTCTTGGGGACTTGCAGCGCCATCGTCATCTCGGAGCACCAAGAGGAGGTTGGAACCTTTCCTCATTGTTCACTGTTTTAGGAAGGGACATGCTACCTAGTGGGACTTTTAAGTTTGAGCAGTATGTCAGTTTAATGAACTTGACATACTGGTCTGTCATTGTCCCAAGCTATACTATGAAATTATGTGTATATAATATTACAACTCAGAATGTCCCCCTGAGAAACTTTTATGTATGTTAATATATATTAATTTTTTCTAGCTTTGCAGCAAAACCTGTTTAGTTTTGCAGATGTTTAATGTTCATACACATACTAAATGACCATTTTGGATGACTTGACAGAAAATCATGATAAAAGAAAGCTATATTAGCACCCAGAGTCTATTACTGGGGTTTGGCATTGTGAGTTACTTTATATTTGGATGTGGTGGTTATCATCATCCTTGGATTGACTGGCTGAGAGATCATGTAATTGTTTACTGTGTATTATTTTATTTTCTAGTAAACATTCTGATATATATTGTATATCGAGGAGAAGATTGGCAAGTAAGTTCATTAAGCTGTGATAAACTTTAGATTTTTTTTTGTTAATTTGCTCAGGACTTTGTTTGTAGGACCAAAAGTTTCTTAGCAATTTTTGTTTACCTAAGTTAATCTATGTTTGAATTTTGAATACATTTTCATAGTAGACTTTAAGTATACCATTGACTAAATTATAACTAAGTAGACTATAGTTTAGCTAGATATGGTTAGCTTAATTATTTAGTTAACAATGTCTCCAAAAATTAGTTATATTATAATGGAAGCCAGAAGAACCTATACAATATGATTTAGTATTCATAAATTTAACAAGGCCTATACGGTATAAGTTTTTCTAGCCATAGTTATTGTTTATATATTTTTATACTTTGCCACAAATTTAACCATAGACTCGTATACTGTTGGCCGTCTGATAGGATTTTCTGTTTGTAGTGAGTACTTTTTATTACATTTCAAAGCTTGCTATAATCACATCCATATTGCAACGAGCATTATAAGATTCGAAATTGATTCTAAAGCATACAGCTTAATCAATCGGGCCAGGAGTGCATGTAGGTGCGCCTCGAAACTATACTGTGAAAAAAAATCCAGACCTGAATGAGTTAAGTAGGGCTTAGTGCAGGAAAAAACTTCTTCATACATCTCAAAATTGCACTGAAACTACTACAAATTATATGAAAGATAAGAATGGCAATGTGTTAGTGCAGAAGTGGAAATGCGAGAGATTTAAATATTTTAGTGAACTAGTTGCTAAAAAGGTCAATGAACAGAAAGCAAATATGAATGCAGTTGATTTTGGTGGTGTATGTAGAAGTGTATACCAGGGAGTGAAAGAGATCAAATTAGAGGAAGTTGAATGAGTAGTATGCGAGCTGAAGAGAGGAAAGTTGGGAGAAATTAATGGGGCAGGTAGTGAAATGGTTAAATGTGGAGGTGGAATGGTGATGGAATGGTTGGGGAAGATAGCCTGCGTCAAAAAGCATGGGAAAGTGTGCGTATTTCAAGTGATTGGACAAAAGCTCTGCTTTGTGGTAAGCGCTTACAGTGTGTTCTTTCATTGGTAAGTTGTTAAATGTTGCAAAGTTTTAATGGAAGTAGTAGTAGTAGTAGTGTTTGCGTAAAAGTTAGGGTGAATTGAGTGACTGGTTCACTATTAATGTTGGAGTACGACAGGGTTGTATGATGATGTGAGAGAGTCAGCATGTAATATTATGGTGAATAGGGAGAATTTGGAAGGTGTAAAACAGTTTAAAATACTGTATTTTGGGTGTTTGATTAAAAAAAAAAAAAAGGAGGGGGGGGGGCTACTGGTTGAAAGGAAAGAAGTGCTTCAGTATAGGTGCAGCAAGAGGTTTACATGAGTGTATTGGTGCCAACACTGATGTATGGTGTGAGAGACTTGTTTGGCATAATAGTTCACTGTCAAGAATGTGGGTGGTTAAGGTTAATGATTAAAGAAGTATGAGTGGTGTAAAATGTATTGACTGTATTAAAAATGAGGTTTGGGAAAGTGGTCATTCCATGCCAAAACAACAGGCCCTTGTCCTTGACCATCTCAGATTTGCTTCAAACTTGGTAGATTTATTGCCCCTCTAGAGTAACTAAGTCATGCAAAATTTCAGACATCTAGGTCCCATGGTTCCGGAGAAATGGCCCCCTGGAATTTTGGGGTTTCTGGATAATTTTGGCATGACTGGGGTCCACAAAATGGCCATAACTCCTTGACTATTTGTCCTATTGACATGATCTTTGCGCCATTTGAAAGCTCTGTCTGCTCTACATGTTAATGTAAGTTAGCTAACTGGCTACAGGTGAATGTTATAAGTTATTTTTATTTGAAATATTGAGATTAAGTTTTCAACAAACACCTGTCATTGAAATTTGCTCAAATTGTGCTCACTGTTTCTATAGACTGTTGACATTCTCTGTGTAAAATTTCATTCTGGGGAACAACTGGGAAGCTGAGTTAGAGCTGTTCAAATGAACAGGGTCATCGGCGAAATTCGATGTTTTTTCCTGCTATGGTCACTGGTGGCTATGCCACTACCAACTGTTTTTTTATTTTAACAGTTGGTAGCCCCATCACCTAAGGGGCCACTCCTGATAGATCAGCAGGTCAAGCCACAGGTCCCAACCACCCATCCTTCACTTTGATGCCTTTGTTTTGTCGGTTTCCTTGTTGTGGTTCCCAAGCCACAGGTGGCTCTCTTCTCCATGGTTCCCAAGCCGTACAGTCTTTCAAAAATGTTTTTACAGTTTAAAAGTTCTGTATAGCAAGAGGTTTATTTTTGTTCCACAATTCGTGATGCCTTTTCCATTTCAGTTTCTATGAGTCTGTAAGTCCTTCCAGTGGCAGTCATTGGATCCACAACAGTAAGAATTTCTGATTTATGCAGTACCAAAATATCTGGTCTTGATGGATAAGTGAATGAACAAGAAGGGCCTTTAGGTGTCAAGAAACTGAGTTTCACTTCCCCACTATCTCTGTAAGTTTCAAGGACACATGCCAACCACCCCTCATTATTATAGACAGCTGTGACAAATCCTCTGATGTCCTCAAACTGGATATCATTTTCTTGTTTTGTAACTCTAATTCTTTTTGCTTCTTGACTCCTTGAAAATGTCTTCACTTCCAGTTCTCCCTGAGACACAGGAACAAAACTGTGCAGTTTCTGTGTTCCTGGAATTGTACTTGCATTATTGAATCTCTCTTCCAAGCCACACCCTTGTTTTATCCATTCATCATTGGATGAATACAAAAAGTTAATCCCTGGAATATGATCTCTTCCATATTCAAAGAGCTGTCTTGGTGTCATGATTTGGTCATTGTAGGGCTGCTGCAGGCTGGCTCTAGTAGCTAGTCTCTTCACAGTGCCACCCACACCATCACATGGTCTTTTCCCATGTGAGGTAGCAAAAAAGTGCCACACTGCTTTCATCCCAAAATCAGCTGTATGGCTGCACAAATTGGCAAAGTTCTTGTAATTTTTTGTATTGAGCAGCAGCTCCATCTGAAGTAGATCATCTGAACATTATCAAATTCAAAATCAGCTTTCAGAAAGTCTATCAACTTCCTTTGATACAAATGAACTGCCACTGTGTCATGATGGAGACAATCTGAGATCACTACCACATTAATGTGCTTCAGGTCTTCTCCATCCCTGTAGTAGCACACAAAGGGATGTAGTGTGGCTTGGGCATTATTCCAATGGAATCCTTGGGCTGCATCTTGTAAAATAAACGAATAGTTCTCTGCAAAATCTCCAAGAACTAATACTTCTCCCTTTTTCAAGGATTCTTTCCTGAGCAGAATGCAGACTGTTCTTTGGCAATAAAATCATGCCTCTTGAGAACTTGAAGGCTTGTACAAAATGCTTCAATGAATTCATCTGCTGATTTTGACACTGTTTCCAGGGTAGTTCTCTCTGTTGATAACCACTCCTTATACTGCACTTCGTCAATCATGTTGTTATTGAAAACTTCAGCCAAAAACTGCTCAAAATCTGCTATCAGATGACTGCAATTTGAACAGACTTAAGTAGCAGTCTGCTGATGTTGGATTGCACATAACTGCAGTCAAACATTGATGGTAATCTGTCAAATGAAAGTTTTCCTCTTCTGTAAGAGCAGGTAGTCCTGTTCCAACAATCATGAGTTTCGTGTTTTGATGAATTGTGCAAACACACACACTGTGTTCCACTGGCACCTGGGAGGACACATTCTTTAGGCCTGAGATCAGCAAACTTTGAGAAACTGATTTTAACTTCAGGATTCTTGGACTTGAACAGCTGATAAACCTCTTTTAAATTGCAGAGCATCAGGTGCTTTTGTTCTTGAACTCTTTGACCTTGTTTCAGGACTCTTAAAGTCCTTTTTCCCAGGCATAATCCGGCTTACTTCTTGGCTCTTGTAAAATTTAGCAACTTTATCCACTGTCTCTTGTGGAAACAAGCTTTCTCTTTTGTTTGGCAGTGACAAAATTCCTTTTTCTTTAACAAGCTTCTTAGCTTGTCTTGCCATGTAATTAGTGGCACCGAATTCTTCTTCAACTTTTGCAATACTCCAGCTTTTTGGCAGGATTGTCAAGATTTGAACTTTTTCACTTCTTTTTTCACTAATTGCAAACTTTTCTTTCAACTGGGTAATGATTTCTGATTCATCAGAATTAACTTGCTTTTCTGAAGTGGATCCTCCTTCAATTTTAGAACTGGGTGAGAAGTTTAAGTTTCTTTGAAATCCTTTTCTGTATTTTCTCTGCTTTCTTTTGTCCATATCCGAACTGTCTGTTAAGCTTTCGGTGTTTAACTGGTGATTTCACCAATTACTGACAGAGACTCATTCAGTGACTGTAATTCACTTTCTGGAGAAACAAAAACATCCCCAGAACACTCTGGTTGCTGTTCAGAAGACAGGTGCAGCATCTGAAGACTCACTGGATGAAGAAGATGATCTAGTCTCTGGCAATTTCTTCCGACATGTCACAAATTTTCTGACCAGGAATTATTCCAGATTTAGGGAATTTTTCAGCAAATGTTTTGGAAACTTTTCTGAGTCCTTTTTTTTTTATAGGTTTTTAATGCAGGTTGAAAGGGTCACAGCATGATGTCTGACTCACTTGAAACTTCGCTGCCGCATCCATTTCTGCACAACTCACTTAAGTTCCTGAAACAGTGAAAAACTGATTGGAAAGTGAATAAACATACTGTAGTTAAAGTTGGATTTCATGCCACTAGCACTACCAAGCAATATGGATGAGCTTTGAGCATGGAATGCAATTTAGGTACACTTAAAAATTTGGAAAAAAAAAAAAAAAAAAAACGAATTTCGCCGATGACCCTGTTCATTTGAACACCTCTAACTCAGCTTCCCAGTTGTTCCCCAGAATGAAATTTTACACAGAGAATGTCAATAGTCCATAGAAACCACAATTTGAGCAAATTTCAATGACAGGTGTTTGTTGAAAACTTAATCTCAATATTTCAAATAAAAATAACTTATAACATTCACCTGTAGCCAGTTAGCTAACTTACATTAACATGTAGAGCAGACAAAGAGCTTTCAAATGGCGCAAAGATCATGTCAATAGGACAAATATTGAAGGAGTTATGGCCATTTTTGTGGACCCCGGTCATGCCAAAATTAGCCCAAAACCCCAAAATTCCAGGGGCCATTTCTCCGGAACCATGGTACCTAGAGGTCTGCAATTTTGCATGACTTAGTTACTCTAGAGGGGTAATACATCTACCAAGTTTGAAGCAAATCTGAGATGCTCATGGTAATTTTGCTCAAAAATCCTGTTGATTTGGCGTGGAATGACCCGAAGGTGTAATATAAAAAGTAACTGGAGATGAGAAAATTCTCATGGAGAGAATGAACAATCATAGAATTGTGAAAAGGTGTATAATAGTGAGTGTGTAGATGTGAGACAGAGGAAAAACCCTGTAAATGATAGAAGGCTATGAGAAAATATGTGAATGAATGTGGAGTTGATAAGAATGTGTCATAAAAGTGGTTTCTGAGGCGTGTAAATGAAGATGTTGATCTCGCCTGAAGTACCACTAGAGGTATAGCTTCCACCTTGTCATGAAAGGTGGTATCTTATTCTCGGTGGGGGTCCCCTGTGTGTAATTGACTCGAGTGTCTTTGGTCTGGAGCTGAAGCATTGTGCTCACCCCATAGAGAATGGAGAATATCTCTTAATTTTCTTTAGAAGAAAGTTTTCATTCATTTTTTGAAGTATAGTATCGTAAGGGTAAATTTTATATATGGTGATTTAGGAGTAATGAAAGTATATTATTAACTGAAAGTTTACAAGTGAAGTTTGTACATTGTGTATGTGGTTTTACTTTGTCAGATTTTCAGTTTAAACTTTGGTATTGAGCCACTTTTTATTAGGCTTTTAGTTAGCAACTCTTCAAGTTGCTGGTAAATTTATTATAATACTCTGGTCCTAAAATATTCAAATACTGTATTTACTTTTCTTTCAGGTGGCTGTTCGATCTTGTTTCATAGGAACTGGTTTGGGAGTTGGAGTGATTATAAGTGCAATTTGTACTGCTACTTACAAACCTTTTGGATGGTACTTAATCATATTGAGCTTCTTCCATTTCTCGGAGTACCTCACAACTAGTATAACTAACCCAGCTACATTAAGTCTAGATTCCTTTCTCTTGAATCATAGTGTAGCTTATTGGATGGCAGCCATTTCCAGCTGGATAGAATTTTTTCTTGAACGATGGCTCATCACAGTTTTAAAAGAATGTTGGTACGTAGGTTTGATAGGTATAGTAATGTGCATATTCGGAGAGTGTATGAGAAAATTAGCAATGATAACTGCAAGTACAAACTTTAATCATATTGTTCAAGTTACAAAACAAGATAATCATGAACTTGTTACGTGGGGAGTGTACAGACTCTCACGCCATCCCAGCTATGTTGGTTGGTTTTGGTGGTCTATTGGAACTCAGATAGTTTTAATCAATCCCGTATGTATAGTAACGTATGCAGTAGCGTCTTGGAGTTTCTTCAAAGACAGAATTCAGTTTGAAGAAATGACACTTATCAAATTCTTTGGCCCAAGATATTTAGACTATAAGAAAAGAGTTGGGACAGGGATTCCATTTATAAGTGGCTATGAAATCGGAGAAAGGGCTTTTAAAGAATAGGGGATTTATTGAAGTTGTTAATATCCTGAAATGATACTCAAAGTGAATTAGTAGTTATTTAATAGATTTTAAATGTGTTAGGTTCTAGTGATAAATTTTGAATGTGATTGAGACATTTCCAGTTTAAAATTTCACTTGTTCAAAATTTGTTGCTGTTATCCAAAATGTTACAAATACGTATGGGCTCCAAAATTGTAGATATTGTTGACTAGTATACACAGAATGATACTTTTGTTTCTAGTCAAGACTATTGTATTGAAAATTATAGGCTTCATTACTTTTACGAATGATGGTTAGGGTTGCTACCTTCTGGGAGTTTGTTTGACCCGTCTCTCTGGGCATCAACCAATTATCTCCGAGCTCTGGGACAAGCGTATAAATTCTTCGGGTTTGTATTATGACTCGACCTCTTCAATCAGTTCTCTCTTTTTACCAATTAAATCTCCAGTGTAGTTATTAATCATGTTTAATTTGGAGTTTTAAAACAATACCAAGTCGAGACACCGTTTGGGACGAACAAAGCGTAAATAGTTTATCAAGTATCGGAAGTCTGAATATCTCCCATTCCCATTGAAATAATTTTAGTGTCAATTTGACAACAGATTTTTGAGAATCTTTTCTGGTAAAAGTTTTTCAGCATTTCCACTGTTGTTTGTCAAGTGGTTAGCACGTGTCTATACGGTTCACGATTGGCCTGATGTATCAGTCAGTCAGTTTAGAGGCTTAGTTTATGATTTGATCTATGAAACCATAAAATTTCATTACGGCGGGAGTTTTGCAGAAAATTGTCTTCAAGAGTTTTATGAGTTTTTCAAGTAACAATTTTTTTCCAACAGCAATGAATTTATATTAAATGTATGTGTAACTAAAAGAACGAAGGTAGGTGGATGGGATAGACGAGTTGCGCAATAAGATTGAAGACCAACAAGTTATTTCGTTATTAGAAATTTATTATTAATTTCCTGCGCACATCTCGTGAACGGGAGGTTTCATCGACGCTAATAACTTAATCTAATTCCAAAAACTTGTCCATGGAATGCCATGTTTTGACGAAATATTTTACAGCCAATTTTAGTTGTCTTGAAAACTTGAGAAAAATTCCGATGTTTGAATCGTTAAATTGTGATTTCCTTCCCCCCTTAATTTTGTATGTAAATTGGTTCATTATAATTTATATATATAGTTGAACCGGCACAATTTATATTAGTTACAAAAACAAATTAATTTCATTTCAGTTAGGAAAAAAGGTAAATATTGGAACCTTAAAAATTTAGCAAATTAAAACTTTTGCATTGTTAAGTCGTAATATTTGCCTTTAATTTGTAACTGAAGTGGGTTTTTTTTTTTATTCATTTATATTACACATTATTCAGTCTCCAGAAAAACGACTCGAAATTTTTTACATTATGAACTTATTAGTGAAGCACAGTATTTTGATATGATTTAAATTACAAATGTTTTACTTTTGTGTGGTAGCTCTAGTTTTATAATTTTAATCATCTGTACGCTTACTTAAATTACGTGGACCCAATGATAGTTAAAAAGTTGTGCACATCAAAACCATACAAGTTCACGAGTCTCCCTCTACCAGAATAGCGTACAGTTTTTAATTTGTTTGTAACTATGTAGTAGAAGGTTAAGAGCAGTGATGTAGTCACGGTCGTGGTGGTCTCGACTACAGCACTGGTTAAGAGTATTTACCTAACCTATGGAGTAATTTTCATAGATCTGGCAAATTCGTGTGCACAAGCGTAACAGTTGTTATTGATAAAGGTTCAAATGTTATGATGCATTTTAATGATAAAATTAGTGATTTCTGTTCAAAAGAATTCATTTATATTTTGTAATTTGTCTCGATTGTAGAAGTAAAATGTTATTTATTCTGAGAATTTCTTTAACTTTGTTTGCCTTGCGAGGATGCAGTGGCACGGAGTGAACAAGATTAATACACCTTAAATGCTGTCTGTTCATTTGAGGTTAAGACAATCAATAAAACGAAGGTTTTTTGATGGCTCAATTTTTAACTTCTAGATGTCAACCAATTTTTATTTACTTTGTGTAGGCGACGTCGTAACCAATATCGTACCCGTCGATCAGGAGTTAAGCGATATTGGGTCTAACAAGTAGTTGGATGGGAAGGTTAAACCACCATAACTATTTACTTTGTCCATGTGTTAAAGCGCTCTACGCTATTCCACCAGTTATATAGCGTGTGTGTGTGCGCCTCAGTGGTGTAGTGGTTAGCGTCGCTGACTACGAATCCATCGGACCCGGTGACTGCAGCGGCGCGCAGCAAAACCCAGCTGTTCATCCTTCCACACAAAGGAAGTGGTTGGTAGATAAATGGGTACCCTGGGTGGCCTAGACGCTGGGCTACTGGTGGGGGCGTGGTTCGGATTCCACGTTAAACTAGTCTAAAGTGGAGTGAAAAGCTTGACCTTCGTCAGAATGAACAATTCGGGCGGAAGCTAACCAAAGGATATATATATATATATATATATATATATATATATATATAGGGGCTTCCTTACTTCTCGGACCTTTAAAGTCCGGGTGGGCTCAGTCCTCTCTGACACCTTTGTGCAGGAGGACGGGGTCCCACAGGGAAGCATCCTCAGTGTTCTCTGCTTCTCTGTCGTGATGAACACGGTCTCACAATGCCTTCCACCTACAATCCGCTCTTCCATCTACGCGGATGACCTTGCAATCTACTTCGCAGGGCGAGAACCGTCTGTCGTTCAGCGGCAAATGCAGCTCGCCATCTACCGGGTGGAGAGGTGGGCGACGTCGGTGGGTTTCCGCCTCTCCATCCCTAAGTCCAAGTGTATGGTCTTCAGTAGAAGAAGACCCACAACCCTTCCTCTACCTCTGTTACATTATATGGCAGTCCTCTTGAGGTGGTACCCTCCACGCGTTTTCTGGGCATGACCCTAGACCGACGGCTCAATTGGGTTCCCCATCTCAAGCACTTAAAGCAATCCCTTCGACGCCCCCTCGCTCTCCTGGATCACCTCTCTCACACCACATGGGGTGCAGATCGACGCTCTCTTCTTCGCCTTTATACTTCCATAGTACAGTCGAAGCTGGACTATGGTAGCGCAGTTTATGGTTCAGCCTCCAACGCCCGCCTCCGTATCCTGGACCCAGTACTTAATAGAGGCCTCCGCCTCGCCACCGGTGCTTTCCGCTCCTCCCCAGCCTCCAGCCTCTATGTGGAATGTGATCATCTCCCTCTCGCCCTCCGACGGGGTCTACTACTCATGCGGACATACCTCCGTGCACAGAGGCTACCTTCTTCGCTTCTGGGCACGGCGGTTTTAGAACTACCACCTCAGGGACGGAGCTGGCACTTCACTGAAGCGGTCCGCTCTTTCCTTGATCTTTTCAACATGCCCGCCCCCTCAGTTATCCCCATTTCATTCAGCATCTACCCCCCCTGGATCCTAACCCCTATCAAGTTCTGCAAAGATCTGTGTTTCCTACCGAAGACTACCACGAGCGCCATGATATACAGGTCACTTTTCCGCGAACACGCAACCCAACACCCGGACGCAATCGCCATTTACACGGATGGTTCCCGCTCGGAAGCTGGTGTGGCCTCCTCAGCGGTGATTCTGTCCCAGCCGCTCTCCCGGAGCGTCGGCCTGCCCTGCGAGGCCTCCGTTTTTTCGGCGGAACTTTTCGCCATAACGGAGGCCCTCGATATTGTGCGCACCCACTCTGCCAGCTCTTTTGTCATTTATTCGGATTCCCAAAGTGCACTTCTCTCCCTAGAAAGATTTAACTCCCCTCACCCGCTCGTCTGTACCATCCAGCAGACCTTCCACTCTTTAACGATCTTCCAACATAAGACAATCGCATTCTGTTGGGTCCCGGCTCATGTCGGCATCCAGGGTAACGAGGCGGCGGACCGCACAGCGAAGACGGCCTGCTTGCTGCCGGCCTCCTCCCGACCCCTCCCCTTCTCCCACTTCCGCTCCATATGGCAGGGGAATGGGACCAGGCCACACAAAATAAACTCCACACGATCAAACCGCACATAGGACACTGGGCTTCTTCATTCCACCGGTCCCGCCATAAAGAAGTAATCCTCGCCCGTCTCCGCATAGGTCACACCCGCATCACCCACGGACACCTTATGGCGAAATCGCCAGCCCCGCTTTGCTCTACCTGCCATACCCCTATCACTGTCTTACACCTTCTGGTGGAATGCTCAAAGTTGGCCGCTCTCCGTCGCAGGTGTTTCCCTCTCTCGGCCGAAAACCCCATACCCAACTGCCTACGATCTATACTCGCCGACGGCCCCCACTTTTCAACAGAAGCCGTTTTCCTCTTCCTTACTCACTCCCATCTGCTCCATCGTATCTGAAACCGTACCCCTCCTACCCATTATCCATTGACTGACCCTTACTCATTCCCCTAGTCTACCGCCCCTAGCACAGTGACATCACCCACTCACTGCCTCGCCGAGATATGTACCGTTCTTTAGGTACGAATCGGCGGTAAATCTGGAAAAGAAAAAAAATATATATATATATATAAGCAAACAACCACAAGGAAAAGGAAACACAAAGTCCGAGCGCTTTCGTGATATATTCACATTATCACATTGATAATGTGAATATATCACGAAAGCGCTCGGACTTTGTGTTTCCTTTTCCTTGTGGTTGTTTGCTTATTAATAAGGTCACGTGTTATTTTGTGATTCTAGTGCATATATATATATATATATATATTGTAGATAGCCAGCCATGCTCCCGACCAAGCCTTCAATTTCGCGAACTCCGGATCCCTCTTCATACTCCAACCTCCTACTGCGATCCACACTCGCCGACGGCCCCCACTTTTCAACGGAAGCGATTCTCTTCCTTACTCACTCCCAGCTGCTCCATCGCATTTAAAACCGTACCCCTCCTACCCACTATCCAGTGACTGACCCTTACTCACTTCCCTAGTCTACCACCCCCAACACAGTAACATCACCCAATCACCGCCTCGCCGAGATATGTACCGCCCTTTTAGGTACGAATCGGCGGTAAATCAGAAAAAAAAAAATATATATATATATATATGGGAATGAACTCGGAATGGTCCCCTGAGTTTTTCTGATACAGACCGTGCATGGAACAAGGAACTCTTCTGGGATAATTAAATCCACTATAGTCCGAATAAGTAATGGTAAATGACAAATACCATAGTTTTTCTTTCATGATGCTAGCCCGACGTGGGCAATGGGTCACTCGCAAAGAGGTCCCATAAATATAGCTTCCCTCACCAGGTATCTGCGAAGCAGCCTATCCCTGCTATATTTAGCACCTCCCATATGAGCAAAAGACTCGCTGCATTCGTCAGATTGAATGCATCAAAGAAAAAGGGGTAACTATTATATTTTTAATCAAAAACCAAAACTTAAACCTCAACTGGCAGAATTGAGCGTCCACTTTTCAAGGCACACAACATGTCCGTCAAGATGGGAATGAACTCGGAATGTTCCCCTAAGATTTTTTATGACACACACAGACCGTGCATGGAACAAAACTCTTCTGGGATAATTAAATCCACTATAGTTCCAATAAGGCTAGTGGATTTAATTATCCCAGAAGAGTTCCTTGTTCCATGCACGGTCTGTATATATATATATATATATATATATATATAAAATTAATAAAACCACGAAGGAAAGGAAACAGAATGGTGCTCAAGCGCTTTCGACTAATGATATCCTCAGGAACACTGAAGTACATAGTTACAGCTTATATATAGGTTACAGAAAAAAAAATATATATATACACAATAAACGGAGAAATTAAAATTAAAGGATTGTGGGGGAGTATACAAATTTGTAAGGAAAAACTACCGATTTTTAGCACAAGATCAAATTAATTGTTTCCAACCAATGTTATAAAAAAAAAACAAATTTATACGAAATCTGCCCGGGTTTTAGCACTCTGCCCTTGTTTAAGGTTCGATGTATATAAAAATAAATTGAAAAATAAAAGTTTACCAAAGATTCAGCGTTCTACCCTTATCTAAATCTGTTCTGAAGGAATTTAAAACAACAGGATCGAGTTGAAAAAGACCTTTGCTTATGTTGAAGTTATTTGTAAGTTGGATAATGGCAGACTCAAGGATATTTCTATTAACAATGTTGCTAGAGTGAAATAAAACAAGCATTATTCCAATCAATACAGTGAGATAACTCGGACAAAAAGGGCACTGGACGACTGACCTGTTCTAAAGGAATATTGATGCTGTGTTATACGTGTGTGCAAATCCTTTCCGTCTGACCTATGTAAAAGGAATCATTGTTTACAACCAATTTTATAGATAATGCCTGAATTATTGGTGGGGCTATTTTTACTATGATATTTTTCACAATATTGTTATATGAAAATACTACATTAATATCCAAAAGTTTAAGTACATTCGCAATGCCTAAAAAGCCTGGGAAAAATGGAAGTACTTAAATATTTTTTGACAAAGTACGAGTGTTAATATTGACACGATAAAGGTCGTTTTGCCTTGTTGAGACAAGATTCCAGAAACGCAGATGGATAAAACAGATCACTTCCAATACTGTTGATTTTTTCTAATTCTGCATCGATGTATTGCGGACTGGCGATCCTAAGGGCGCGGAGAAACATTGAAGAAAAAATAGCCTTAGTAGGGGTGTCATGTCCCGAGTACATGACACCCCGACTAAGGAGGCCATTTTTTTCTTCAATGTTTCTCCGCGCCCTTAGGATCGCCAGTCCGCAATACATCGATGCAGAATTAGAAAAAATCAACGGTATTGGAAGTGATCTGTTTTATCCATCTGCGTTTCTGGAATCTTGTCTCAACAAGGCAAAACGAACTTTATCGTGTGAATAATAACACTCGTACTTTGTCAAAAAATACTTAAGTACTTCCATTTTTCCCAGGCTTTTTAGGCATTGCTAATGTACTTAAACTTTTGGATATTAATTAATGTAGTATTTTCATATAACAATATTGTGAAAAATATCATAGTAAAAAACAGCCCTACCAATAATTCAGGCATTATCTATAAAATTGGTTGTAAACAATGTGATTCCTTTTACATAGGTCAGACGGGAAAGGATTTGCACACGTATAAAACAGCATCAATATTCCGTTAGAACAGGACAGTCGTCCAGTGTCCTTTTTGTCCATTTGTCAGAGTTATCCCACTGTATTGATTGGAATAATGCTTGTTTTATTTCACTCTAGCAACATTGTTAATAGAAATATCCTTGAGTCTGCCATTATCCAACTTACAAATAACTTCAACATAAGCAAAGGTCTTTTTCAACTCGATCCTGTTGTTTTGAATTCCTTCAGAACAGATTTAGATAAGAAGGGTAGAAATCTAAATCTTTGGTAAACTTGTGCGCTATTCTAATAACTTTTATTTTTCGATTTATTTTTATATACATCGAACCTTAAACAAAAAGGGCAGTGTGCTAAAACCCGGGCAGATTTCCAGTATAAATTTGTATTTTTTTTTTTTTAATAACATTGGTTGGAAACTTCATTTGATCTGCTAAAAACTGAGTTTTTCCTTACAAATTTGTCTGCTCCTCCCACAATCTTTTAATTTTTATTTCTCCGTTTATTGTATATATATATATATATATATATATTTTTTTTTTCTGTAACCTATATATAGGCTGTAACTCTATGTACTTCAGTGTTCCTGAGGATGTCATTAGACGAAAGCGCTTGAGCACCATTGGGTTTCCTTTCCTTCGTGGTTTTATTCATCATAAATATTTTTCACCTGTTACTTTCGTGAAATAATTTATATATATATATATATATATACACACACACGAGACTTCTATAGTTTCTGTAAAACCTATTGAAATACATTCATGGGTAATTTGACATGGAGATAAAGCTAACACAAGCTTGAAACATTAAACCCATTAATTTTTTTTTTGCTTTCCATACTCGTATACATCAAACCAACAGTTTTTCAACAACTATCGTGGGATGCAAACGAAGGAAATAAAATCTCGGCTTAATATGTTTGTCCTAGAAGTGCCAACCATCTACGAACCACCACTTCCCGTAAGATAAGTAATGTTTTGGGTCTTCCATGGTTGCATGGGCGACTATCCTCTGCGTTGAGGTAGGAATCCATCATTTAGCTCTCACAAAGCCAAAGGTCTGCTCCGCCAAACAACAATGCCGTTATGAAGTGGTTAAACAACTTCAAACATTATTATTCTCGAGTTGTAATCCGATTTGCAGCCAATTTAAGTATTCAATCGATTACTGAAACGCCGAGCAGACAACTGAGACGATCGATAGTATTCTAGCTACCTACGCTATAAAAATTAAAAACTAGTGGATAAATAGTGACATTTCTAAAAATTGGCATGATTGTAGGGGGGTGGGGGCGGGGGGTTCTGAAATCTATGGAATGCTGGAGATCGTGTTTTGGGGAAGCCTCCCATCCCTCCACAATAATCAAATTTTATGAAGGTTAAACAATAATTATTATTATTATTATTATTATATTATTTTATTATTATATTATTATTATTATTATTATTATTATATTATTTAAACCATAATTAAAGAATCGCCCTGATAGTTGGTCTTGCTGCCCGTAACAAATTAGAGTAACAGCGTTAAAATTTTCCACTCAACAGCCCAACTATTTCGAAACTTTTCAGCGTTGACATATCGAGCAACAGAAACAATTCTATTAAACAACAAATACTAAAATGCGGCGAGAGTACAAAAACCAACTAATTCAATGTCCTCTTGTAATTTATCACAATGGGCGGTTGCACTTTTAAGCAACGAGTACGAAGAGGCAAAATGGGAAATTAGGAGTCAGTGGGACTCCAAACCGCGAAATAACTAAACATACGATAAGACTGCGTCCCACCGGAGAATTCATGAAGTGTTTGGGAATCGACTGAAGAAAAGGAATCGTCCAGAATCCATAATTAAATACATATTTTCTTTTTCAAACCAAATAGGACTCCAACCCAATAGTGGAGTCCAGGGAGATGTGCAACAGAGGAAAGTGAAATAAAGGAAAAGTGCTAAAGAAACCAATTCGAAAGTTCTTTTCGTAATGATTTACAATACGATTGATCTTCTACTGTTCAACAAAAACCCTAATATCTACTCTAGGTTAGCCCAAGAATAAAGTAGAAAAGTTAGAAATAGCAATGAAAAATATATATAACTAAAAATATACTTACGAAACCTTACATACACGGTGTTTCATTGAGTCCGGTCTCAATGGAAAATTAATTTATTTTAAATTTACAAAAGTAATAAATTAGAACTAAAACATTGAAATTGACATCTTGTTTTGGGAACTTTTTGTTGCAGAATAACATGCAGTGGCTAATATGAGTGTTACACTTAAAGAAAAGGCTCTTCAAGAGTAACTCGGTTCCATATTAGCCATTGCGTGTTATTCTGCAACAAAAGAAAATTTCCAAAACAAGACCAATTTCAATATTTGTTTTAGTTCTACTTTATTACTTTTGTAAATTGTATTTAAAATAAATTTTCCTAGAACGGAGTCATGGGACACCCTGTGTATATATATATACACATTAATCACCACTGAAATGTTTCGGTGTTTAACCTCTAATACCCAAGGTGCCTACAGCTTTACGTGAAATCCGAACCACAGGTCGTTACATCATCTGAACTCTGAAGCCTGCCACCCATTCAACTAGTGAACGGACCCCAACGTCGCTGAGCTTCTGAGAAACAATGCTGCGACATGGCTGCGACGTGCCTTACTACCAAAGAAACTCTCGCACTTTCTTTCCAGATACTTCGCATGGATATTTAACGAAAATAGGACGGTCATACAATTCAAACCGCTCTGGAATACAATGATTAGTCACTGGTACTGGCCTTAATTACATAACTTGGCCGACTCTCCCAACTGTTAACCAGATCAAATTTCCTCTCACCGACAACACGAATAAATAGACCACCAAAAACTCGTCATACAAAGCTACTTTTAGCAGGCACAGCTGATTATTCCCCAAACTATATCACAATGAAAACTAACTGACACACCTTACAATACCCTAATATTAAATACAGATGCACAAAGAATAACCATTTAAGCAATTATCGAAGTTATGTTCTTAAATTTTTACTCGAGGACAAAAATATATGCAAAATTTAAGTTGTTTCCAAAAACTGCAGCATCGTTTCAATGAATCTTACCCTACTATGAACAAAAATAGTTCTACAGTTAGATTAAATAACCCGAAGTTGGTTAATTGGTTTAAAAGGAACCTTTAAGTAAAACTACGAAACATTTCTTAAGAGTATACATATAATCATTCAGAAAGGTTAAAAAAGGACAGCGACCTGGCCAATCAATACGTCCCATTGCGCTAACTCCTGTATCATCATTATTATTAATTACACTGGCCAACAAAATGAAACTTTTTTTTTCTCATCACAAACATGATCACACTTTCCTTAATGCATTTTTCGCGCTGATTCCGAATCTGGTTTTATTTTTTTCCTAGCACGTATAGTTATATAGATACACTGGTTTTGATATTTTTAAGTTTTTGATATTGCTATAAGAAAATTTATGGATGTATAGATCACACTTAGGAATGCTAAACAACAAATACATCATATACCTTATTCAATGTACTTATAAATAAAGAATATATACATTATTTTATTAAAAGCGCTGTGAGTGTGATTTCCTTTTGTAAATTTGGCCTGGATTGTCACGATACAGCATCCAACAATGGTCCGCCATCATGCTTTCATTCCAATATCCTTGGTAGCGCTTCTCCATTTGAATATCTTGATGGAAGCGCTCTCCTTTCCTTGCCCGTCACTCACTGCACCAAGGTTTTCAGGAAAGAAATCTAGGTGGGAATGCAGGAAGTGAATTTTTAACGACATTCGACACTCCATTTCTTTGAAGGCATCAAGGAGGTTCTTGACTCCATCCTTATACGCAGGTGACTTGTTGCTTCCAAGAAAGTTTTCACATATCCATTTGAACTCCAGCCAAGCCTTCAATTCCAGCGGACTTAGGACTTTTTCAAATTCAGTGTCATTCAAAACCTCCCTTATTTGTGGCCCAACAAAAATTCCTTCCTTCAATTTTGCTGCAGTAACCTTCGGAAACTTCCTTGAAAGGTATTGGAACCCTTCAGAATTGACTTTACCCATTGCTTTAACAAAATTCTTCATTAAACCAAGTTTAATGTGAAGAGGTGGCAGATAGATCTTTTGGGGATCCACTAAAGGGACAGACTGGACATTGCTTATCCCTGGGACATACTGTATGTATACCTAAGTGGCCAGTCACTTTTGGTGTAATGTTCTATAGTGGCGCGACTGTCCCACAGGCAAAGGAAACAACAAAATTTTGTGAATCCTGCCTGCATACCCATAAGCATTCCTATAACTTTTAGATCTCCACAAACATTCCATTGATGACTGTCGTATTTGATTGCCTTAAGTAGTATATCCATATTGTCATGTCTCTTTTAGATGGACGGAATGGGCAATGGGGATGGATGGCATTATATTACCATTATGCAAAAGAACTGCTTTCAGGCTTCTCTGCGACGAATCAATAGAGAGGCGCCACTCAGATGCCACATACGTCTGAGATATGGCTGTAAATAGTCCATTGATGTCATGGCAATAACAGAGAGGACCGTCTACTGAAAAGAATGCTGTTAATTCAAAATTCCGCTTTCGGTAGTAACTAATACGAACATTGTTCTCAAGTAAATTGTTCTCCTTTAGTCTTGAGGCGAGAAGCTCTGATTTCTCTTTAGACAGCGATAAGTCTCTAACAAGATCATTCAACTGTCCTTGGGTTAACTTTTTAGGCTCTAAATGTCTACCTTCAAAAGTGTACTCTGGTTCTGTAGATGGTCCGGAAACGCCAGTTGCACCTTCATCACTTTCCATGTCATCTATGATAGAATCTAGCCTATCACTTGGGGGAATTGGAATGGGCAATGTTTCATCATGTTTTACTGGTCTACGTGCTGAATCCAAGTTTGGATATACAATCTGGTGTTTGTTCTTGGCAGAAAACCCCATTAAGTTCACACTACAAAAATAACAGTCTTCATGATGATCTCTCGGCTCCCTCCATATCATGGGTATGGCAAATGGCATTGAAGCTTTCTTTTTGTTAAGCCAATCACGTAATCCATTTGAACAGCCAGAACAGATTTGATGTGGCGCCCATGGTTTATCTTGGTCACCTAGATGGCAACCAAAGTATAGCTTGTATATTTTCTTAATGTCGGTTGTAATACTTCGTCGCTGTGTTTTAGTTGTCAACTGGCCGCATACGAAACAGAACTTGTCGGGGTCATTCTTACATTGTCGAGGCATGTTGACTGACCTGAGCAAACTATAAATTCAAAAAAAATGTACACCAACTTGACACAACAAGTTCTTGGACTGGACTGATCTTTTGACACACAAAGCACGGCGTTGTTGCCTGAATCACAATGCTGCTAGACGTAAAAGCTCACACCTGAAATACATAAGATGTATAATTAAGATAATTGAAATAAATAAGATGAATAAACTAAAAAAACACAATAAAATAAACACAATCAAATGTTGAAATATTAGTATTTTGCCTATTTAAAATGGTTAAATCTGTGTAGTTATATATATGCTTTCATCTTGAAAACTATACGTGCTAGAAAAAATCTGAATGCAGTTTTGGAATCAGCGTGAAAAATGCTATCCAGCCACCACAAATTTTACTCTGATGAAAAATCTTTGTTGACCAGTGTTATTATTACCATCAGAATTCCATCCCCCGACCCGTCTTCACTTCACTTACAGGAAAACTCTTATCCACTGAGCTATGGACACTGGCCCTTAAGAGTTATACCTCATTAATACTCGGCAATTACTGAAGTGTAAATTCAAAGAATATAGGAACGAACCAAAATATCCTAAAAAATATGGGATCAAGTAAAGATAAGCACCCCCAACCTTTTTTAGTTAGCTTTATAAGGCTAACTAACGAAAATATCACGACCTAACCTAACCAATCGTTAGGTCAACTGTACGCCCCTGACGATTGGTTAGGTTAGGTCGTGATACTTTCGTTAGTTAGCCTTATAAAGCTAACTAAAAAAGGTTGGGGGTGCTTATCTTTACTTGATCCCAAATGTTACTAAAAAATTAAACAAAACCTTCAGTATCCGAAAGATAGGAATCGGTAACAAACCCTTTACAGGCAACTATAAATTAATGCAAATATTTTATTGAAGTACGAGCCGAATTAGACTAATATCCCACCCGCGTTAAGGTCCTTCGATACGTACCTTGGACCTTCCCAGACATTCATTCTTTCGTCCTGTCACCTACTACGGTATAGGACTAAACGAATGCGCAAATTTAATTGCATCCTAGCATTCAAAGTTTATGAAACTCTCCAGCTAAAGTGGTCTCTTTGGTATCTTTCCCAGTTCCAAAGACACCATTATCTCAAAACGATGTCAGTCCAATTAAGTTCAGAGAACAGTACCCTTCAGTTTACACACTTCTGTCCTGCCAAGTTAGTTTATACAAGATCATCAAAAAGTTCGGTAAATAGTCCCGCAACTAATGAACGCGTGTCACTAGGTGACGTCAGTGTGTATGGCTGATGACGTCACCTTGGCCACTTGCCAGATGCCAACAAACACCATTCAACTACGCACCAATGCGCCGTTATTGCTTTGTGAGAGGCCGTTTTTGAGGCATCTGGCGATTTTGCAGAAAAAGTCGAAATTTGAGCAACGTGCAAACATCAAATTTTGTTTTAAACTTGGTAAGATGAGTACAGAAACGCACGGAATGCTTGCAGCTGTCTACGGAGATGAAGTTGTTACAAACAAGACAAAGTGGTTTGGAAGGTTTCGAGAAGGAAACCGAGTCTTTGGATGATGAAAGAAGTGGTCGTCCGTTCGTCTTGTTTATAGCAACTTCATCTCGGTAGACAGCTGCTAGCATTCCGTGAGTTTCTGTAGCCGTCTTACTAAGTTCAAAACAAAATTTGATGTTTGCACGTTGCTCAAATTTCGACATTCACTGCAAAATCGCCAGACGCCACAAAAACGCCCTCACACAAAGCAATGAGACAGCGCACTGGTGCGTAGTCGAATGGCGTTTGTTGGCATCTGGCAAGTGGCCAAAGTGACGTCATCAGCATACACACTGACATCACCTAGTGACACGCGTTCATTAGTTGTGGGACTATTTACCAAACTTTTTGATCACACCTAGTATAGCCAAACTTATATAAAAAAGGTACGTGAACTATATTTTGCCTTTCTACAATAACCCACATCCAACGTGACAACCACTATACTAAAACTTTGTAGTAATCTAAACTACTAAAAATATCACTCATTCTACACGATCTAGCTAAAACCTTTGATACAGCGCCTCAACATGCGTATTAAAAAGGCTCGAACAGTCTTCAGGCGGCCTCTTTTTAGATTGGATCCGTTTACACACAAGTAACGGTCCATTTCGCAACTTTCACACTGCAGAGACGGGAGCCATATCCCAGTTCCCCAAGCGACTATCCTCGCACAAATACTCTTCCTCTACTCTACCTGAACTTTTATCGATTACCATTTAGTTCATTTTATTATCTGTAAAACATTACATTCAGGAAGGTCTTTTAATGCTCCGAGAAACAATCAAGACAGACTTCTCAAGAGGTAGCGTCCCGTGCACAGTAGATTGGCGATATTTGTACGTCACCCCTTGATCGCTGATTTAGCGGATCTGAAAATGTATACTTGTATATACAGTGTGATTCATTAATTATATGCCAAATTTACAAAACTTTGGAAAACTTGGCACACTACGTGCTGCACTATTCAGTTCAGCCAAATAACATTATTCTGCCAATAAAGCAATAATTTGGCTGCAAATGATAGTTTACAATATATATACAGCGTGGTAAACAATGATTGCCTCCCCCGCTTGCACAGATGAAACTAATAGAAGTAGAAAAAAACTAATTTTTGCATCTTTCAGACAATTTAATTCTACGTCTAAATAAAACCACTCTACAGTTGGTGTTGCCTCCTTGTGCTTGGCGGACGGCTTCAAGTCGGCAAGGGTAGGAGATTAGGAGAGACTCGAAAAGATGTGTCGTACTCAATATTTCGGAGGATTGTTTCGATGTGCTGCTCCATGGTCCGGCGGCAGAATCTTTCACGATCCATCCTGAAAGCGAGTGGAATTCCTGATGCTTGCTGAACCACCAGCCACCCGATTCTGCCGCCGGACCATGGAGCAGCAGATCGAAACAATCCTCCGAAATATTGAGTACGACATTTTTTCGAGTCTCTCCTCACCACCTACCCTTGCCGACTTGAAGCCGTCCGCCAAGCACAAGCAGGCAACACCAACTATCGAGTGGTCTTGTTTAGACGTAGAATTAAATTGTCTAAAACATGCAAATCAGTTTTTTTTTTTTTTTTACCTCCATTAGTTTCATCGGGGGGGGGGGGGGGATCATCGTTTGCCACCCCTATATAAATAGCAAATTAATTTGAGTCCATCTTTGATTCGTTTATTGTACAATGTACAAAAAAAAAATCAATATAAACATGAAAAATGTGGCATGAACACATCTAAGTGGTTCATGAAACTGGTTTGAGATGTGGCACTTTCATATTCAAAGAGAACCAATTCTCCGTTCACTTAAAGAACTAAGCTTTTCCTTCATTCTTCAGACTGCTGACGTCCAAATTGGGGAGAAGGGGCGCATTCCAAGACTTCCTTCAGTTGGTTTTTAATGTTTCTTCCTAATTACTCTACCTTTGAGAAGAGATCTAATATTTAATTTCAACTACTACAAAAAAGTTACCCGATTTTACCTTGCATCTAGATTTTTTTTTAATTAAAAATTTCCGGCAATATTCAGGGTTTTAACTCGCCCTTATCTTCACTGTTCTTAGATACACTTAACAGAAATCAGAGAAGTCGTTCAAAGGAAATATTTTCTTTTAACTGCTGCATTCATAACCTTACCTTAGGAACACCACATGAAAATTAAAGACCAAATTAATAAATATACTAAATTATCATTTTATTCCATAAATTTTACAAAGGATAAAAGACTTAAAAACTCATGCTTCACCCATCAATCCTACAACACCTATAAAAGTGATATGATTAAATTTTACAGCATTATTATTATTATTATTTCTCTTATATAATAAGATTTTAATAATAATTCAACAACAGCGTTATATATATAGTACATTAAGCATTTTATTAAACTTCATGAAAAACGCTTAAATTTACTTGATATGCCATAAAGATATTTAAATGATTAGAGTTATCCCGAGGATTGTATTTGAAGCATAAATTTTAACAAGACAGAAAAGAATATTTAGAAGCATCGAGAGGGGACAATAATTGGGCAGAAAACAACGTTTCAATCGCACCAATTACCACCATCGAGTGCGAAGGGGCGAATATAATAACTTCTTTATAGCGCCACTTCGCATTATTTTTTTTTATTTTATTTTTTTTTTTAATCAACATCAAGCATTCGCTCTTCCTAACACTCGCAACAACACACTTGGCACGGAAGTATCGAAACCCATTCTCGTTAGAGGTAAAAATTAGTGACCCGAAAAAGTACTCAAAAGTTGGTCTAAAAATAAATTATTCTACCAAATATTGGTAAAAAACTCATTCCACCAAATGGTAAAAACAAAAATAAAGTTTACCAAGTGGTAAAAAAATTAACTCGCTTTACCAGGATGGTAAAAAATAACCAATTTCACCAAATGTAAGTGATTAACTTGGCGATTACCAAAATGATAAAAAGTTAATTCACGAAACAAAATTAAATTATGATAAAAAATAAAGCAATACCAAAAATTGATAAATAACTTATTCCATTGCAAAACTTTTGAATACATTTTCTGGTTATGAAAATTTGTTTTAAATGGATTTCCTTTGATTATCCAAGAACTTGGTTGACTTTTCAGTTAATCAAAAATCGAAATATGTACAAATATAAATATAAAAATAAAATAAAATTAAATCATTCTTCTCAAAATGAAAATATGATGTGTCATTTTGATTTGTACCCCTTTTGAACTTTTAATAAATTAAGAGAAGGATTTAGCTACATGTACGTAACGATGAATGTATTAAAGTAAAAACTGTTAAAATAAAAGGTAAGATGGCCTGTCCACTGTCGTATTTTCATGTGGTGTGCCTGTTATGTTATGAGGACTTATTATTACTTATTGCTCAATAGATTAAAAAATTTTAGGATGAAAATGATCAAATGAAAAAAAAATATATAAAACCGAGTAAATTCATTTCCATTAATGAATGTTTAGTATCGCAAATGTAACCAATGGATGTGGTGTTCCAAAAAAGAATTACTGTTTCCAATCGTTTCTGTGTTTAAGCGGAATCTCGTTTGTTGTTTGCGATGAACTATTTGAGAAGTGTCCCTGTAAAATATATTCTGAAATAAATGAAGGTTGTGTAAGTGAAAGACCGTCTGTAGATGAAAAATTCAAGACAAGGTGGTTATTGTTCGTGAATGCTGATTTTACCCGAATGGAAGAAATACACATAAGGAGAGATGTAAGGAGAGGTGGTGTAACGTTTTGTAATGGTATTTTTTTTTTTTCTCACCTTGCCTTGAACCCTTGTCTGCATGAGATGAATTTGGAGATAAAAACTTTATTTGGATAAAGCAAAACAAATGTATATTAAATGAAAGAAAAAAAGTCTTTTCTTTTTGTACCTATAACCTAACAAATAAAAGTTGGTTAAAGAATAAGAATATACTGATCACTAAGAAATAATACCTTATAAACTTATTGGTTACTATAATTACTAATTCTAGTACATTAAGAATTGATCTGAAGGAAGTTGCCCTCCTCAGACCGTCTGCATGGTCCAACATCTACAGGACCATATGATGTTGCAACAACTACATTCCATCTACTGAGTATAGAGTCCAATATATAGATTATTGCAACGGATATCACTATCTACGGAAGATAGCAAGTTAAATGGGAAACTTTCCGCCTAATATTAGTGACAAAAATTCTTAATTTCTGAGGTGATAACTATTATAATGAAATTAACACTTATCAAATAGTGTGCCTCGAAAAATTTAAATCCAAGAGTACATGTTTTAAGACATTTTACAAAACTGTACAATATGTATCCCATTCAATGAGCACATCATTACAATGTAAAACATTGCTGTGACTAATTAATGTTACATTAAAAAAAAAAAAGTAGATAGATAAAGAGAGAGAGAGAGAGCGCATTTCAAATAAATGAACATCCTACTCCTTACTAAGAAGTCTTTTATAGTACATGGAACCTTGCTTTAAAATTTCAGGCAACCAGCGTCAATTCTCAGTTGCGTAAAAGGGCACAATAAATCAACAACTGAAATTAAAAACGCGAATAAAAGAAAGGACAAAAAAATTTACGATTTATCAAATCATGTCTTTATAATAATAACTTCCAATGCCCTAACGCAAATGAAGAATATGTCACTCCTCCCCTATCAAAAGCAATAATAAATGACCCTCATTTCTCGTTTTTAAAACTTTCATTTCTACTAATTAGACGTTCAGTTCTGTTGCGACATTTTATCTTCATTTTTGGTTGCTGGGATGTGTCTTGAAGACGAGAAGCAAAGTTTCATGATGTAAGGGAACTTGCTGTCTATAATTAACAAAGAAAATTTTAAATTACTTTGATTACGGAACTTTTTCATTTAAAAAAAAAAATGACGATTTAACCTCTACCACGTTTAACGTGGATTCATCTTTAACTAGTTCTTAAAAACAAAGATATCTGCAAATTTATGTCTGATATTAATGCTTAAAAAAATTTCGTTCAACTTACTTGGATTAGGAATTGACGAATGGTTAGCACACACGAGTGCTTCCAATGCTTCGGATATATTGTTGAATTCCAAAAGACCGCTGGAACTACGTTCAGCTGCGAGGAAAAAATGTTTGATATATTTTTTTTTTCCCCCCCCTCCCCCGCCAGTAGTTCCATGAATTTTAAGTTTCAAAATGTCGTTACAATATTTGACAAATACGGTTTTAAAATGGCTATGTTAATAATTAACCATGGGAAGGTGAGGGGAAGGGAGGTAGTTTAACGGTCGTTACAGGGTTGATAAGCATGTCAACTATGTACCAACATTTTACTGACCAAACAGTCCAATTATATAAAACTAATGACAAATATCCGTTTCCAGTTACTAAACAAAATAATGTTTGCCACATACTTTTTGAAGGAAACACCTTCATTGTTTGGGTGGAGTAACGTCAAATTCGTTGAAGACTCGTTCCATGACTTCTTCTGTCAACGATGGCGGAGTGTTGAAGAAATGGAGGATCTGAAAGAAGATATTATTGAACTCAAGGGACTGAAAACTTTAAATGCTTCAAATTTGTAATGAAAGAACGTTCTGGCAGTAATGAAACTATCCTCAAGAAGAGCTAAATTAGGACCGACAAGGGAGCAGATATCGCTGTCGACTGCCGAGATCGTCAATAAATCAAACGATAGCTCTGAGAACGGTACTTCTATAAGAAATTATATACGGACGTCTGAAATAACTGTATGTAGTTCCTTCACTTTCGGACTAGTTGAAGCATCGGGATTTCCCGACAGAATAATTTATTTATGCTAGTTTTAACATTTTGGTTTATGCCTGGTTTCCATATAGTCAGAGCTGGGCAAGTTCCGCACACCTTCCGCACCGTGCAGAAGGGCGAAATGATGTGCGGAGGTGCGGAGGTGCGGTGTGCGGTCACTGCGGTAAAAAGGTGCGGAAGGTGCGCGGATTGGTCCGCACACCCGTTAAATATGGTAGTAAAGTTATTGAGATATTGATAAATTAAGTGCATATACATAAATAAGTAAGTATTTTTCACATTTGTTACAACTTCAAAGTATATACTATATTAAGTATTAATATAAAAGTATTAATATATTACTGGAAACTTCTATGTTTCCTCGCGATAAATCTGTATATATGTAAATAGGGTGCGGGTGCGGTAGTGCGGTAGAGGCTAAAGTGCGGGTGCGGAAGTGCGGGTGCGAACCTCCCATTTGGTGTGCGGTTGCCCAGCATTGCATATAGTCTTCCAAATACAGGGTTAAAATATAATTAATTTTAACCAAAACCACATAAGCACCCGTGGTTATCATAAACAACTGATGCACTTCACATTGGAAACAAAACGCTATTGTGTCGCATGATCACTACGAATGTGTTACAACAGCAGAGACGAAAAATTATTCTTTATAAAAGGTCAATGGGGTTGTTTAACCTCCTTCGCAACTTCGTTATGCGAAGGACCTACGGCTTTATGTGGGATCCGAACCACGGGGTCACTACATAATCTGGATGCGGAGGATTGTCTCCCATCCAACTACGACCCAGACCAATGTCGATTAACTTAGCTAATCAACGGAAAGCTGTGTTACGACGTTGAACGTACGCCGCCTTTACTCTTTGTAAAAATATATAATGATTTCCACTGCTTATCAGCTCAGTTCACGGACTAGAGTAACTCATTTTAATCAATAATAGAAAACTGGTTACTGATTATACACGCTTGAAAGCAAGTAGTTTACGTATAAAATAATGCTAATTAAACTTAATATTAAAGAGTGAAACTTCTTACCTTAGATGGTGGCTGTATTCTGTTTTTGGAGGCCATCTCGGGGTTGATGAATCTGTTGTTTTTGTTCCCCATGTAGTCCTTAAAGGAAGGAGTCCCGTCAGGCAAGTTGTATGGCTGCTGAACGTCGGCTAAGAACGCTTGCTTGGAGTACCTGCAAAGTGCAAGCGTCCTTTTCAATGTAGTAGTAAATTAACACCATGTCAATGTTTTGACTCAAAAGTTCTCCAAGAGTCATTCATTTTCATCAAGGTCAAACTTATTGCCCCACCCTAGGGGAACGACTGAACCTACAGTTTTAACGTGAAATTCGAGCCACGACTACACCAAGGAAGAGTCAGAGGAAACGCTTTAATCGCCGAAAACTGAAATTCCAAAATTCGAGCAGAAATTCTAACCCCTCCCTCTCAGATTAATAGGTAGGAGGCCTTAACCACTAGGGAACTCAGGCATATCATTACTTACATTTCAGAATCTCTGTTTACAAGATTATTATTTTGTTCCGAGCCATTCTGTACAAATAAACCCTCGTCCCGCTTACTTCACTTAAGGTGCAATTTTTTTTTTTATAATGCACTATTTGAAGTTACTAAAGGTAAATCCTTCAGTTATGCAGCATCTCCCATCATTAAAGACTTCTTACCCCAACTGCATTTTACTTCCAAAGAATGTTATGTTGTTCAAGTTTTCAATCGATCTCTCAACAGCGAGCGAATCTCCCATTTGAACCATGGCGCATCCTTCTTTAGTTTTCAAGAATTTAACCTACGGACCAATGATAAAAAGAGTAAGTTAGGTATTTGGAAATAAAGCTCAGGGAGACCATAAGAACTCTAGATTTACATTTGAAAATTCTCCAAAAGGATAACATAATGAAGGAAAAACTTATTGAATTATTCGATCAATATGTATATATATTCTTATATTCCATAAACGCAAGTTATGATAATAGGAACAGTAAGAAATGTCAAATTCCTTACCCTGACTACATTGCCATACAGGCAAAGTAAGTTGAAGAGTCTATCTGCATTCATGTGGTCTTTGTTGAGGCCGTAGACCATGAGAACAGCCCCCTGGTGTGGCATTCCCGGTGTAGGCTGTCCCATGGACGTCAGAGCACTCGAACCCGGAGGCCCTCCTGTGCCCCCCATGAAAGGACCCCCAGATCCGGGTCCAGCGCCGGCCAGTCCAGCTCCGCCTCGTAAGCTTCCATTACTCACACTGCTTCCCATACCAAATCTCCTTCAGCGGAAGAAATTTGAAAAAAAATGGGAGGAAAAGGAGGGCGGAAGGTGTTAAACGCTTCCGTGCTGTACAGCATGTCATTTTAAATGAAAGATGGATAAACAATTGATGAAAGGACACACTCCACCCGTAGGGGGGGTAACTAATGGAATAAATTCCTTACCTATCGGGCATTGGAGTACTGAAAAGGGCGGGTGTGTTGCGAGGTCCTCCAACTCCCATCCCATTCATTCCTCCACCTGATCAAATCGACATAAAAAGTGTTTTATTGAAGAAAGAAAAGCTAAAACTTAAAATTAATATAGTTCACAATATCACAAAAGCGGAACAAGATTGTAATTCACACACACAAACCAAAACGTAATTATTAAAGAGAATGTTGATCAATATACAAATGAATGCTGGTTGCTGATATATACAAATAAGCATAACGTTCACCGGTGAGGCAAACAAATTACGCGATCGATTGTATAGATCATTAACAACGGAAAAGAAAGAAATTGATTATGAAGTATATAACCGTCTTTTGTACACATTTTGTACAATTGAATACGAGTGCGAGCAGCAAATTGGAATTCTCTCTAACAAAATTACGGACGGGGACGGCACTCGTACCAAAACGAGGCTCCTGCAGCAGTGGTGGTCTCGAAGAGCCACCGCTCGGCTTCTCTGGTTGATCTGTTAAGGGGAAAGAGGAGAGAGAGAGATACTGTATTACAGTATTTCACACGCGCATTTAAAAAACTTATTAACATAGCGTATTACAGACCGCTGAGAACTGACTTATTTTAGCGGTAACTCGTCTTAGAACATAACTTCAATGCAATATTTAATGACGTTTAAATTTATGATGAACGCGACTATTATTATTATTATTCTTCGCACTAATTGTTCTATAAAGTTTTAAAAAATTACTCATTTATGTTTACATCATACATAAACAACTGCTTCCTAACTAAATACGCTCTCTCGCCTTTACTGCCAAGTCAATGAAGAATTTGTACGAATTATTTAGGTTAAAGAGTTGAAACATCATCTCTCCACCTGTGAAAACCAAATTTAAATTTTCATAATATCTTGGATAAAATTTCCAATGTTCAACATCGAAACTGTTTATTAAATATATTAAAACTAAACCAACCCGAGTTGAAGTGGCATCAAATATTCGAGAACCAACGTAAGTACAGTATAAATGATTACATATTTTGGTAAATAAAATTGATCAGTTAAGCCCACGCTTCTCCGTGTATATATCAAAGGAAAACTCGAATGAAATAGCGGGCTGGGTAACAAATAAACTAAACAAATACCTTAATAAAAAAAAAGGAAATAAAATAAAAGGAAAGGCATTCCGACTGAACACAAACTATATAATAGAAGGACCACAAATGATCGACTTTTATTGAATTTACACTGAAAAATGAATTAAACCTAAAAGTAATTTCCTTTTTCGTCCCATCTGCTGACATTGATTTTCAATCGAGTTTTTGAACCAAGGAGATGAAAAGGAATCTACGATCCTGTTATTGAAATGGTTCCGAAACGGTACGAAAATGGGTTTTCTTGTCAGAATCGACGGGCAGGTTTCAGAAGGAATAATAGCTTTTCTTTTTTCTTTTTTCACTCGTATCACGCGAATGGAGAAGGAAGAAATATTACACATTTTACAGGGTTTTCTTTTCCATTATAATAAAATACAATCTGTGAAAACACATTTCGAAATAGTTCCTTCATTACGGACACTAATACAACCGAAGGACAATCTTTATCCCATTATACGTTATATGAACAAAATCGAATTTCATAATGTCTACGTTGGACCTTGCGCAAATTTATGGATTTCAGATTTTAAACTAATCTCGGATTTTCAATGAAAATGACTGAACTAACCTAATTAACGCAACTTAATCTGACCCGACCTAATTTAAATTAACCTTTTAGTATCTACATTGCAGATCGACTTTGTTCCGCTACCCGCCCATTACGTAATTTAATCCGTGTGGAAATACATAAACGGTAACACTCAAGAACCTAATTTCCCCACTACGCCCGGGTGATGAGTGGACCCCGAGGGTCACCCGAGCCAGAGCAGAAATGGAATAAGCAACCAACTCTACTCCACCCGTGCTAGGGGCTAGGAGCGAACCAGTGACATCGCTCAGAGTCCGCCACGTAATCAGTTATCGGGCGCTCTGCGAAAATACTATTTGGGTAATTTTACGTTTGTCCAATTTTCCATTCTTTTAGGGCTATATGATATCAATCCACTCAATTTTTATTTCAATTACAAAAAACCTTATAACAACCCTTTTTAAAATATTTAATACTCAACAAAATTACTGTATAAATATTTGTTCTGGAGACATTTGAACTGGAGAATATGACATTTAGCATAATACATATAAAACTTCGATTTAATTATAAGGGTAAGCTAAACAATGGACATTCCTTCATCTGAAAGTTAAAAACTAAAATTATCGATTAGAAAATTAACTGTAAACCAATGAAATAACGCAACTAATTTCAAAGTGGCGCACTTTCAATCGAACAGATAGTCCTAAAAATAGTACTACTATAGATGAACTATCAAAATGCCGAGTCAATTAATATGGGGTCCTCTGAATTACTTTATAAAAACGTTATACATACATTATATACAATTACTATTATTATTCAGACTTAACATTAAATGTGGTCTACATGAAAACAACTCCAGCCATCTCGGAAGTATCTTTTCAAACAAGGTCACCAGACCCGACGAAGACACGAACAGTTGAGCGCGAACGGCGACGGCGGCAGCAGCAGCAGCAGGAGGGTTCGATGCCTTGTAGGAGGCGCAGAACGAGGGAAACTCACCTTCATCCCAAACGCCATTACGCTATGAACCGACTCTGGTAGAAGAGGAAATCTTTGGGTGGGAAGGAAGCCAATGGGGATGAGACACTCCGGACCGACCTGCACGGAAGACACATTGGCAAAGGCCGCTTGCATCTCAATAACACGGAAGGCACGGGAGGGAGGGCTTCATGGGTCTCTGTGGCTATTGTTATTATAAACTATAAGAGGAGGTGCGCCTGTGTTATTGTCTGCGTGCGGCCAGGAGCCAGGGCGAGGGAAAGAGTCAGCGACGCTCTCTCTCCTCGCCATGTGTCGTGTGCAGCGGCGGCACCGAAGTACAACCAACCGCTCCTGCTGCTAAGTCACGCACAGTGCGACCCCCTGCCGTAGGATCGGTGGTATCGTGTTGGTTGACTGGTTGGTTGGTTGGTTGGTTGGTTGGCGGAATATTTTTTGGTTGTGTTATGGATGCGGGCAGAGGTGACGCGTGATCAGTATTGAAGGCGTGTCTTTGTTTCCTGAGTGAGAAGGAAGCGCGACCGATTGGCAGTATCCTTTAGTTTGTTTTGTTCTTCTGTTCGCGAATGAGTCTTCTATGAATGGCGTGATGGAAATCGACAATAGAGGCTCCACAAAGAGACTGTTTAACAAACTCGTGTGAATGATGGAAAGCTCAAAAATAAATGGCGTTCGTAAACGGAACGAAATCGATAGTAGTAGGACTATCTGAGATGTTGGTAATGTCTGTGTCCACACAAGTATAAGGAAAACGAATCCTTCATCGGATAAAGAATTTGGTAGAGTAAAACTACTGAAAAGAGTACATGAAACAATTTAAGGTTAAAAATATATGTATCAAAAGTGCACTCTTAAATGGGTACAAATATTTCAAAAGGTGAAAACATTTAGAACTGTACTAAAATTAAAAGCTACATAATCTAATACTTATAGCTTAAGGAAAAGGAAGACATCTATATAATAATGTTGTCATATAACATTGGTCAGGCTTGTATAAATCATATGGGAAACCAGGGTATAATTTCTTCTATAAAAAATCTAGTTGAAGGGAAAACAAGAAAAAGAAGTATATATAATATGAATATATACAAATATAATCTCAGTTGTTTTTGTTTTATATTATATATATATATATATATAGAGATATATTTGACATGCTTTGGTACTTTTTGTCTGTTTGGTTTCAATATGAAAGTATAACATTAACGCAAGTTTTCATGGTATTAAGTGGTATTATTTCTTTGGATTGATGGATTGGCACGGTATATTTTGAGTAGTGGAAGTATATTTATATATTACAGTGAAGTTTAATTTTAATAGTATATTTATTTTAATAGTGTACCCTCTTTTCTCCCGTGCTCTCGCTTTTAAACTTTCATATATCTTCAATATTTTTCAAATTTATTTTTCCTTTTTCTTTATTTCAACAGTTTCTTTTGGAAACGTGACCCTATTAATACTTACTCAAATTTGGGTTTGTGAAATCCCAGCTCTCCATGTCATTCTTGAAAACATTTAGTTTTGTAGGCTGAAAAAGAAAAGGCAAGAATGAGATACGATGAGAAGTGGCTCGTGCGTAGCTACGCGTATGATCGGGGAGAAACCCAGTTCGGAGGCATCATGGGGTGGACACAACAACAACACCCGAATTACGGTACAACTCACGACTCCGATACACGCGGCTGAAATTCCAACATTAATACGATACTCTGGAAACATACCATTCCAACCTCACCTTCAATAATATAATGATGTTCCTCGCACTACTAGAACTAAAAGGGTTCTCTGATTATTTATCATCATCATCTTCAGCCTTTTAAGCCAGCTTTAATTTAATTAATTAATAATAGTGAAAGCAAACTGCATCACAAATGGCCTTTCTGCCGCAATTCGCTTCAAAATGAATTTGTAAATACCTTCATTAAAATAATTCAAATAATATATACACACACACTCGCAGTATCTGTATGTATGCATATATTTATTCCATTCCTAAGTGTTCGGGAGGGCCACCCTCGGCCTCTCGCTTCAACTTCTCCCTTTAAACGTAATAATTCCCAATAAAAGGCATCAAACGAAAGAAGAATTACCCGTCAAATTCGCTGAAATCAAAACAGCGGTGCAAAAATTTTAGATTTTAGTAAAATCTTTCAATCCACGAGATTCGAGGGATTCAAGAGAGTGGAAGAGAAATAATTCAAACTAGAATAATGTATTTTATCCTCTTTACTGGGAGTGCATATAAATAGCTACGATGAATAATTCCCGGGAAAACTACAATTTTAGACGTGCATGCAAGTACAAACAGGGGCATACACGCGGCACTGAGTTTTGGAATAACGAGCGCCATTTTTAAAAATTAAACGTGGTCTCCCTTAACCGGAGTACTATAATTGCATTTACGATTATCACTATTTCCTTGATCATCTTCTAAATGACAATGTAATTACTTCCAACGACACAATTCCCTCTCATTCACATTTCGCAAATGGGAATACTCAACTTTACAATTCAAAATTTGTGGTGGTTTCCTAATATGAGAAAGAATAAATTTTCTGTGAAAAATAACTTAACCCTTTCGTACCCAGCGTCACTTTACCAATTTTACTCAGTCTCAGGAGAGCACCTTGGACACTAAAGGAGTTAAAGTGGGAAATCCTATGATGGAAATGGGAATTGATCGAGTAGACTCCTTTCAGATTCTCATTCGTGGATTTCTCATTTATGTACGAAGACGGACATGGGAATGAACGAGATTGGGAATGTTCTCATTATATATTATATATTATATATATATATATATATATATATTATATATATATATATATATATATATATCCCCGCAAGGGGGTTATAAGCTCGTGCTCTTGAGTGCTCTTTGTACTCTTTTGTACGTGCTTGTTCCTGGAGGTTTCACGTGCGCCCTCCCGGCCCTAGCACCCAAGGATGATGGGGCTCGACCTGCAGTCCTTGGTCTTTTTCCACTTCGACTGTCCCGTCCCCTCCACCCTTTCTTTTTCCTCTGTCTTTCCTCTCACTTTTTCTTTGTTTTTCCGCTGAGATATGCCCTTTTAAATAGAGGCGAATCGGTTCTTCCGAACTTAAAAAATATATATATATATATATAATAAACTGCAAACACGCAGTATAATTAACGTAAAGAACGACGCTTGTATAGGAGAATATTCCGCGCAAGATGAGGAGAATATTCCGCGCAAGATGAGGAGGAGAGAACGAAACAAATAATGGTGTAATGGTTATCATATCTGACCGGCAATAGGAAGATCCCGGGTGGTTACCTCATTTTTCATTTGTTTCGTTCTCTCCTCCTCATCTTGCGCGGAATATTCTCCTATACAAGCGTCGTTCTTTACGTTAATTATACTGCGTGTTTGCAGTTTAAATGTATATAATGTATGGCATGCGGGAGGTGCCCCCTTGGGGCATTGGTTTCTGGGCGTATGTAGAGGAATTACGGCATTTGATTGAGTGAGGCCCGTGGTGTAATGGTTATATCTGACCGGCAATCGGAAGATTCCGGGTTCGATTCCCGGGTGGTTACCTCATTTTTTTCATTTGTTTCGTTCTCTCATCTTGCGCGGGATATTCTCCTATACAAGCGTCGTTCTTTACGATAGATAGATAGATAGATAGATATATATATATATATATATATATATATATATATATATATATACACACACACACGGTGTTTCAGGAGGAAAGGCCAATACTTCGGGAGGTGATAGTATCGGTCATTGTGAGAAAAAAGTTCATGTGCACATGTCTAATTCTGAATGGTTACAGAGATAGAGCTGTTTGAACCTGATGCACGCGCAGCTCTTCCTCTCCCCGCGGTGGTCCCATTCAATGGCCACCAAGGTCTCCAGACCTCTCTCCGTTAGATTATTGTTTGTGGGGGTGGATGAAAAGTAAGTTTACAAAAGGTGGATACACGAGACGAATTGCTCGCGCGCATTTTGCTGCCCGCATAAAGGAACGTCAAGATCAACTCAGACGAACAACACGCGATCTTCGCACACGAGTTGCAAAGTGCATTGAGGTTGACGGTAGGATTTTCGAAAACATTGTAAACTAACAAATGTCATTTCTGTATCTGATGCCATTCAAAATGGCAATGTTTAAACATTAAATGTTAGAAACAGTAATTGGTTTCTCTTTCTTGATTACCATTAACAATGCTTATGTATGTATAGATTCAAACATCTCTATCTCCGTAACCATTCAGAATTAGACATGTTCATATGAACACTTTTCTCACAATGACCGATACTACCACCTCCCGAAACACCCTGTGATATATATATATATATATATATAAAAATAATGTTTCAGACCAACAAAGACCCTAGGATCCACTCATGGTTGGTCTACCTAACTGCGTTCGTAATTGAGTATTGCGCATGACCTCCGTGGAGGAGGGGACCTACAATTTTACGTGGGTTCCGAACCACAAGAACATAAGAAATTTTTATAGTGGGCACACTAGAGGCCACTTCGGCCCATCGAGGTAGCTCCACTATGTAAAAACTGCCTGTACATTGGCAACAACCAATTTTAACAAAACTAAATTATCAATTATATAATATATATATATATATATTTTTTTTTTGTATTGGGCGTTTACCGCCACTTCCCGCTATATGGTAGCGGATATCATGGCGAGGCGGAATACGAGAAAGAGAAACGGAGACGGAGAAAAGGCACTAGAAAAGGGAGAACAGCGGACTACAGGTGAGAAGTCACCTAAAGCTCAGATAGGATGCGAGATTGGGAGAGGAAGAGGAAAAGACGGTCAAGCGAGAAGAGAGGGCTCTCAGCGAGCATAAGGCGTAAACGTTCGGGGAGGGGGAAATCAGAAAGGAACGGGAAGGCGCGACGACGTACTGACGACAGGGTGGGGCATTCCACAAGGATGTGAGAGACGGTGAGGGGCGACTGGCAGGAGGCGCAACGAGGAGCCTCCTGCCGGAACATAAGATAGCCGTGCGTGAGGCGCGTATGGCCGATGCGAAGCCGCGCAAGGACGACCTCTTTGTGTCTGGAGCGGTGGAAAGAGGACACCCAATATGACAGACGGGGGCGGATGGACCAGAGTTTATTTCCGGTGGCATCGTTCCAGGACTGTTGCCACATGCGGTCGTAAATGGAACGAAAGACCTGCACATAGTCTGAGAAGGGGAGCGGCGGGGGAGGGGAGGCAGCGAGGCGGCGGACCGGGCTATGCGGTCCGCCGCCTCATTACCGGAAACACCAACATGGGCGGGAACCCAGCAGAAGGTGACCCGGATCCGGTGAACGGTGTGCAGGACATGGTACTCCTGTTGAATAAGGCGTACGAGGGGTCCGGGGAATCATAGCGCTCGAGCGCCTGAAGGGCGCTCAGCGAGTCCGAAAAATGGTACAGGAGGACCGCGAACAACCCGATACCAGACGGAGGGCTTCCAGAAGGGCAAAGAGCTCCGCGGAAAAGATGGAGGCCTGAACCGGCAGGGGGATACCCGGGAGGTAGGTGACAATGACGGAGAGAAGACGGCGGCCGCGACCTGCAGGGGAGCGCGAGCCGTCGGTGTAGACGGGAACGTCGTCCGAATGGACGGGAAGATGGGCCAGAAAAGAAGACGGAGGACGGCAGGAAGAGACCCCTTACGCAGGCCACGGAGCGCCTGGCAACGGCAGATAGGGGTGGTCCGCCAGGGGGGCGACAGATCGAAGGAGAACGGCAGAATAGAGGGTGGGGGGATCCCCAGGGACGAGAAAATCTCGGCCAGAGAGGCAGCGAAATGCCACGTGTCAGGCCGGGGTAGCGCCTGGGAGATCGCGGAGAAGAGTAGGGACATCGGAAGGCGGCAGATGCGAAGGTAACACTTCGCCATGAGAAGGCCCCGGCGAAGGGGCAGGGGGGGGTGTCCACAGTCCACCTGAAGACTAGCGACAGGGGACGAGCGGAAGGCACCCGACGCCAGGCGAAGGCCACGGTGGAGAAGAGGATCCAGCATACGGAGTGCCGGAGAGGAGGCGGAGCTGTAGACCACACAGCCGTAGTCGACACGGGATTGCACCAGGGAGGTGTACAGGCGCAGCAGAGTACGCCTGTCCGCCCCCCAGGTCGTGTGGGACAGATGACCCAAAAGGGAGAGGGTGCGGCGAGATGTTTGCCGCAACCGCCTAAGGTGTGGAACCCAACCGAAAAATCCGTCGAGGGTCATACCAGGAATCTAACGGATAGGACGAGGGGAAGAGGAGTGCCGGCAAGGGTAAGGGCGAAGGTATGCGACAGACGGAGGCGCCGAGGACGGAAAAGCATACTGGAAGACTTAGAGGGTGAGAAAGCATAGCCAACCGAGGACGCCCAGCGAACCACCGCGTTGATGGCTAGCTGGAGCCGACGTTCAGCCAAAGACGGGAGGCGGCCAGAGCAATAGATAGCCAGGTCATCGGCATAGAGGGAGCTACGAACGGATGTAGGCAGGACCGTAGGGTGTCCCATAAGTCCGGCATCATAGAAGAAATTCATATTTTTTCTATTTCTGCAAACCATAATTCATATTTTTCTCTTTCTACAGCCCATAATGTTTGTGAGCAAGGAAGAACGAATCCAGATAATTCTACTCATGGGAAATCGGAGTCAGAGAGAGGCCGCTGCTGAATTTAACAGACTGCATCCAGACGGCGAGCCAATAACACACAGTTGTGTTAGCAGACTTGTTGCAAAGTTTAAGGAAACAGGATCCATAGAAGATAAACCACGCAGTGGACCTTCAAGGAGGTCCACTGACGATGATGCAGCGACTGCTATCCTGGCTCATTTTAACAGAAGTCCCAATAAGTCTCTTCGGCGATTGTCCGCCGACACACGAGTGTCGAAAAGTAGCATCCATCGCATTCTTCAGACTCACAAATGGCATCCATACAAACTTCAGATCCTACAGAAATTAAGCGATGATGATCCCGACCGGCGGATGGAATTTTGTGAATAGGCTACGGAACAATATGCTCGGGATACCAATTTCCAATCCACCATTCTGTTCAGTGACGAGGCTGTTTTTTATGGAAGTGGTGAGGTAAATCAACAGAACACCCGCTACTGGTCTCAAAACAACCCTCACTGGTATACCTCTTCAAAGGAACAAGGTGCATCTCGGGTGATGGTATGGCGTGGCATTTGGAAGGATCGCATCATAGGACCCCTCTTTTTCGATGAACACGTCACTGGAGGCACCTACCTACGTATGCTCAAGGAAGAAGCATTTCCCAGTGGCTTGAACGAAGGAAATTTCCCAACATGGTTCCAGCAAGACGGCGCTCCTGCACATTACAGCATCCAAGTAAGGGAATACCTGTACCAACAATTCCCTGGTCATTGGATAGGACGTCGAGGGCCTGTGGAATGGCCAGCTAGAAGCCCGGATCTCACGCCACTAGATTTTTATCTCTTGGGCCACTTGAAAGCGCTGGTATACGCAGAAAAAACTAGGTGTGTTGAACATTTGCGGCAGCGCATTAATGGGGCATGCAACACCATTACTCCTGACATCATTCACCGTGTGCTTGCTGACTGGGTATCACGTCTGAATTTGTGTATTGAAAATAATGGTGGACATATGGATGCACGGTCTGTGTGTATCATATATATATATATATTTTTTATTTTTTTGTATTGGGGCGTTTACCGCCATTTCCCGCTATATGGTAGCGGATATCATGGCGAGGCGGAATACGAGAAAGAGAAACGGAGACGGAGAAAAGGCACTAGAAAAGGGAGACAGCGGACTACAGGTGAGAAGCCACCTAAAGCTCAGATAGGATGCGAGATTGGGAGAGGAAGAGGAAAAGACGGTCAAGCGAGAAGAGAGGGCTCTCAGCGAGCATAAGGCGTAAACGTTCGGGAGGGGGAAATCAGAAAGGAACGGAAAAGCGCGACGACGTACTGACGACAGGGTGGGGCATTCCACAAGGATGTGAGAGACGGTGAGGGGCGACTGGCAGGAGGCGCAACGAGGAGCCTCCTGCCGGAACATAAGATAGCCGTGCGTGAGGCGCGTATGGCCGATGCGAATATATATATATATATATATATATATATATATATATATATATATATATATATATTTTATATATATATATATATATATATATATATATATATATATAATACCCTCAAAAGATAAAAGGCAATGAAAGATTAAAAGAATTTTAAGACCAAGCGCAAAAATCTATAATAGACCTTTAAAAAAAATCTTTGAAAGTTAGCAACGTTTTCTCCGTCTGTAAAACGAGAAGTGAACCAAATTGGGGGGGGGGGGGGGGTTCCCCCCACAAGTTTTCTTCTCTCGGTGCAAGGACAGATTTTCTCGTGTGTTAAGAGATATAATGCGCGACTAAGTTAATTAAGTCAAGATCATGACCATATTTCTCTGGATTGGTAGTGGTTAGTGTTCTGGACTTTCATACCAGCAGGTTCGAGTCACCTTTGGGAAGCAAACACTGTAAACATCTCAAGCTTATGCCATTATTGTCGCTTATAGGAAAAGCCGAAAGCCAAGTAATAAAGTGTTTATATATATATATATATATATATATATATATATATATATATATATATATATATATATATATATATATATATATATATACACTCACTCGTGTATATATATACACACACACACACACTTACGTACTGCAATTCTGAAGGTTGCATTCGTGAAATATTTCAACCAGAACAGAATCTGGCAAGACGGAGCTAACCAATAAATCTTAAGTAAAACAGATTCCAAGCCAAAATAGAAAAAAGTATCTCATTCTTAACCTTAGCATTAGTTGCCAAACAGGGCTAATCTCCTAATATATTATAAAGATGTACCGAGGTTACTAGACACCATGAGTTCTTATGCTTACCCTAAACCCGTTCTTCTTCTTACCCTCATTCCCTCGTCTAACCGACTTTTTATTACGCCCATTCCTATGCCTTAACACGGGCTACAGTTTTTCCTGGTCTTCCAGGGCATTACTTCAGTGCCTCGTTCCACTAATTCTCTCGAGCTCAAAAGCCTTAAATTCCTTCTGTTCTCTAAACCTTTCTGGACTCGAGCGTTCGTATTCACAGAGACAAATTCGCGCCCTCAAACGCTTTTCAGGAAAAGGGGAAACCCGGCCAAAGATTTAAAACTAATCGATAAATGCAAAATAGGATAGAATAATTCAGACTTTCAAACCTTTCACGTTTAAATATACGCACACACACACACACAGTACGTCGCAACATTCCAGCACTTGCAATGAACGGAACTAAACGTTATTAGTATTTTGTAAGTAGTACACACCGTTTTCTATTACTTATAAAAGAGTGCATTGTATTTTTTAAACTGACCAATGGAGTAAGCTCTAACAATTGCGGTTCATTTCCAACCAATTGCGGATCCTGCTTCGTGCATTCGAACAGGCTTCAGCTTTACGAACTTTTAAAAAGCACTCTTTTTGCTCTCTCAATAGGTTATACATTAACCCTATATCGTACGCAAAACTAAACTGATCGGAGGAGTTCTCCCTGACCCCACGATATAGTCGAGGGTTAATACGCAAACACAGGCCTCCACTTCTTACCATAACTCTTAAGTAATTATTAAAATAATATGGGTATCTATAAAACCCTTTTTAAATTGCCCCCACTCCCTCGTGGTTTAAAGAGTCGTCAGAGATAGACCATCAGTTGAAGAACAGGGACGAATAAAATCCAAATCGCGCTTTAAACGCTATTTGAAGAAAATTAAACCCGAAGTTAACATTAGGAGGCTCAATTAATAAATAACAATTTCCATTAATTTCCAGTATGTCGTACCCTGTATTTCCTTTGGTGTCCCGTGCGCATCTCTCTTCCTTTTAAAGTTCTTGGCTGCAACCCGTTTTCCATCAGTGACGTCACGCATTGAAATTAATGACTGCTTTGCGGGGCTTCAAAGTTTCCATTTAAGAGGAAAGAGAGAAGTGAAGTTCAGAATCACTTAAACTTCAGTGAACGAGGATGGAAAAGTGAGAGAATGCACAACTTGGAGGAAAGTGAACCACTATGAAAGAACGTAGTGTCCGAATGAACAACTGCGAATAAGCGAAGTTGTGCGCTAATAATTCATGATGTAGTTGGGTAATCTTTCGTAACACTTTTGGTACTTCAAAACATTAAAAATTTTATATAAAATTAAAAAATTTTTAGCCGGAAAAAAGACACCGTTACTCCTAATTATGTTAGTGTAATAAATGGAATTAATGTGATTTAGTTAATGCAATTTGACGTGATTATTAATTAGAAATTTGCGGTCACCTGAAGATCAGGGCCCCCAGCCTTCGTTAGTTAACCTTATAAGGCTAAGTAACGAAAATATCACGACTTAACCTAACCAATCGTTAGGTCAACTGTACGCCCTTGACGATTAGTTAGGTTAAGTCGTGATATTTTCTTTCGTTAGTTAGCCTTATAAGGGTAACTAACGAAGGGTGAGGGGCCCCGATCTTCAGGTGATCCGAAATTTGTTCTATATTAACTGCCGAGAAAGAAATTAGTTTTAGAATCGCAGTCGGTATGCCACAGTAGTAGTAGGTTTTTTAAAATTTACAGTTGGCAACCATGCGCCTCATTTTCAAATATGATCACGAATATCATCGAAAACCTAAGAAGTGTCCTGTGCTGGTTTAATGTAAATTTCATTATAGTCGGCTTAGACGCTCTCTTTCAATGTTTCAATTCGCCTTACGTTTAATCACTTTCAAAAATTAAACTGAATAAAATCAAACTTTTTTGGGGTGTGGGGTGGGGGGTGGGGTGGGGGTGGCGGGGGTGCTAACACACAAAAATCATTACAATAAAAGGGAAACGCTACATTAGGTTACGTTAGAGCAGGGTGCCCAACCCAAAGCCCGCGTGAGGAACGAGCCAAAATAAAAATAATCGACTGAAAAATCAATTAAGACATGAAACACGCTTTAAACGGATGTGGGGGGTAGTAAGACAGTGGCCCGCTAAAAGTGTGCCCATTACTTGATACACCTAAGTAAAGGGTTGACCATCCCAGCGTTAAAGTAACGAATACAATTTTATTTCATTAAATAATATGGTTGTTTAACCCCTCTTACAATATCTAAAGCCATATGACGGAGAGGACCTACAGCTTTATGCGGGGTCTGAAACACGGGTCGCTACGTAGCCTGGATGCGGAGGACGATCTCCCATCCAACTACTTACTGTCCACGGGAAGCGGTGTTACGATAATGGCTACGACCAAACCCACTATTTAACGACTTAACAGAAAACACCCTTCGAGCTTTCAACCGCGTCCCAAACGCTCGTCACGCCCTTCTCGGTTCGTGGCACTAAAGTTAAGTTGGGTTGGGTTGGGTTAGTTTGTCGTTTTCAGATATAGATTTAAAACAGTCAGTACCTAGCTTATGCGGAGATGCGCGCGCATGCGTGATTATGTACGGGCATATACGAGGAATGGTGATGTGAAACAAGGAGTAGAGAGCGATCTAAGATGTGAAAAAAAACGGCCCAGAAACAAGGGATAATATTATGGTCGTGCCGAACTTGCTTCTTTAAATCTCGTCCCACTCTAAATTCATCGATTTAAATAACATTTTAATCCAATTCCGTGGATGGGAAAACCAATAACGTTCAACAAAAGAAACGAAACGAGCAAAAACCAATACATTTTCATTATTCGCGCACCGATTTTTTTTTTTTTATCATCAAATTACATATGCTATTACACTTATTCTTTACATCGTGATTGAGCCAAGAAGCGTGAATTTAAAGGAAAAAGCAACCAACAAACACTGGTTGCGATGCGTTTCCCTTTTAATAATCAAATTTGGATACATATGATAAATGGGCCAAGAGAGAAATGTATTCGTTTTTATTACGAGGAAAAAGGATCTTGATTTATGGCTATATTTGCCATTAAAAAATTGTCAGAAATTTTTACATTCACAATTAAAACGGAGCACGTTTGCTAATTGCACTTTTTCATAGTACCACAAAAAAATGGTGCTGTTCCATAAGTAATAAACAAGCCGTCTTGTTTATTACATTCTTTCCAGAGACAACTTTCATGAAAGCCTTGATCTGAATCTGAAAAGTGTTCAACCAGCATTTTATATATATATATATATATATATATATATATATATAATATATATATATATGAATAGAAACGACATAAGTGTTAAGGAACGTTTCTGCACACGAGGAGGAGAGATAACGAATAAATGAAAAATGAGGCGAACCGCCGGGGAATCGAACCCAGGGCCTTCCAATTGCCGGTTGGACGCGCTACCATTATGCTACGGCCCTCGCTTAATCACAAATCGAAATTCTCCCACATAGGGCAGAAACCAATGCCCTGAGAGGGCACCCTCGCAAATCGTGAATATGCGCATATAACTGCAATGACCGCGCAGTATATAAATGATAGAAACGACATAAGTGTTAAGGAACGTTTCTGCACACGAGGAGGAGAGAGAACGAATAAATGAAAAATGAGGCGAACCGCCGGGAATCGAACCAGGCCTTCCAATTGCCGGTTGGACGCGCTACCATTATGCTACGGCCCTCGCTTAATCACAAATCGAAATTCTCCCACATAGGGCAGAAACCAATGCCCTGAGAGGGCACCCTCGCAAATCGTGAATATGCGCATATAACTGCAATGACCGCGCAGTATATAAATGAATAGAAACGACATAAGTGTTAAGGAACGTTTCTGCACACGAGGAGGAGAGAGAACGAATAAATGAAAAATGAGGCGAACCGCCCGGGAATCGAACCCAGGGCCTTCCAATTGCCGGTTGGACGCGCTACCATTATGCTACGGACCTCGCTTAATCACAAATCGAAATTCTCCCACATAGGGCCCTCTCAGGGCATTGGTTTCTGCCCTATGTGGGAGAATTTCGATTTGTGATTAAGCGAGGTCCGTAGCATAATGGTAGCGCGTCCAACCGGCAATTGGAAGGCCTGGGTTCGATTCCCGGGCGGTTCGCCTCATTTTTCATTTATTCGTTCTCTCTCTCCTCTCGTGTGCAGAAACGTTCCTTAACACTTATGTCGTTTCTATTCATTTATATACTGCGCGGTCATTGCAGTTATATGCGCATATTCACGATTTGCGAGGGTGCCCTCTCAGGGCATTGGTTTCTGCCCTATGTGGGAGAATTTCGATTTGTGATTAAGCGAGGGCCGTAGCATAATGGTAGCGCGTCCAACCGGCAATTGGAAGGCCCTGGGTTCGATTCCCGGGCGGTTCGCCTCATTTTTCATTTATTCGTTATCTCTCCTCCTCGTGTGCAGAAACGTTCCTTAACACTTATGTCGTTTCTATTCATTTATATACTGCGCGGTCATTGCAGTTAATATATATATATAACGCCAGTCTGTATGAAAAACTAAGATTTATTAATATAAATAAATTAGACTTGTCTAATTCAGCATAAGCTAAAGACAGACGTGATAACGGCGCACTCAAACGATTTGTTTAATAGACGATTCGCCAATAGCTTGGCTTTAAGCCTACATAGTGAGTAACGGGATACCGCATAGATTATTCCCCGTACTTCCAATTTATTGAACAACGATGGGTAGAGTCGGAACTACAGCAAAGGCAAAAATCTTCCTCAAACTGAAAAACGAACTCTTAAAACAATGAGGGGAAAACACTGAAATAGAATAATTTGTTAACTGCGCGATCAGTTCTTTCATCGCCTTTTGTCACTCGTTATTCAACGAGAGGAATGCCTTCGGACAACGAGGCGAGACAAGTTAAGTGAAGAAATTAAGATCATATGAAGTAAAACCTTTCTCATTCCGTGGCGAGGCACGTAATGTCAACGCAGAATGACCGACGACATATTTGACGAACTTCCAACATAACGGTTCCCACGTTCTTTATTTTCAGGTGTCGGTGACGGAGACTTTTAAAAATGAGAGCAACATTTCAATGTCATACTTTTATTATAATATATATATATTATATATATATATATATATATTATATATAATATATACACATTCAACTGCAAAGAACACGCAGTATAAATAACGTAAAGAACGACGCTTGTATAGGAGATATTCCGCGCAAGACGAGAAAGAGAGAACGAAACAAATGAAAAAATGAGGTAACCACCCGGGATCTTCCGATTGCCGGTCAGATGCGATACCATTACACCATGTGCCTCACTCTTCCAAATGCCGTAATTCTTCTACATACTCGCAGAAACCAATGCCCCAAGGGGGCACCTCCCGCATGCCGTAACATTATATACATTCAACTGCAAAGAACACGCAGTATAAATAACGTAAAGAACGACGCTTGTATAGGAGATATTCCGCGCAAGACGAGAGAGAGAGAGAGAGAGAACGAAACAAATTAAAAAATGAGGTAACCACCCGGGAATCGAACCCGGATCTTCCGATTGCCTGTCAGATGCGATACCATTACACCATGTGCCTCACTCTTCCAAATGCCGTAATTCTTCTACATACTCGCAGAAACCAATGCCCCAAGGGGGCACCTCCCGCATATATAATGTTACGGCATGCGGGAGGTACCCCTTGGGGCATTGGTTTCTGCGAGTATGTAGAAGAATTACGGCATTTGGAAGAGTGAGGCACATGGTGTAATGGTATCGCATCTGACCGGCAATCGGAAGATCCCGGGTTCGATTCCCGGGTGGTTACCTCATTTGTTCATTTGTTTCGTTCTCTCTCTCGTCTTGCGCGGAATATCTCCTATACAAGCGTCGTTCTTTACGTTATAATATATATATATATTAGACGCGCTTACGCTACTATAGGAAAAAAATAATTCTTTAATAACGCACCTCCCTGACCCTAAAATCATCCTAAGACAACGACACGAAATACGACTAATTCATATTTCATCCCTTTCATTACTATTTCTATATATTTTTCGCGTTAATCCCCTTCATAATTAGGTATCCTTCACACTAAGCACTTCCATTATTAGATATTATGAGCACTAATCCATTGTGAATAGTGTGGACATTAAACTAATCCGTTTCATCATCAAGGATTAAAAAAAATGAAGTTTGTAAAACGTCTTCAAAGAAAAACGAGTTATTATGATGCCTTAAGCCAAATGACGAGGCAGCCTTTTAGAAGAGAGCCACGTATATAGCGGTAGTCGACGTCGGCCAGCCAACAAAGATAAATATCGCGCTACATAAACTTGTCTCGAAATAAACGACAATCCCAAAACAATATATCTTTGTTTAAAAAAAAAAAAAGGCTTCTACAATGCTTAGCTACGTACAACACACTCGCTCAGGCCGGGACACCCATATCAGAACTCTATTTTAAGTCTCCTCCTGAGTCATGCACCACCATCAAAATAAAACCTTATCAATGAAGGAAAAACCCGATACTCTAAAAAGTCTTTTAATCTCGAGATTGTCAGAAATAACGGGGTACGGCTCATAAATCGAGAATAGTTTACCTCCACAGTGAATGACAACGAAGATTTATCACCGCAAAGAACGCAAATTAGGAAACATTCCTTTAGAGTCCCATTCCCAGCGCCCCCTCCTAAAACAATCTTAGCAAAAGTCCAATTTTAATTCATATAGATGAGAGAAGCTTCTACATGCATTTTAAGCATTAATTAAACGATACATTCCTTCGAGGTTAGTAATGCCACACACAGACAACTTTTTCAAATCCATACATCTAAGACTAACCAAAACCTAATTTAGCGTGATAAGCCTTTCGAACACAATGAGGGCTTGGAGATTGTCTACTGTTAAGTCATTAAATAGCGAGGTACTCGCTAACCTTACCTAGCGTAACCCAACCTAATCGGGACTAACTCCTTTTTTAGCGACACTAAAAACGTTTCTAGACTTCATATAATTTTTTAAATATTCCGAGGTCCCAAAATAGTTAACTTAAAAGACAACACCCCACTACATCCGAGTTATCATACACTACCTCGCTTCTGCCCAGCTGCCTACACGCCGCACGTGCGCGCGCACAATACCCAACCACTTCACCAAAAAAAAGTTGACCCCCCCAAACTTTTAAACCACAATCATCAACCACAATCATGAGGCTGAATTATATAATCGTACTGAACACATGTATTTGTAAGCGTAAAAATATTCGGTATACAGAAATTTAATTTTTTATTTTCAACTTCTAATTCGGTGATCTCATACGCCGTAAAAACGTCAAAATGTCAACAAAATATGCGAATAAACCATTCGTAGACGTACTACGCGATGTCGCAGGAGGAGAGCGAACGAGCCAATATCTGTCCAATCGACAAGCTAGAGTAGCTAGTTTCGTTTTCTAAACTTCCAAACGCGAGTAGAATTTCATACGTCATCGGAGGTATGCGAATCGACGTCTTACTTGAGCGGTCGATCCAAACCGTCGAATGGGAAATTTTCTAAACTAGTTTCCCATATAATTTTTTCCCTACGAAATAGTCAACGAGTTACGCATATACAAAAGCGAAGTTATAACGAAAGTCTATGGGGGAAAAAAAAATGCAATCCAATCTGTTACAGCAACTAAAACAGGGAGCGAGTTGTGTGTGTGTGTGTGTGTGTGTGTGTGTGTGTGTGTGTACACACACACACACGTGAAATCTCTCCACAGTCTAAAATTTCCATAGCTATAAAAATGTTATAATGCATTCGGTAATAAATAGAATTTTTTTTTTTCCCTACAGTCTGCAAAGTTTCGTAAAGTGGGGGAACTTAAGGATTAGATTCGGGGAAAGGGAGGAAGAGAGAGGGTTGCATCCCGCTCGTTAGATACACTTATTGGGGATAGGAAGGGAGGAGGGGCCTGAAAGCGTATCGTAAACTTAAAAGTTTGCAGTAAGGCTAGGTGTCGAGTTGAGTCAAGTTAGTACAATTAACGAACTTGGCCCAAATTTTCCTTATAGACAAAATTAAATGATTATGATCTGTCGCGTTTTCGACTATAAATTAGGGAAGTTGACAAACGCGACAGAGAGACGGATAAGACGATACGTACACCCTGAATCCTGCCAGGTTGTCTAAAAACGACGTTGTTCATCTCCAACGCCGTCTTCTTCTTCTTCTTCTTTTTACATTTAACGAAGTTTTCAATCGGCGGAAAGACCCTCGTACGGTTATCCGCTATAGACTCGACCTTCACTCGATTTCGATATAAGGCCTATCTCGCAATTGAGAGTATTCGATCTTCTTTTAATAGCGACCTCATCAGAGTAAACTATCCGTCTCGAGTAATTCGCGCGCGCTATGAAAGCGTATTTTTCCATATAGAACTTATCGCGATACTAAAGCAAACTTTAATACGGCGATATTATGATATTTACTCTTAATCTAAAAACGCGGACTTACGAGCGATAAACCACCAAAGAAATAAAATAAAATCCCTTACCTTAGCATATTCGATCCTTAATGTGCAGCATCCAGAATAGATATCCGCTCCTTGCAAACCGTCACGCGCTCTGGTGGCAGTGTCAACACCGTCAAATCTTTGCCGAAGTTAAGGAAATGAGAACAATAATGCTAAACAATTCGCTAACGAAATAAAAGTAAACGGATAAATACATAACACTACGATAAATTCAACCATTTTCGACGTGAGGGGCATAACATTTCAAAGCAAAAAATCTTTACTGGAGTCACCTTTGTTTTATACTTTAACATCCACGTGCAAATTTTGATCTTATGGTGTAGCTCAATTATTTACTACTGAAACCAAGTAAAAATTGTTCTAGAACCCTATATAACCTTTATAGGAAGGGCCTGCCTTAGATTTTATTTCGACTAATATATATATACATTAGCTACTGTTCTCTTTTACTGAAACTTACAAGCGATGTTCTCCTCCTTATCATGAAGTTTATAAATTTTGCTGATAAAGTTACTTAAATACTTTAAACTCATTTACGTCTGTGATAAAGTATGAGAATAGACTCACGCATCCCTTAATTATAATCTCAATTTCAATTTCATTAACTTTAAGCATTTTTAAAACATCTTTCAGTTACCACTGTTGTCGATATTACTTTTTCGGATTTTATACATTCGTAACATTGGAAACAAAAACACGCACAACAAAATACAATTATTTACAATTAGACCATTTAGGTTTAAACAAAGAGCCTTCACATACTTCTTCAATCATTTAAAAATTTTTACGACTTTACACACGGAAAAATTAACGCGCGCGCAACTAAGAGCGTACATGGTAGCAAACCTTCCTATATACTGGCCTTAATTCCTTATAAGCCTTACATATACGCACGTACGCGCTCGCGCACACTAAATAAAGAATTTATAAACCATTAGTGATCATCCTTAAAAAAATTAGTGTGGTTGCACGCTATTAATTCATTTAACCCTTTACTGGCCAAATATTTTGTAGGGTTAAGTTATGAATGCGTGTATTTGAAAGGTTACAAATTTGTCCTTTTGGGCAGTAAAGGGTTAAGTATAGAAAATAAAGCGCGTATACAGCTCGTGTATCTATATGTAAACGCGTTCATGTATACAGCACTGTTAATTCCGAAGTAACAGCTGGTTTGGTTTAAAAACAGAAGTGTAGACCATCTATTTATAAATTTCATTTAGAAACAACTTTCCTTTCAAGTTGTTTTATTAAAGAAAAACCTTATTTAAAGTCCCTTAAAAAAGAGGTGGTGGTGGTGGTGGTGGTGGAGGTGGAGGAGATCTGCCGTGGTCGATTTTAATACTGAATAGGCATTTCTAAACTACATCGAAATCTTAAATTTAAATCTGAATGAGAGAAACTGATGTACACATTTGCGCTTGAAATCGTGACGCCAAAAGACACTCTAAAGAAGCTCTCTAAAATGATACGTATGTCAAAGATTAACAGCAACCAGCACTTACAACGCGTGCCTACTGATCAGTAATCTTTCGGACAATTATTATATGAAGGCAACAAGCACAAGAGCTGCATGCACCCTCCCGCCACACACACATTCAGGCGATGTATATCAATTATCTCTATTTGAGTAGGCGGATACCCTTAAACACATGGGTATGAAGTTATAATAAAAAATATTTTGTTTTGATGCCCACCTCCAAACGACAACATGCTGAGCGCGGGCAGCCTATTTAGAGGATAAACTATTTCCTGCTCTATTTATAAATATCAGAGGGGAAAGGAGGAGAGAGAAAAAGTTCAAATGAACCCAAAAGACAAATGCGAGCTATTATCAACACCAAGATTCGACTCGTACAAACAACAAATACATTAACCCTAAAAGGACGACGCTACATATTGGTAACCTTTCAAATACACGCATTCATAACTTAACAGGGTTGGCACAGAAGTGGGTAACCCGTTTTTCCCCACCTGGGTTAAAAAAAAATCACTTTTACCCACCCAGGTGGGTTTTTTCAAAAGTTGCCATTTCTTTTATATTTATCTTTTTTTTTTCATTAAAATAGGAATACCATTTGTTATATTATTTATAATTACTAACTGATGCTCTATAAACTAAACATGTAAGTTTACATTTGTATTGCAGTATTGAACAGTAGGTTATGAAAATCATTGAAAAACAAAATTAAAATAGTGTGTTAAATGATCCAAAACCAAATAGCAAATTCCAGTATTTAACTATTAAATTGTTATAAAACTGACAGTATGCTCAAACATTTTATAATTACCTGTGCATTTTAACTAATTTTGTTGCCTTATCTACACCTAGCCTGTTTCTTAATTTTGTCCAGACCAAACCAAAAGTAGAGAATATGCTCTCAATGGATGCAGAACTTGGGGGACAACTAAGCAAATGTTTAAAATATTGACAAAAACCCTGATCCTTACTGACTAACCCTGAAGTATGAACAGAGCACAACATGTTCAAACAAGTTACACAGATCACTCCCATGAATTGTCACTCTTTGGTAATTGGGTGGAAATCTGTTTGAACATGTCTGCTGTCAGGGGTGTTGAGTTTGGTAAATGAGCTGTATGTTTATCTAAAATACAGTACATGAGTCATGAAATATTTTATAAATTAAATACAGGTGTATTTTATTGTGTCAACTGTATTCCTTTTATTTTTATCATCTCACCTCTAAACCATTTAGCAGGTATAAAAAGATAAATAACATTAATTATTATTGTATTGGAGACTTATAACAACATACTTTTGAAAAAACCCGATTTCCCCAATTTTGTCCGGGTTTTATTGAAAAAAACCCGGGTGGGCTGGTTTTTTTCTTCAATAAAGTGGGCAATTATGCCAACACTAACTTAACCCTACAAACAATTACGGCGTTAAAGGGTTAAGGTTTTAAAATAAAAAATTAATTAAAAAAAAAAACAATAGTTATTTCTCAAAAGGATACTCGACCATAGCCTGGACGCCATTCTTTTTGAAGATGACAATTCTGAGAACATTTCCGTACGGCTGGCAGATAGTGTGAATTACATCCTGAAAAAATAATAACATTTAATTTAATTACATCCTAATTCTATTCCCATAGTCCTCACAAAGTTCAGAATCAATAAGAAATATAGTTTTAGTTGCAAACTATATCCCATTGAATTTAACCTTTGTGGACGCCACCCTGTACGAGTACATTTATTAACCAAACAGCTACGAGTAACTGTTAATATTACTTACACACACAGGCTTTGTGAAGAGAGAGAGTAATAATAATAATAATAATAATAATAATAATAATAATAATAATAATAATAATAAATAAATAATAATAGCCACAAAGCCAAAATATCTAAATTTTTTATCTTCTTTTATACAAACGGTTGTGTTCTTTACAAATTTGTTCAGAATTTTATTGTTCGTACAGACTTTATGAAAAAAAAAAATATATAGACGTAAATGCTAACAAAGAACAGGATCCATAATCGCTAGATAATCTTGCGCAACGTATTCCCTCCCTCCATGAATCAATATCTACTAAAACCACAAGAACGTCATCCACTGGTATAAAGGTTAATTTTTCAACGACTCTCTCGTTCCCCTGAATTAAATACATTTTACTAAATACCAACACTAATTTTAATTTACTTTACCTGTAATAAAATCTTAATTCATACTCATACCGACTGATTATATACATACATACACATATATACATACATACATTTTATTTTTAAGATAAATTCGGCTTACGTTAAAGTATAAACAGTAATTTGTGAAAGTTACGTGCGGGCTTTTAAAACAACTTATTTTATTAAAATTCATAAATGTTTTACTCCATACATACATACATACATACATACATACATACATACATACATATGTACGAATGGAGTAGAACATTTATAAATTTTAATACAATAAGTTGTTTGAAAAGCCTGCACGTAACTTTCACAAATTACTCTATGTTTATAGTTTAAAGTAAGCCGAATTTATCTTTAATGTATAAATATACAAATTTGTAAAATAAATTCAGAACCAAATTTACTTCTTAAATAAAAACTGCTATTATTAAAATGTATACATTTTTTACGGCGCTATACATTTGTGCGCGCGCGTTTCATTACTACTTAATGAGACTGCGACAATCTCCAGGGTACACGGAGCTCATCGCGACACACGCACCAACCTGTGTTTAAACAATGGGTATCATCAGTATCAGACTTTTATTGAAAGTCATGAAATACGAAAAGGGAGATATAATAATCTAACCTACCTAGGTTAATTAGTTTAAGTTAACCAATGCGCGCGCGAGAGAAAAATACACGCGGGGATTAACATATATATTATATATATAAGTACACGAGGTAATATATGTGTGTGTGTGTGTGTGTGTGTGTGTGTGTGTGTGTGTGTGTGTGTGTGTGTGTGTAAAATTTATAAATTATGAGGCGAGATGAATCACTTGGTTTGAATAACTGTCATTCCGCTCGTAATGTGTGTGTGTGTGTGTGTGGGCGAAAACAAATTTTTTTCCGAAGTTGTGTAACTTAAAGGGACATGCCAAGTCTTTCCAATTAGCTTTCCACCAATGATAATTAACATTTTAACAACGTGTCAACATTCCATACACTGCACGACAAAGTCAATCCCCGTAAAGCCTAAAGTTTAAGGGCCAAATTAAATTAAATAAACAGTCCAATTTCACAATCTTTTATTATATGTAAAAATTATTTTAGAAACGAAACTATTTTTTTATAAAGAAATATTCATTCATTCATAAACAATTCTAATAATAACGCGTATGTCTTTTGCAATTATACTAACCACATCGTTTTACTTAAAATGACTAAAAATGTTTATTGGCAGACCATTAGTCCACGTGATAAATAATAATAATAATACAACTGACAATAGAATACGAGAAAAATTCAAATACAATTGATAAAAAGTAGTAATGTCCAAGTTAAGTGGAGCTACAGAAACATTTTCATACCATGAATTCCATAACTTCGCAAACATTTACGAAGTTGAACACCCTTGGGGGGGATTTATGTAGAAGTTAAGATTGGTTGTATAGCAAATTTAGGGTTCTACCAGAACCTTTTTTTTATAATTCACCAAGCGTTTATATGTGTGTGTGTGTGTGTGTGTGTGTGAGGTACGAAAGTGTCTTTCAGCTTCACTCGTACAGAATCGGAAGTTCCTTACAGTTGTGTTCGCTTTTGTACAGAGGCTTCGATATTGTTTTCTTATATCAGTCATCATTCAAAGAGCTGGTTTGACCCAAATACTTACTTACTTACTTCCTCTATTGCTTCACCTCTCATTTTGAAACTAATATCAGCTGGCTGATTAGAGCTTTCGGGATGGAATTGCATAACCTTAGGTTTTGTAACATTTGAAGGGTGTGAGGTTTCTCCCAGGTTTATCGTTTATGTTAAAAATTGTACTATATTTGATATTATTCACGAGTGCCCAATTTGGCAATCTCAACGCATTACAATTACCCATCAATATACGCATTAAACTGCGAGAAAGAACAAAGAGCCGAGCCTTACCTCGCAGGAGGAACCAAAACATTCGGAGAGTACATTCCCTCACCTAACCGTAAAAGATTGGTGGCTATACCAAAATTTAATACGTACATGGGAACTTTCCTGTCCTCTAGTTTTTTAAATAAAATATTGTGCTTCACTATCATGTTTTATTTATAGCCGGGAAACGGCTATATAAATAGTTGAATTACTGTCGGTGTATTTACATACAATTCCATTCAATATATAGATACACAGATAAGTTGAGTTGGACCTTTTAAAACCAAACTGATTAGATGTCCATAAGTAATCATTTAACTCGTGTAACGAGAGTTTCTCTAGTAGTTTCGAGAAGCAGGCGGCGATAGCAATAGGTCCGTAATTATTGCTAGACAATGTCCCCCATACTCGTTTTTGACAACACGTACCCTCAAACTCTGCAGCTATATAACTATGAGGAAGCATGGTCGAGAAGAGCAATGAGATAGATTTGCGCGCGCACCACGTCATTGGCATATTTTAAAGTCAGGGGTGGGGAACCTGCCGCCCGCAGCTTAGTTTTTAATCGCCCGAGGACAGTTTGATTTTTAAAGTCATACATATTTACATCTTAATTATGCTCCAAACTATTTTTAAAGCCGCAATTTGCCCGCTAGAGAGTACTTTAGTTGAAATTTGCCCGCCACACAATAAAGGTTCCTCACCCCTTGTTTTAAGTACTTATTCAATAGGTCATCTACCTCTAAGCAGAACCAGTAACTTTTTAGACAACTTCAGGAACTACTGTATATCAAAGTATTTTCCATGGGCCCTCCCAAGGGTGTTTTGCCGCAACCTAACTAAGATTAGCCCTACTCGCACTATTAAGAATGTTTGAATAGCCGTTTTTCCACAGCTTTACAATTTCTTCCTCCCACGATACCCGATCGATTGTTGGTGGGACACTCGTTTAATCATTAACGAATTTTCAAAAAATTTTATCATTATTTAAGTCAGCCTCAAGTTTTTAATGCTCAAATACACATTCTTCGTTTTTACGGCGCCTTGTGGCTGCTTTATACGGACCCCTACTTCTATGCATATTCATGTAAACCGGTCCTAATCTTGGTCAATCATGAAGGCATCATAAATCGTAGGCTGCTTTCGATTGCCTCTTCATCAGAGGCAGAATGCCTCGGTGGTGTAGTGGTTAGCGTAGCTGACTACGAATCCATCAGCCCCGGGATCGAGACCCAGCGACGGCATCCGGCGCGCGGCAAAACCCAGCTGTTCATCCTTCCATACACAAAAATTGGTTGGTAGATAAATGGGTAGCCTAGTGGTTAAGACGATGGACTGCTGGTGGGGCGTGGTTCAGATTCCACGTTGAACTGTAGACCTAAGGTGGAGTGACAAGCTTGACCTTCGTCAGAATGAACAATTCGGGCGGAAGCTAAAACCAAGTAATAAAATTATTCCATCCAGCAATAATCTTAGTATGATAGTTGTAAGATTTAATCAGGGGTCTTCCTGCCTCTCTTAACAGCCTTTCAAATGTTCCGTGCGATGATTCCTCATTTCACGAAGGTAAAGCTTGTCGCCCCTCCTCTCGAGTTGGTCTGGTGAAATAGTGAGTTCGTTTCTTGTACTCTCCACCTCACATAACCAGGTACGCCAGGCTCATCGGGGATTGTTCTCAGCCAGGCGTCTAATCTTCTTTTGAAGATGTCCACTGCAACACCACTCGTGTTCCTTAGGTCTTGGGCAGCTGATTAAACAGTTTTGTTGCTCTCACAACAAAACTATTTTCTTTCTGGGTTAATGATGTTCCCTGTTTAGCCTTTAATTTGGGAATACGACACGTCTTCCTTTTCTACTTTCCACTGTTGTTTGGGGAGTTACAGGGTTCAGAGTAAGATTAGGGACTAATTTCTCCATTATTTTCCAAGTGTAAATAATGGTGTATCTCTAACGTGTAAAATTATCGCTAGTTACACCCAATCCTTTTACATCTACTTAATTTAGCAGACTCGCGCACGTTAGCCAGCTCTACAAAAAGTTCACGCGCCCGTTAAAATTCCTCATTATTATTATTATTATACAACGAGACTATTTAGGATTATCTTTACTAATTAGTTCAGCAAGATTAATAGTTATTCAAATGTCAGAACGAAGGTACGGCCGTGGCCCCGCATTATCCCGGAGGAGAGAGACTCGGTAGGTGGCGGTCTCACTCGTTGTGGGCAATTTCAATTTGGGTGTTTACCTAAACGAAGAGCGGAGCGCTTCTCGACAGATTTTAAGCTTAGCTAAACATACGTTAACATCAAAGTTTATTTCTTCTCTTTTAATTATAGGTCGTACCACCAAACGCGCTCTCAAATTTTATAACCCTTTTTTTCTGTCATAATTACTTCAAAAGCTATAAATAAAGTTTTTAGAATAATAAAAAAATACAAAAGAAATTTTTCGTGCGCGAGTTTCCTCTAAATTTTAAAGTGGTTCGCCTCCTCTTTAGCATCCGCGCTGCATCTTTCCTTCATTCATTCACTTCCTTCAAACTTTTTGCCTTCTTCACGAATTAAATAAATGAATCTTAATTTTTAAAAAATCAGTCGCTCTTTAATTAACCTTTCATTCAATCGTCCATTTTTACCTCGTTTTAAGATTTAAAAAAGGAAAATTGTGGAGGAAATGAAAGCGTAACGAGAGAAAAAACATTCGCAAAACTCCACAAATATTTTATTTATATATATATATATATATAAACGCGAGGAAATAAACTTAAAAGACGAGCCATTAAAAATAATTTGATACGACGTTTCAAGTTTGGTTGCGCTTAAACGTTAAAATTTATAGGAACAGTGCGCGTGCATTATTTATTATAGTGGATTAAAAGGTGAATTAAAAGGTAGATCATGAGGTGGATATTTGAGACGCGAATCGAAGATGTATAAATGAAGTTAACCACACTCGCTACAAAAGACGATTATACTCTCTCTAAAGCAAAGGCGTCAAGCTATTCTGAATCTTAGTCGACGGCGTGGGTGGGGAAATTTTAATTAGTTAATACCGACACGTTTAAGAGAAATTACTTTCTAATTTTTGTTCCTCGGAAGACGCCATGCGCACTCACCGGACGCGCGCGCCCCGCACTTGTCACAAGATATTCATCTAGTCACGCGTCAGACGAGTATGTTTTTACCCGAGCATTATAGAACGAGAAAATATGCACATTTATTTTATACACACACACAAAAAATATATATATATATACACACAGACATTTATACACTAATACAATGCTAACAACATATACTAATTCGTCTTTGATGCGTGAATGATGAATTTGTGACAAGTGAACGTACAGCCGCATACTTGCGAAGATGAATTGAACGTGGCTAAAAAAAAAAAATTGAAAATAAATTAATCCCAAATTATACCTACAAAACCGTGCAACTATTTTAACAAATTACTCCTTGGCTGTGAAAATTAAAAACTTGCATTTCATCATTAGATATAAACACATTTTTAACTTAAATGTTTCTTTCGGATTGTCTACTTTTGTAAACAATTTTTAATTTATGCAAGTAATTGTACTTATTTAATAATTCCTTTAGTCAAAACTCATTAATATACTGTCTGCGTTTGCTTTACTAAGGTTCAAATTGCAGCCGAAAATTCACTTCAATTTATGTTTAAATGTCAGGAAAGTATTAACATTATATAAAAGCGATTCAATAATAATGTCCTGGCTATCATTTTCAAATAAAATTTTAAACTGCAATATATATTATATATATATATATATATATATACACACATTCAACTGCAAAGAACACGCAGTATAAATAACGTAAAGAACGACGCTTGTATAGGAGATATTCCGCGCAAGACGAGAGAGAGAACGAAAATGAAAAAATGAGGTAACCACAGGGAATCGAACCCGGTTCGATTCCCTGGTGGTTACCTCATTTTTTCATTTGTTTCGTTCTCTCTCTCTCGTCTTGCGCGGAATATCTCCTATACAAGCGTCGTTCTTTACGTTATTATATATATATATATATATATATATATATATATAATATATATATTATATATATATTTATATATAATATATATATATATATATATATATATATATATATACAGGGTGTTCAGGAGGAAAGGTCAATACTTCGGGAAGTGATAGTATCGGTCATTGTGAGAAAAAAAATTCATATGAACACGTGTATAATTCTGAATGGTTACGGAGATAGAACTGTTTGAATCTACAAATACAAACGCATGTTAATGGTAATCAAGAAAGAGAAACCAATTACTGTTTCTAACATTTAATGTTTAAACATTAGCATTTTGAATGGTATCAGATACAGAAATTACAAATTGTTACAGTTTACAATACGTTTTCGAAAATCCCACCGTCAACCTCAATGCACTTTGCAACTCGTGTGCTAAGATCGCGTGTTGTTCGTCTGAGTTGATCTTGACGTTCCTTTATGCGGGCAGCAGCAGCAGCATCCAAAATGCGCGCGAGCAATTTGTCTCGTGTATCCACCTTTCTTTTGTAAACTTGACTTGTCATCCACCCCCACAAACAATAATCTAACGGAGAGAGGTCTGGAGACATTGGTGGCCATTGAATGAGACCACCGCGGCCGATCCATCGACCAGGGAAAGTTTGATTTAGGTATGCATCACCAGACGGGTAGAATGTGGAGGAGCTCCGTCATGCTGAAAAGTACATGCCAGCGCGTGTAGTCAAAGGAACATCCTCCAATAGTTCTGGCAATTCATTTTGCAGAAATTCTAGGTAACTTTATCCTGTAAGACGATTCTCTAAAGTAACAGGGCCAATCAGCTGATCATCGATGATACCGCATCACACATTGGCAGAGAAGCGATGTTGAAAATTTGTTTCCACAGTGGCATTTGGATTTTCGTTTGACCACCGATGAGTTACGTGTTGTTGTTGTTGTTGATTGATACCGTCACGGGTGAAAGTAGCTTCATCGGTAAACAGTATTAATCGAAGCAATCGGCGATTAGCATTTACCCAATGACAAAAAGTTCCAGTCGCATGGCAGCGTCTCCACCCGGGAATCGAACCCGGGATCTTCCGATTGCCGGTCAGATATGATAACCACTACACCATGGTCCTCACTCGATCATATCTGACCGGCAATCGGAAGATCCCGGGTTCGATTCCCGGGTGGTTACCTCATTTTTTCATTTGTTCGTTCTCCCTCCTCATCTTGCGCGTAATGTTCTCCTATACAAGCGTCGTTCTTTACGTTAATTATACTGCGTGTTCTTTGCAGTTGAAATGTGTATATATATATATAATGTTTTTTTTATCATTACATGCAGATCAATACCAGCTGTACGAACATCTTTTTCAAAAGCCGAAACGTTTCGATAACGAAGTTTTTATTGTTGAATAGAAAACGTGAATAATAAAAAGTGGTAATATATAAACTATTATTAATACACGATATAAACTACGCGATAACGACCAGGTGACGTTCTTGCATACTGTACTAAATCAGGCAATGTTGAAGGAAACTTAATAGTTCAGATCGAAGATAGTGAAGAAAAAAGAAAAAGTTTGTAATAATTTGTTATGGAGTCAAAATAATATTAACACGTTGAAACTTTCTACAGGTTTTTAAATATGGGAAAGTTTGTTAAATTATAATAAGCAATTTTCAGTCGTCTAATCGTTTCACGACGGCTGTATATAACGGTGCGTGACGAAAGATTAAAAAATGCCTAGAGGTTCGGTTTTTTAGTGGTTGTAGTAACAGGTTGATAGTTATTCTCGCATGGCGAGACACTCGCAATGAAGATTTAGAGGACTTACTGTATTTAAAGGTCTAACAGCGCGGGAGGATACGCTTCGACGTCATCTGTTCCGATTTTAAATTGGAGGCGAGAGCTACCAATACAGTTTGCCCCGAACACGCCTCGTAATGTCCGTACATACGTGACAATTTACTTTTAGGTTGAAGAATTAACGTTACATTGATTAGTATAAACAAGATTTTGGGGATAGTTTAATAATTGTTAATTCTAATTCAATGTGACTACACAAAATTGTCATAAGAAGAAAACTAATCCAATGGACGTTCTTTTTAAATGCAGGAACTTTTTAAGTTTGGGTTGGTAGATATTGATAAGAAATTTACGTAATGTATCGGTGACACTGGTCAGGGTAAGGGAAAAAAAAACCTCAGGAAACCTTTGTGAAAGGTCAAATATAGTAGTAAACAAGATATTAGAAGGGCTGTGGACTAGTTTTTATTTTACTGACCTTATATGGGAAGGAGAGAGAGAGAGAGAACTCGAATAACTGGAACCTAGACCCGTTCTTTCTTCCCTTATCTCAGATTCTCACTGATTTAGCTGTAACACCGCCACCTGGTCGTTTTCATATAATTAATCTGTATAATGATGATTTACGTATAGTAGGTATCCATTTATCAGGTTTTAGTCCTGAAGGTAGAAAGTGTTCTGAAACCTTAGATCCCTTAATAAATAGGCAGACTGCTCGTATAACTGTATTGCTTCATCTGTAAATTACGGTTCTCCAGAAGTGGCAATTGCTACGAGGGCTAAATTAGGCTTTCAGAAAGGAAGGCATCTCCAAACGAGCCATTTAAATGCGAACCCTGAGGGTCCCTAAACCGCTCTTCCAAGAATAAGAACTATTGAATTGGGCCATATGGCAGCTGTAAAAGATATGAAAGTCCAAGAAGACCAATGAGAGACAGTGTCATTACAGAAACCTTCCGAAATATGTCCGAAGCTCCCCCAGCCAGATTTGTGCAGAGCTTGGAGAAACACCACGGCATTTCCATAACGTCGCCCTTTTCTCTAAGATTTGTATTACTGAAAAATAACTTGCATGGTCGAATTGGGTGACACGAACCGGCCATTTCAGACAATAGAAAAGGAGGCTTAGAATCAGGGTTGGCAAGAAACCCCTTTTTGAAAACCCACCCCAGGTGGGTTTTTTCGGGTTTTTTCACCTAAAACCCGAAAAAAACCGGGTAAAATTGGGTTTTTTTCATATGTCCATATGGTAGTTCATATTAGACCTACCTATTCTTATTTTATAATAATACTGTACTGTACCGTACACTATTAATACAACATGTCTTGTTTTTAGCAAAAAGGTTGCCTTCCAGGCAATTAAGCATAAAAAGTTATTATTTTCTCAGATTGAGCTTCACAACAAAATTTGGAAAACATGGACCAATTTGAACTAAATTTGGTGTGGTAAATTATCCTATTTGTTAGGCTATACTTCCTATGGAAGACAGGCCCCTGTGTCTTCTGCTGGAAGTAGATGAATTACAGCTCCCAAAGGGAACTTAATTCAGCTAGTTATATCTATTTAATTCATATTACTGAATATTTTTTCTTTTATTTCACAGTTAAATAAACAAACTGGCAACAGCATATTTATCTTTACTGCTAGCCTACAGAATTAGTCTGAAGTTATAACTGCATTAAATAATGCCAAAGACCTTTGGATCAGGAAGAAAATCAGGGCATGAATGGAGTGAAGTCAATATTATTGATGGGACTAGTAAAGTTAGATGCAAACATTGCAGTAATGAAATAAGTAATAAAATAGAGCGAATAAAAATGCATTTAATGAAATGTTTGAAACACATGGAATCAAGAAACAAGACTGACAATACTGCCAGTACATCATCTTCATACTGCCATGACATAGACCTCTCAGATGATCCAGACTCCTCACCACCACTGACACAATTACAGATGAAAAAAGAAAAATTCAAAAGAAAGTAAGCGATTTTGGCATGACAACAACAACTTTGCAGAAAAATGTCATTGATAACAAAATAGCCAAATTCTTTTATGCAAATAATATTCCATTTCTATGTGCAGAGTCTAAGTATTTTATTGAAATGATAGAGACTCTAAGACCAGGCTACACTCCACCTTCCCGTCGAAATTTGTCTGGTCCACTTTTAAATACAATCCATGAAGAAGTAGAAAATTCCTTGAAGATGCAGTTGACTGAAGAATCAGGATGTATAACACCCCTGATTGGCTGATGTCTACACTCTATAACCTGCTACCTCACCCAAAGAGTTATACCTGTAGGTCTATTTGTTGACTCATGTTTGCTTGCTTTGCATGTAAATCATTATAGGCGCCTATATGACAATTTTTAAAAATAATTGCATATGCACTTCTTAAGTTTCATGAAAAAACCCACAAGTGGGTAAAATAGTGGGTTTTTTCAAGTGGGTTTTTTCGGGCTGGGCCCACTAGTGCCAACCCTGCTTAGAATGGAACGAGGAACGAAGAAATTGGACAAAGAAATGGTTCAAAGTTTTGTGAACAAATTAATCAAAATTTAACAGATTAGGAAGTGGTCAAGCGCTTGTTGCCATCGTCCAGGGGAAGAATTTCACTCCCATTTTATTGCATCAGAGTGGAAGGGGATCAATTATGGCGTGGGCATCTTTTTCTCTTGACCGCCCAGGATCGATTTACCGCATACAGGGAACTACTACTGCTCGCTTTAAATATGATTAAGTTCTCCAACACACTACCCGTTCTTCGTCACTTATTTACCAGTTACTGGGTTTTCAGCGGGATAACAACCCTAAACACACTTCTGTGCAATAATGCGCGTTGAAATTCTGCCGTGGTTTTTCCAATCCATCCCCAGATTTGAATCATAAAACATTCATGAGATGTAGATATGGTCAAAGAACAAATGCCATCAATATCGAAAACATTTGGGAAATATGCGAACATGAAATACCTTTCCTGTCCACGGATGTCAATCCTCGGTGGAATCTATTCCCGCCGTTGCGCGGCGGTTCTCGGGTGCCGAAAAGTATTAAATGGACTAGATGTCATAGATTGCCGCAATATTACATTTAGTCATATGCTGCTCCGTAAATGAAGTACAAAATATGGTTGTGGTGGTCTCATACTTTTCCCACGACTATATGACGCGTTCGGTGGAGAAGGGGCGAACGCAACATTTTCGAATTATGCCACAAAATGCAGTTAAAGTTTGTAAACTTTAAACCTTTGTATTTTTCCGGTTTTGAAATGTTGTATGAATTTGAGCACATATTTGAGTAAAATATTGTTGTGTAATATGTCGATATAATAAAACGCCAAGAAATTTTACAATATTATTTATTGATAGCTTCTGATGTTAACTGGTGTAATCCATTATTTGGTCCTCTTCGTCGAATGTTGCATTACCTGCTTCAACTGTTTCGGTTTCTTCCAGTTCCTTTAACAATCTTGTATAATAGTTCACTGCAGTTGCAGGCATTAGGTCTGATAATTCTTTGAGATCTTTTATTTTTTCCTTAGTTATTGGCAGCAATTGGGAATACTTTGGTTGCAGTGTCTGCTGGGCTAGATTGAATAAACTGACACTGTAGGATTTTTTACCTTTCTGCAGTCTGACGGGATGGCTATTATCTGGGGTTGTGCGGTATGCAGTAGATATTACGTAGCCTTCTTTGTGTTGAAAGTCAAATATTAACTTTCTTGCATCTGTAAATTTAGTAGTTGTTGATTTCCTAATGACAATGCACGTTTTTAGGACGTCAAAATCGAGAAAATCAGCCTGTTTCATTTCTACAACTAGGAAGCGCTGCGAAACGGTTGTAGTTATGGCCGTAACATAATCTTTTTGGTGTAAATAATATTGCTGTAATTATTTTTATATTTTGTTCAATTTGGCCAAATTGAGCATCACAGGGCATTGTCGAGTGACCAGAAAGTAGATAGATGTGTTCAATGTGAAGCAATGATGCGGAGTGAATTTCTCTGAGATACATTAAAACCTAAATTTTACCGTGAAAGAGTGCAGACTAACATCTAATTTTTTGCATAGGTAAAGCAAAGGTTTTGAAGGATAATTATACGACAAAAAACTCATTTTTCGAATTTTGTGGCGTTCGCCCCTTCTCCACCGAACGCGTCATATAAAGTAGATCCTTCACCAGCAAGCCACCCTCGTGGACCTTCATCAAACACTAAAAACTTTGAAGTTGTGACAATAATACTCCAGTTGCGATAGTTCATAACCTATAATAATAATAATAAATTCACAGACGTCTAATGGAAAATGCAGATATGCATGTAGTTGCTATTAAATATGCAGAAACTACTCCAATTATCAATACAGGATTGATATTATATAAACATACTCACACTTATACATGCAACAGCATTTATTAGAATGACAATTGATTAGCGAACATAAAAAAAAAGCAAGAATTTAGTGGTTAATGTTCGATTTCCAACTAGCGGCTGAACAATGTCCAATACTTAAAAAAAATAATAAAACTGGCTTTCCTGAAGCGTTTATGTATTTTGGAAACAAATTACTAATTATAGTTCAGTAAATATTATAACTCAGAAAATTTTCCGAACAAACGTCAGGAATGACTCGCAAAAGACTAAGAATCGAGAACGTTGAGAGGCTATTTTTAAACAAACCTTTACTACTACTACTCTCTGCATACTTATTTTACGTCCCGGTATAAATCATTTTAATTAAAATTAATGCGAATTAAAATTAATGCAAATGACTATAGTCGTCTTTTTATATTTTTATTTACGATATTTACCCTTTAAATAAACACAAACTGTCGTTTTCTAAATAAACAGTTCGGATATGAAAATTAATTGAAAGACTTATTGTAATAATAATAAATTATTATTATTATTATTGTAATAATAATAATAATTAGTTAACGAACATTTGTAGAATATCTTACGATTGTCTCTAGAAAATAAATATTTTTACTTTACATCACTTTGCTCCCATAAAAGATAAAAACAATTTAGATGAAACAGCTTGAAGAAACGGTCTCTCATTTTTCTTCCCCGCGGTATGGTATGGTCTCGGTAAAGGGAACTAAAATGAAACAAAGGAGACGATAGACGATTACGTGTAAGCGTAGAATAGAAGGAGAAAAGGAAGTCTCAAAGACCTTTCGGTCCACTCGGAGAGGGGGGGGGGGGGGGGGGGGGGGGGTGTCCTGTTATTAAAATGGTTTTTTTTAACCTATTCACGCGGTAGTAAACAAAAGGATAAAAAAGCATAAGGTTCTCTCGCCGCCTGCCGCACCCTCCCCGCCAAAAGCGAGTATGGAAAAAGGTTGAAAAAAATACCTTATCTTCGAAAAGTACCAAAACAATTTTTTTTACAGGAAAAAGGAGAATATATATAAGCTACAATTACGCTATACACACACAGAGATCGTATACTAGATAGCACCGCTGTATAAACTAACCAATACTATAATATAGTTGTGCAGATCGCACATCAACCACTTGGTATCATCACAAAAAACTCGAACATGGGGGTTTTGATTTTATGCAAAATATTTTCAGCTATTTTCCCGATATATCGGTCCAACAAAGACCCCATGACCCACTTCTGACTAACCCCAAAAGAATTAAGGGTAAAGATTAAACGCTCCGGGTCTACACCCATGTACGCGCAAAGCCATCACGTCGGTAGTGATGAAATGCTTCTACGTGGAAACAAGAATTAAGAGAAATCATATTTCTTATACCATGCCCTCAACAGTCACGTGCAACCAGGTACCCAAGAGAAAAAAAAAATCATGACGGCAGGAACGCAACTCCACCTCACCTAATCCACGCCATGCATTTTTATTTATTTTTATTTTTTTTGTTTATGAAATTGCGTTTCTACAAAATATTTTTCTACTCTATTCTTAGAGATATTAACAGGGCAGGCGAGTGTGTCAGCGTTTTCTGTAATTGGATGTTTGTCATGTATGTTTGCCAACTTTTTGAACGTCCCGTTTCAATTTGGGTCTCCCGCCGTGAAATGTGTTTATGCAGCAACTGATAGGAGAGGAGGGGGCGACAAGCTTGACCTTCCTGAAATTAGGAATCATCGCACGAAACATTCGAAAGGTCGAGTCGTTCATACTTCGCGGTGTTGTGCCACCACGAGAGTAGAGAAAATCTTTCCCGGCGAGGAATATCAATGGGAAGTCCCGGTACCTATCCCCGTGTACTTATCCCTTATGGAGCATGGAAGCGTTTCGTGGGTGATTTACCCGTTGTTGCGAACTCGGGACTCTCTCACTTAGAGGTGTTTATGAGGCAAGTCATCAAAAGACGAGTTGCTCGATGGTTGGTCATGTTATACGGGACAATACAATCAGAGGAGTATCTCTGAAGTGGGGAGGAGTAAGTGTAGGAAGAACTTTTTAAACAAACAAAGGAGCACTGGTCCAGAGGGTATCTTCAACTGGCCAGACCTACAATTTAAGAATTCCTCATGCATAATGGGGAATAATAAGGCATAATTATTTTATTTATCTTTAAAATTTTTATTTTTGTCACGAAATATGATGTACGATATTTAAAACTAAAGTTCCACTATAACTAAGTAGTTTCCCTGGAGACGAGTACGACTATTTGGAGGTTTTTACTCTAGAGATCTCATCAAGCTTCCCCATCATGAGAACTCCCAGCGCTCTGAAACCAGACCCGGCCAGCACCTCGTACTACACTTATTGCAAAAAGGAATATTACTACTACATAAAACTCACTCTAGCTAAGTTAGATATTCCGCGATTTACCTAAAAAGTACTAACATTCTTACACTATAAACCCAAGTAGTGTCCCTAAAATTGAAAATATCTATTCGTAGGTTTTGTCTCCCGAGATATCCAATCAAGCTTCCTTTCTCCCAGTGCTCTGAAACCAGACCCGATCAGCACCTCCTACTACACTTGAAACAAAAAGAAACTGCCACTCCCTATACTAACTTAAAATCACATCCCCAATTTATCCGCCCTTTAATGCAAATTGATGCTACTAAAATACTTATCCAACCTATTCTCAAACATATAAACTGAAGTGCTTGCAACGACCCCCGCGGGTAGGTTATTTTACCCCTAATTTTAAAATCATCGTTTCTCGTCATGTCGAAGTTAAAGAAATTCCCATAATTTAAATTAATTACTCGAACGAGTTTCAAGCGCATATACACCACATATATATATATATATATATATATATATATATATATATATATATATATATATATATATATACACACACACACACACTATATGATCAAAAGTATTCGGACACCCCGGAAAATCCGCATTTCTGCAAATATCACCTTCGCCGAAAGGTATGCTGGGAAAAAGCGTGGCGAAACTATAATGCTGAGGTGTTCTGTTAAGTTATCAGTAACTGTTGTGAAGCCATGCCGCGCGGACGTGAACTCTCCGAGTTCCAACGTGGACTCGTCATCGGATGTTATTTAAGTAACGTTTCTATACGAAACATTGCAGCCAAACAGGATATACCAAAGTCGACTGTAACGGATGTTATCATGAGATGGAAGCACGACGGTGCAACTAACGCGAAAAAACGTTCCGGACGACCACGCAAACTGACGGAACGTGATAGAAGTAGTCTGGTACGACATGTCAAGAAGTCCCGCACGTCCTCTGCCGCTTCCATCGCTGAGGAGGTAGGAAGAGCATCCGGTACCTCCGTTAGTACTGTAACTATCCGCAGAGAGATGCACAGACTCTGTTATTATGGTAGAGCAGCTGTACACAAGCCACTGATTACAAAAGTTAATGCCACGCGTCGTTTGGCCTGGTGTGTCTCCCGTCGTTCCTGGACCGTGTCGTTCCTGGACCGTGGAGGACTGGAAAACTGTTCTTTGGAGCGACGAGTCGCGGTATTCACTCTTCCAGTCTGATGGGCGTGTTTGGGTGTGGCGACAGTCCGGAGAACGGCTTCTTCCTGACTGTGTACGTCCAACGGTGAAGTTCGGTGGAGGGTCCATCATGGTATGGGGTTGTTTTTCCTGGCTAGGGCTCGGCCCGTTGGTTGTTATACCCACTACCATGAACGATGACGTTCATCTCGACGTTCTGGACAATTCGGCCCTCCCTACACTGTGGCAATACTACGAGATGGCCATTGTTTGTTTCAACAGGATCGAGCTCCCTGCCATACTGCAAGGCGTGTGCAGGACTGGTTTCGTGAAAATAAGGTGGATTTGTTAGACTGGCCTGCTCAGAGCCCCGATCTCAACCCAATCGAGCACATGTGGGACGAACTGGAGCGACGGATACGAAACCGCACACCACGCCCGGCTTCACTTGCATCTCTTGCATCAGCTCTGCAAGAGGAATGGCGAGCCATTCCTGCACAGACTTACCGAAAACTGGTGGAAAGTATGCCTCGACATGTTGACGCTGTAATAAAAGCAAAGGGTGGACCTACTGGTTACTAAATGCCATAATAAAACCATTTTTCCCAAAACCATGCGGTGTCCGAATACTTTTGATCATATATATATATATATAGAGAGAGAGAGAGAGAGAGAGAGAGAGAGAGAGAGAGAGAGAGAGAGAGAGAGAGAGAGAGAGAGAGAGAGAGAGATGGTTAGCATTGCTGACTACGAATCCATCGGCTCCAGGATCGGGACCCGGTGACGGCAGGCAGCGCGCAGCTAACCCAGTTGTTCATCCTTCCACAGAAAAATTGGTAGCCCAGTGGTTAAGACACTGAGCTGCTGATCAGGAGGTCGTGAGGACTTTGTGGTGGGTCGTGGTTCGGATTCCACATTAAGCTGTAGGTCTAAGGCGGAGCAACAAGTTTGATCTTCGTCAGAATGAAGAATTCAGGCGGAAGCAAAACCAAGGTTATATGAACAGCAAAGATGTGAACAACAGAAAGATATTAAATACGTAATACAAGTTAAAAAAATAGAGCGACGTAAAAAATAACAATGCAAAATAAACATATGAAACTGCACACACACACACACACACACACACCACACACACCAATAAAGTCATGAAATAATAACGATAAGAGAAAACTTAAGAGAAGGATTTTTATAAGTGTAAACGTTTTTATCGGACACAAGGTATATTGTTAGTTTACGACTGTCACTCAGGGCAAATGTCCACATTAGTATATACAAAACGCTTGCACAAGATTCAAAAGCTGAAAACTTTCATTAAGAACCTTATTTACATCGCAGTAGATTTGTTTATGCAACGACATTTAGAGCATAAATGTGTCACCATAAATATGAGTCACGTGAGCACGGCAGTTTTATATACTACAACATATAAATCAAAAGGGAAGCCCCCTGTGAACACCATGTGTGTGTGTGTGTGTGTGTGTGTGTGTGTGGTTTATTAAATATCAAACTATTTTGCAGTAGATTAACTCTGTACCAAAAATAGATTATTCAATGGAGAGTTTTCAAATGCGATAGAATTTTAGTTTTAAGCTTATTTTTCTATTCCGAGAATAGATCTATTATTATTATTATTAGAAGAGGGAGAATAAACATTTTACTTTCTCATTCTATTTCTCCATAAACATGTATGAAATGTACAGACCCATTCTCTCTCATTTAAATGAAACGTTTATTTACATTGCCATTAACTTTTGCAAGGCTAGTTAAGTTTTGAAAAATAAACTTTTTAATCTTAGTCCAAGTTAAATTTGGACTATTTACATTATACAGTATAATAATAATAATGCAATCTTTATTAGTAATAGTAAAGATTACCACACTACAATTTACAATGCATTTTTTATTTTACTGGTGGTTTGGCCCTTAAGCTTTAGGCTTTACTGGCCTCTCAGATTAATAATTATAAGATAAAAGCATTTTATAGACGACGATTGGGTCGTATAAATATTATGATTAATAATTATGACAACTTCGTTGTTATAATTATGAAATATATAAATATAATTAATTACGATTACGCGTTAGATAACGCGAGGTTTACAGTTATGTCGGGTAATTTCTTAGGACACGCGAAGAACTTTTAGTTGATATAAGAAATGAATTTTGCTAGCCGTATACATTAAATCTTGGTCACTATAATAGTTATGAAACGTATGGTACTATAACAGAGTTAATAGCAAATACAACAATCGGGGAAGTGACGCGGTATTATTAATCCCTAAAGGCATTAGTACGATTTAAGTATTCCTTTATTAAAAACCGATTCAGCTTTCTTTCAAACGCAGTTACGTTAGAAATGTTTCGAAGATCAATGCTTAACTATAACTATAAACCTCGCATTATCTTATATACGTAATCGTAATTAATCATTTATATATTTTAACCGTAACTACGAAGTTTGTTTTATATAATAATTATTAATCATAATATTTATACTACCATATCGTATCTAAATATAGAATGCTTTGATCATATAATCCGAGAGCCCAGTAAAGCCTAAAGCTTAAGGGCCATACTACTTACGTAAAAATAAATCTTTTTAGCAAAAAGTCATCGCAATTTGTAATATTTGTTTTTACGAATAAAGTTTATTTTATCATCATTCCTTAATTTCAAACAAACGAAAAGGTGACTTTTGAAATGAATACAATCTAAGGGCGAGGAATACCGTGTAGATTTCTATTTCTTATCTAGTACGAGCGAATATCTCTCGAGTTACAAAATATTTATCTATTCCAACTTAATTTTATTCATAACCTTCGTTAACCTTGGTTTTGCTTCCACCCGAATTATTCATTCTAACGAAGGTCAAGCTTGCCCATTTTAGACCTTCCACTTTAACGCGGAATCCGAACCACGACCCACTACAGCCGGTCAGAAATTACAAGTCCTTGACGGACTTGACCTTACGACCTCCTGATCAGCAGGCCCAGCGTCTTAACCACTAGGCTACTACCTAGAGTATCCATTTATCTACCAACCAATTTTTTTTTTGTGTGGAAAGATGAATAGCTGGATTTTGCTGCGCGCCACCTGCCGTCACCGGGTCTCGATCCCGGGGACGGATGGATTCGTAGTCAGCGATGCTTACCACTACACCAAGGAGGCGCATCATATATTTATATATAAAAATAAAACGTGTCAATTTGATTAAGTCTCTGGTTCTTAATTTCAACTCTGAAGAATACACTCGCGTGATCCAGAAAATACACTATTTCCCCATGCAGGATTGCAGTACACCATATAAGGAAGAACAAAAGTATGATACAGAGTTAATAAAATCTGTTTAGGAACTATAAATCGAAGTTTAAACATTATACCACCACTCCTAGAGATCATCTTAAATATATAATTGATGATGTGGTCCTTCCACCGCAAATTCTTGTATGGCATGAAGCTTGAAAATTGTTACATCATTCTTTCACGAGTTCTCCAACATTCAGGTTCTTCAAGATGTACACTTGTTACTGAAAATCAGTTTTTTTTTTTTTTTAAATTTGAGGTTAGCCGCTTCAAAGCGTTGTTAAGTTCGGTTTAATATAACCTTCGTTGCAATGGCATCTTTACAAGAAAATGACAGTTGTACAGTTTGTAGACATCCCATGTTTTGCAGTTAGTTTTTGGACAGGCATTATTTAGAGATAAACTGATATTATGGTACAAAACTTTTAAACCAATCATTTATAGCTCCTCCGAAGCCATAACAAGAGTTTAAATAGAATATTATGGTCTGTCACAAAAGCTTTACTCAAATCCAGAAATGTAGAGAGCATTATTTCTTTGTTCATTTTAGCGACATTGACACTTCTCAAAAGGTTTAAAATAGCCATTTATGTTTTATTTTTACAGAAGCCGCACTGATGCAGCGACAATATATTATATTACACGATTCTAACTGTGTTCTTTTACCGTTTACAAATTTTAAAAAGTTTTACTAAACACAATGAACAGACTGGTTTATAATTTGTTGCTAGTGTAGGTCACCGCCTTGTTTAGGGGTGTTACACAGCCAAATTTTAGCATTGATGAAAAACCTTTGGTAATACGAGTATGTCGCCGCGCTATGCGGGCCAGGTACCCCAGGAACTGTAGTGGTTAATTTGCCAGTTATCCGCAACTCTTAATTTTGAATCAACGCCTCTCATCCCCATGGTGAAAATGTGTACCCAACACAGTTTTTCTTTTATTAATGCCCCGCCCCTTTCAGTCGATTTCATTGAAAAAAAAAAAAAAATTCCCAGTTTACACTCAATTGATCACTGAAGTATCACTTGCTCCTCCATTTTTAGCGCAATTTTGACCAGTAAATGCCCCTCAAAGTATGAATTCTTGCAGAGCTTCATTCAGAACATCGATAACTTATGCTCCGCATTCTGGCTCCACGTTTAAAAACAAATTACATTCAAATACTTGAGCGAAGAAAGGTAATTTAGACTATTTTGGTTTCAATATGTATACAGTTTATTTAACTACAAGGAAAATACTTTTTGGTTTCAGGTTTGATTCACGTATATTCCAAGAAAATATGACGGCCAGTTTTAAAACAGGACAAAACAATATTATAAAATAATAAAAATGTTGCAAAATTTCCTTGCATAAATTTAAAACAAAAAACAATTTGCGTTCAAACAAGCTTAGTCAAAATTTCGAAGTTACACAATAAAACAACCTATTCAAGCGAGTACAATATAGCAAAATATATCATGCATACATTATGTACAGAGAAAAGGGTGTCAGGCCGAAGGTATTACACAAGATTCCACGCGAATCAAACTGGGTCGCAAATGACATGGCCTGAAGTTGAAATAAAAAAAACAGTTTTCATTTGTATTTTGGTGTGCTCTGTTCAAATATAACCTCCATTTCTTGTGCAAAGAAATGAAGGTCATATTCGAACAAAGCACACCAAAATACACTTGAAATATGTATTTTTGACTACATTTTATACAATAAAGCATAACCTAACATGTTCATGTTACGAGATTTCGTAAATGACGCATTACCACATGAAACGTGCAAAACACCAAAATTAACCAGAAAAGTTTACTCTCGTCATTTTCATTTAAACTAACGAAAATATCACGACTTAACCTAACCAATCATCAAGGACGTACAGTTGACCTAACCGGACTAATAGTGGTTATTTCGCCTAAATATCTTTTGATCTTTTCGTATCATCATCTAAGGCACATGACGAATCAAGTTCTCAAACTCGAAACCATACGAACGGCACGTCATAATTCTATCACAAACACCCCAAACTAAGTCGCAGAGTAACATGACGTCATACCACCCCGACTACAAATACACTAAATATATATACGAGGTGTGATAAAAAAGTCCAGAAATAGTCCCGCAACTAATGAACGCGTGTCACTAGGTGATGTCAGTGTATGGCTGATGACGTCACCTTGGCCGCTTGCCAACAAACACCACTCAACTACGCACCAGTGCGCCGTGTCATTGCTTTGTGAGAACGTTTTTGTGGCGTCTGGCGATTTTGCAGAAAATTTCAAAATTTGAGCAAAGTGCAAACATCAAATTTTGTTTTAAATTTAGTAAGACGGCTACAGAAACGCACGGAATGCTTGCAGCTGTTTACGGAGATGAAGTTGTTACAAACAAGACGGACGGACGACCACTTTCATCATCTTCCAAATACTCATTTCCTTCCCGAAACCTTCCAAACCACTTGCAAACAGCCTTGTTTGTAACAACTTAATCTCCGTAGACAACTGCAAGCATTCCGTGCGTTTCTGTAGCCGTCTTACCAAGTTTAAAACAAAATTTGATGTTTGCACGTTGCTCAAATTTCGACATTTTCTGCAAAATCGCCAGACGCCACAAAAACGCCCTCACACAAAGCAATGACACGGCGCACTGGTGTTTGTTGGCATCTGGCAAGTGGCCAAGGTGACGTCATCAGCCATACACTGACATCACCTAGTGACACGCGTTCATTAGTTGCGGGACTATTTACCGAACTTTTTTGATCACACCTCGTATATATATATATTTTTTTATTATTTTCTACAGTTTGCACAAAAAATGAGTGACAAATTTGAATAAAGGACTAAAACTACTTCATAAAAAAGTTATTTTGATTTACAGGTCCAGCCCATGTCATTTAAAACATTAACCTCAAACTGTGTAAGAGTTTATTACACACACACGAGGTCCGCTCAAAAGTATCCGGACAGGGCGTATTTTTTAGAACAAGTTCATGCTTTGAGTTGTGACTGTGCGAAACATCTCTGCATGTCGAACAAGTTGACTGATAGGGTTGTACTTCATTGTGAGCATCAGTCCATTATGGTGAGCTGATAAAGTTAAACGTGTTTTGTTTCGCGGCGAGTACCGAGCAACGTGTTGAAGGCGAGGGTGTTGTGCACCATGAATACGTCCCACAAGGACAAACAATCGACAAGGAATTTTACATTGGTTTTGAGACGTCTACTTGAAGCAGTTCGGAGGAAACGGCCGCAGAAGTGGGAGTCTGGAGAATGGATGCTTCATCACGATAACGCGCCATTTCACTCGTCACAACTTGTCCAGCAATTTTTTGACCAAAGAGTGTAAGAAAGTCTGGTGCTGCGTGCTCTCCTTAGAGGAGGAGGCATGCAGTTAAAGTTCAGAATAGCAATGTCCATTATAATAGCGATAGTAAAGAGAGCGAGGCAACATTGTGGCGAAGAGTGAAGAAGGTCAGTAAGAGGTGGGGAATTGATGAGACGCAAAAGCCGTGGATTCCACCCAGTCAAGTATGCTGTGTGGGTTGAGCCACCCTACACACGAGAAGCATAATCCATACAGGGGCAAACAAGACCCCTGTACAGAGAGAGCAACTGAGTGGGAGTAAAGAAACTGCGGAGGCGGTACAGCACACCCAACCTCTGGGAAGTTTTGTTTTGGAAAGAGTATGTGATCTTTCCAGGAAAGATCACGAGAAAAGGAAACGCCAAGAATGTTGAGAGGAAGGATTGAATTGTGGTGTTGAAGGCAAGGAGACGAGTCGTGTGGAAGATTGTGATGAGTAGACAGATGAAGGAACCCCATGCAACGATCCTCAGAGTGGGGGGGGGGGGGGGGGGGGAGGGGGGGGGGGGGGGGGGGGGGGTTATTTTTAACCTACTACAATAATAATAATAACGCTAAACATTGCTTACATAAACAAAACCTTGCCAGAGGAACTAAATAAAAGTAGGTCTCAAATTAAAACTTGCATACGAAATCCTGGACACAAACACCAAAATTAAATAAAAGTGACCCCCCCCCCCCCCTCCACCAAAAAAAAAAAAAAAAAAAAAGCCGTTGTTCAGACTATGTGAATGAGAACGTACAATTTTACTTAGTTTCGAAATACTCCGTTTTACATTCCTGATGATCAGTGATTTTAGATTCGGTGTTCATTATTATATGAAGGTCTTGGTTATTTCTCAGAAACAAACCGCGGGCGGCTCATAGACTGCGACGTGGGGGACTGCTTTGGAGCTTGCTGGTTTTATGGTACGAGCGGATTTTTGTAACTTTCAAATATTTTCATTTTAATGTTAAATTTTTTTTTAGCAGGGAGGGGTGCGCCTAGAGTGGAATCTTTATTTTAGGTACTTGTGGGTTATCTGTCGCCACTTTTTAATATTTTTTTAAATTTATTTTTATATATTAAGAGAAGAGGATTCTTTATACTGTACGGCATTGACGATTGGTTAGGTTAAGTCGTGCTAGTTTGGTTAAATACCGTTTTATTAACCAAACTAGCACGACTTAACCTAACCAATCGTCAATGCCGTACAGTATAAAGAATCCTCTTCTCTTAATATATAAAATAAATAAATAAAAAAATATTAAAAAGTGGCGACAGATAACCCACAAGTACCATTTTAAAATAGTTTTATTGTACCGTGTCTACGAAATTTTAAAGTTTAATTTTAAACAAATTTTTGAATTTATTTTTAGGGTGTTAATTTTAATTCAGTTTTTAGTTTTTCATAATTTAAATGTTTTTTGAAAGTTTCGCAAATTATTTTTCCAAAAAATTTGTGAAATTTAAAGTTGCGATAATGATTTCGCGTATTTGCGAATTATATTTAACTACTACTATACAATTTTGAGTGGAGATTTTTCTATTTTTCCGAAGTTCGATTTAATTATTTTAAAAAAAGTTTGTTTCATATATGAAAAGGAAATTTATTTTTGTAATTTCTAAGAAAATTTTGGATTTTTAGAGTTGTAATTTTGCGAATCCCAGTTTCGTTTCCATTTAAATAATATATTTTTTAAAAGATTTTACAAATTATTAATATTGTAATTTTTGTTTAATAAATGAATCCAATTTATTTTTGGAAATTATTTTGTTCCTAAATTTATTTCGATGTAAATTTTTGTAAAGACATTTTCATTCGTGTTTGTTTGTGGTATGAAAGAAAGTTCGAACTTTATTTTTCCTGTCGTGCTTGACGACTCCGTGTCCTGTTACTATATACAGGGTGGGGAAAAAGTAAGAATTTTGTACATACAAATAATTTGTAATAATATATATTCCAATGATATCACTGCAGTGTATGCGAGACTTGGACTTAGGACTTAGGACTTGGGACTTTGGCCTTGGGACTTTGGCCTTGGGACTTTGGCCTTGGGACTTTGGCCTTGGGACTTTGGCCTTGGGACTTTGGCCTTGGGACTTTGGCCTTGGGACTTGGCCTTAGTCACCGCCATGTCAGTAAGAATGGAATACAGCAATGAAGAAAAAGTGTATCTTGTATCGTGGACTATTTCTTATAATAATTGTGAAGAAAGTGCGCGTTTATTTCAAGAAAAATATAATAAACCACCACCAAATGCAACCACTCTTCCATACTGGAAGCTCGAACTTTTGGAAACGGGGAGCCTGGCAAAAGATCGTCCAAGAAGCGGAAGGCCAGTAACGGCGACAGGAGGCAGCAACAAAGAAAATGTTCTCGCCACTTTTCCAAGTCGATCCAACAGCTTCGAGAAAAGTCGCGCAGGAATTGGGTATTTCCAAATTTTCAGTAGCAGAAATATATAAATTCACGGGGGTACCACGATTACAAACCCATTTACTCTCAACTCGTATACGACAATGATTCTGATAGACGACTACAGTCTGCTGAAAGAATGAGAAAGTTCAGTGATCCAGATTTCGTTCGAAAGATCAAATTTTCAGATGAACGAGTCTTCAGTTTAAGGAGTAAGGGAAACGAACACAAGGTTCACTACTGAGCGAAAAAAATATCCCAAAATACGATTGGGTAAATCATTAAACCGGCTACGCTAACAGTTTGGGTGTGCATTGGTTATTCAGGACTCGTTTCCTATGACAGAGATACGATGGAAGGAAAACGCTATTGCAGGTATTGAGACAGTTTTACCACAGTTTACTGATGGCGTTGGCAGGAATTGGACTTATCAACATGGAGCGCCGCCACATTACTCTGCAGCTGCCCGTGAGATTCTGGATACCAACCAACCTTGAAGGAAGATGGGTTGTGGGCGGCGAGGTTCCATTGAGTGACTAGCTAGATCACCCGATTTAACCCTGCGTGATTTCTGGCTTTGGGCTTATTTGCGTGACAAACTCTACTCTCCTGGCTTCATCTATCCAAATGTGAATGCCCTTGGCCGCACAATAGATGAATTGAAAAAGATCCCACTCGATATGTTCAGAAGAACAACGAAGAGGTTTACAGAGAATCCACAAATGTATCAGAGCGGATGGAGCGCTCTTTGGTGATTAAATAACTTAAAATATTTGTACGAATAAAATTTTTATAGACTTTGTTTGATTTGTTTTGTTATTTGAACACTTATCTGTATGAGAGATTGTAGACACCAATCGACCAGGGAAGTACTCTGGGGTGGATGTTAAACAGGACACAGGGCTGGAACTCCCGCTTCTCTTGTCACTGTCCTCTTTAGCTGATCTTTTCCCAGTCTCATCTACCCCGTGAGCAGTCCAGCATGCTCGCACACACGCACTTCTCCCTCTATTCATTAGACATGCATGCATCTTACACACTACAAAACCTTTTCAAAATTTCTATAAAAAAAAAAGTACAATCGAGCCTTGAAGACCTTGCTTTTGGCTCTGTTTTCTGTGGAGTGGTCATTTTTGTGGGCGCTTGCCCTTAGCACCCCTTTCTTCCTACATAAAAATAAAAAAAAAACAAGTTGCATGTATAAAATTCTTACACACTTTTCTCCCACCCTCTATACCGACTTCAATGTATTTTAGAAAAAAGTGGGCGGGCTTTATGCAAGTTAGTAGTTTGGTGCGCGCGCGCGCACACGTACGTGTTTATCAGTCATCTTGGCTGGTAAGTACGCGTTTAAAAAGGTTTGGTTTTGACTTACATTCCCATATGGATTGTTTACCAGGCCAAATCCATGTTTAGACCGGCTTTTTGAGCTAATTAAAACTGTTTTGAGATTTTATTTGCTTTAATTCTCTCAATTTGCCTTTCCAGCTGTAGACTCGGGTGAGAAAAGTTGTGTTCCGTCAATTCTAATATATTACTTATTTTTTTAACTAATTTTTTCTTTGTAAAATATTTTAATTTTAAAATAAAATCCTATTTTAAGTTTCGCTGCTAACTTAAATTGAGACACTCCACATGCGCAAAAAAAAAAAAAAGTTTGAAAACTTGCCTTATGAAATAGTATTGGTACGGGCAGAAAATACATTAAACGAAAAGATTAAACTAAACAACATACTCTTGGTAATTTCCTACCATTTTCTCCCCCTCATTCTAAGTTACCATGAAAGCAAAAAAATGCGAGTGGATTGTGGAGTTATGGGATTTTTTTTGCTGTGGCCGTGACTGTAGTTGTGGGTGTAACCTGAGCGGATAATGCATGTTGACGGCGGTGAGTTGCGGTGAGTTGCGTTGGGTTGCCCTTAAATTGCATACTTTACTCGTTACATCATCCTTATAAACAAGGCGAATCCCATGGTGCCCGACTTTTGGGCTACCCTGTACATATAAATTTAAAATTACTTCATTTGATCAAAAAACCATTAGCGGATTAAAAGCACCAGTTGGAGATTAAACAGCTTAAAAGGGATTGAAAAGTTAATTTGCGCCAACCCTCTCCACCCACCTAGACGTTTTTGTTCCCATACTGGTCCTATATACTAGTAACTAGTCTTAGTATTTGGGCACTACCCCATCGTTTATAAGCGCAACTAGTTTTCATAAAATTGAGTAAGTGCAATTCGTAGTAACGTCATGGTACACACTGAGCGCTTAATTTTCCATTTGTTTAAGAAACTTCTAAACTCTGAATTTATAAGCGATTCAATTATAAATTTCCCCCGCAGTCAGATTAAGAGAAATTGAAAATCCTATTTTATGCGCACCTCATTAACTTCCTACACTCCTTCAAATCGACAAAAGAATTTTTTTTTTTTTTTAAATTTCTAATTATAATTTGGAAATTTTTACTTCCGCGTGAAAACTTTGAATTCAAAGTGGGAGGAAGGGTTCCCTAACTTTAAATTATTGGGCGGTCCGATAAGGATTCAAGTTTGAATTGTAAAAAGTTTCCTAACTCCAATCTGCAATTCTAACGAGTTATTTCGAAATAAAAAATACGACTGAACCAAATGATGTTCCACTATCACGAATACTACTAGTAGCCTATTTATGTTTTAAAGTCTTGTACTTGACTTACGTTACAAGAAAGGAATGCGCTTAAAGAAAAAAGTTTCGTTAACCAACTTTTTAAAATCGCTCTCGCTATCCTCTTTAACAGAAAAAGAAAGTTTACAGCCGAAAGAGCAAACGTAAAAGCGTGATCATTGCATTTTGCGAAGTCTCGTTCGAGCGAAATGCTTTCGTTGCAAGGCCCGATTTTATGGCCATCCTTATACGCTCACCGAAAGAGGCTCCTCTCCATGCACTGCGTGTGACTGAGCTGATCAGTAACGGGGCCGTTATTCCCTCTCTCAATCCACTCCCCTTCTATGTAACGCCTTCTTCGTCTCCCCTCGTAAAAAGCGAACGCCCCCTCAAGTCTAAAAGAGGAAAAGGTTCGCCCAACATCGTTCCGCTGAACAATACATAGGAAAAAAAAGGCAAAGGAAGCCGAGCGAAAACCGTGCGAAGCGGCTAAGAAGTATGTAAGGGGAACAAGGAGCCCGGGGGGAAAGGGGATTATAACTAAATAAAAGAGGGGACGGAAAGCCCGTTCCCCTCTTTCCCTGAAGGCTGTAAGCGCCTTCGAGAAGGGCTCCGGGGTCCATCTCGACACGAGAGCAAAGCCCAAGGATTAGGGGTGGAAGGCAGAAAGGCGGTCAGTGAAGCCTTCGCAGAGAAAACAAGAGTCGGAGGAAACATTTCGGGTCTCTGGTTCGAGGGAACGTCAAGAGGGGAATCACCCTTAATACGAAGGATGATGGGGGCGACGATTCACGATGAAAGATCCCATCAACCAGATTTGCCGCAAATCATTTCAAGCGAACAAAATTACAGCGAAGTAAAAAAAAATAAAAAAAATAAAAAATTATATATATATATATATATATATATACATACATACAGGGTGTTCGGAAAGTCACTGTGCACTTATATTTATTTAATAGCATACAATGTATAACATTGCATATATGATAGAGGTTATGGATGGGACCATCAGAACTTATAAAAGGTGTTGAAAGTGATGTCCTTTAACAGCAATACAGGTCTGGACCCGTCTTATTTTATTTTGAAACACCTTTGTCAGTTCTTTTTTGAAATGGACTTTATGTACGCAGTTATTGCAGTTTTCAGGTCATCAAGCGTGTGGACGATCTCGTTATATAAGTGCACAGTGACTTTCCGAACACCCTGTATATGAAGACAAGTTAAGTCTTTTCTTATGGGAAGAAAATAAATACAAAATAGTCTTTACAGTCCACTAGCGAGACTAAACTCATCCTTTCATAATTTTTTTTATTATAAAGTTAAAATTTACTTAATTGTAATTTCAATTACAAATTCTAAAAACTTCCTTCATAGCATAAATGCATCATACATATCAGATCATTCCCATAAGTAATGTCGTTTTTTAGATCGGAATTTGAAGGACCAAAAATAATAAAAATAAAAAATAATAAAATTTGAATCTAGTATATATTTTCCATCAAATCAATGAGACACTGCCAACGTCCTACAAGCTTTTCAATGCCATGTTTATAAAATTCAGGCGGTTTTGAGGCAAAAAACGTACAGAGACTGGTGTGCAGGTCATCTAAAGTAGTATACTGTTTCTCGTCAAGATAGTTTTGCAGACTCCTGAAGAGATGATAATCTGAAGGCGCGAGGTCTGGAGAATATGGAGGATGTGGAAGTTCTTCCCACCCAAGCTCCTCAATTTTTGCAGAAGTGATCCGAGCGGTACGAGGACGTGCGTTGTCGTGGTGGAACACGATTCCTTTCCGATTAACCAAATAAGGTCTCTTTTCTTTTGGTGCAGTGTTCAATCGATCCAGTTGTTGACAGTAGACTTGAGCGGTGATGGTTTGGTTGTGTGGTAAGGTTTCAAAGTGTATTACACCACCTTTATCCCACCAAACACTAAGCAACACCTTCCGAGGGTGAAGATTTGGTTTTGGCTGTGGTGTCGCTGGTTCTCCGGCACAAACCCACTGTCGACGGCGCTTAACATTCTGGTACGGTACAGTATCCACTTTTCATCACCAGTCACTAAACAGTGCAAAAACGGATCTTGGAGTTCACGGGAATGAAGATCTGTGCTAATGTTTACCCGCACCCTCAGATTGTCGACCGACAATTCATGTGGCACCCATTTTCCTAACTTAGGCACTTTCCCGAGTTGTTGCAAATGTCGATGGATGGTGGACGGGGATGAATTGAGTTTCTGGGCCAATTCTTCGACA